>WHYT01016882.1:40569-66676 GCA_009806455.1 Tetrax tetrax | reverse complement strand
TAGTTCACGAATTAGCGAGAAAGACACTACTGGTAGGTTTTTAAGTTCTCATTCTTGTATTCTGTATCATCATCCTTGTGCTTGTTTAGTTTGACACTTAGGGCTGCACGGATTGATCCAGTCCTTTCAGAAAGCCATACTGTGGAAACTGAATTGGTATGTATTTAAATAAAATGTTTAATCTCACCATCAATAACTGTAAAAAATAATCTGTCTGACCTGTTAGAGATGGATCTCAGAAGTTTAGTTGTATGTGTTTGTAGTGAATATGTTTACTAACCTGTGTCAGCTGAGCATTTGATGTAATAAGTTTAATCAGGAAGGTTTTTTTGAGGCTTATCCATAATGTTGAGCAGCTGCTTGCATGTGCTACTGTCAGGGAATGGCAGAAGACCTGTTATTACTTTAATATCTTAAAAAGAGCACCCTCCTTAATGAAAATGTATTTTTATTTTGTTAGTGTATGTTAAGATGTGTCTGTGTATTAAGGGTGCACTCCATTAACCTTTCACTTGCAGAGTTGGATTAGAATTTGGAATGGAGCATCAGAGGGACTTTCAAGAGAGAGTTGAAAGAACCCTTGTGCAGTATATGAAAGGCTGGCCTTATGCCATCTGACAATTGCTTTGATCATATTTCTCTTCTGGGAAGGTGGTTTTTATAATACTAGATTCTTACAGGTATTTTCAATAAGCTATTATGAGTGAAGCAGATAAGCACAGTAACAGTCTTTGATGTCCATTTGATTTGTCAGTGGTTATTGTGGGGGTTTCATTCTGAAATAATTTTGTTTACCAAAACCAGTGTCTAATTAAATCAACTTAACTAAATAATATGATGTAGGGGGCCGGGGTGGGGGGGGGGGAGAAAGCCTTACTTCCTTTCTGGAAAACTTGAGTTTAGGAATAGGTTCCATATTCATGTTTTATTTACAATTGTAAATGCACATTTTTCATCAATATTTTCTGACAGGTTTGTATTGGATTTAGGCCCAGAAGGTTTTCTGCAGATGCAAGGTTTCCAAAAGCTATTGTTTTAGCGATTTTTCACAGTGTATTATAAATGGCTTGTTTTCTTTACTGATTTCTCTTCATTTTATTCTATCTGAAGACATGCTCTGCAGAGTAATGTATTCTTGCTGGGTCCAGTCCAACTTAGTTTGGCCCTTTGTGAACTGTTCTTGGTTTTGATGTCGTTGGGGACTGTAGCTTTGAGTACTTCATGTTTGGAACTAAAGATTTATAATCCGTGCAGCTGTCATTTGCCAGTCTGGCATAAACACACAGCATGCTTTCTCCTTTCCTGGTGATAAATAACCTTTAGGATATAGCATTCACTTTAAAACATGTCTTAGTAGTTTATAGTCTTTAATAGATACACTTGAAGATGGGTTTTTCTAACTTCTGAGTGATACTTGATTTCATTTGTGAACTGAATGATGATGATTTACATTACACAGTAAAATATTTTTTTTAAAAAAACCCCTAATTTCTCAAGTAAAAGAGGAAGGAGGAATCCTTTGCTTCTGGGGTGTGACTTGTTAGGTTTGTTTGTTTGTTTGTTTGTTTTTTTTACCAGAGTGAAATTTGTTAATGCCACAGACTTCACACAAATTTTAGAATCCAAAACTGAAATTAAAGAAGCAAAAAATTAGGACAAAGGAGTGGATGGAAAGAAAAAAGGGGCTTTTGAAAATGTGCGTGACCTAGCTTTCTTGCTGCTGCTGGTGGTGATTAAATTATTTACAGGAATAATAGAAACATTACTGTGAGTTAGTGAAAGGGGTGGTTAATGGAAACTTTTAGCTCAGCCTAAACGCTTTCACAAGTCCCATTGTTTATGACTGTCAGTTGGGCTTGGAATCTCTTAACCTTGGGACAGGTTAGCTTTGGGAAGATAGAACATACAGCTTTCCTACTGCCTAGCCTTCTGAGCTAGGTAAGAGTTTTGCTATCTGTGCTTCTACAGATTGTGGGGTGGTTTTTATCAGAGATGCACAATATTTTAATATCCATCTTAAAATGCACATTATTTTCTATTCTACCATTTGTCTAGACTGTAAGATCCTTGATATTCCCTTATTTACTACATCATCTAATGGCATCTTGATCTCATTAGGTAGCTGTAATGTCAGATAATTAGAGTTAGTGGGAGGTGACTTCAGCCAGGTACAGGTGCCTTTATGTTATAAATCCTCTGTGTAGTTTTTGTGCTGCTGTTTGCTAGAGTGCACACAAATTTATTTTCAGCTATTAAATGGAGAACTAAGCATTTTTGATACAGAGCATTTATACCAGAACAGCGGGGACTGTTTGTGCTGTCTTTTGTCTCCACAGAGACCATACATTGCAGGATAAGTGTTATATCCATGTACGTACGTGGGCAGGGGGAGTGTGAAGGAAGATCTAGTAGAGTAGTTTACAAAGTATTCAGAAGCCACAGGGGAGTAAGTGCTAGGAACAGAAAGACATTCCTATCTGATATTGGAGAAAACCATTCCTTAAATGCTATGTAGAAATCTTTTTCGTACCTGTTTTCTTCTGAAATGCTTCCAGTGCCAGTGGTAGCTTTGGTTACGGGTAACGTAACAGACTGGCAGGCCTATTAGGACTGTCTGAGGTACTATTTAAGATAAAACTTTTGTATGAAACTTTTTTTCCGAAAAAAAAATCCCAAAGCTCAAGAACCGTCTTGTTCCTTTTAATGGTTTGGAATCAGACCTCTTTGTTGGCGTGTTAACTTTGTCAGTAGTTAAGGTTTCTATTTTCCTACAAAAGTTATTTTGCTGTTGGACTGTTTTTCAGTGGCTCGAAAGATGTTTTGATAATGAGCATTAAAAACTGAGTGGTGAGGAAGAGGGTATGGATAGTTAGAACAGAACAGATACTTGTGCATAATGCTTTAGTATTTGACATTCACCACGCACATTTATTTCTTTTTAAAAAGTTTTGTTAGAAAAATGTTCAGACAGAATTATAATTGTATTCAAAGTGGTTCTGGCCCTGGTTTTCTTAAATTAGCTATTTTAAATATGTATGTCTGGTGATATATCATTATGGAATATGAGAGCAAATTGGATGTGGAGGGCCAGATGCAGTGCTGCTGAGTGCTGCTTTTCTCTCTGGGAATAAAACCATGTCTTTAGGAGACTCTTAGCCTGAGTCAAAAGATAGAGTTGAATTGTTTGCTGAACAGAGAGAAATCAAGTGATATTTAATTGATATTGGTTTTATTTCAAAGAAGATGTTTTTGTTTTGACATAAACGATCAAGGTGACCTGCTTAGACTTAATTCCAATTGTGAGGAATTTCAAGTTGCTGTAACCCTTTGCTGTTAACAAAAGTCTCTTTTAACAAAGTAGAAGAGACAAAGCTGATAGCCAAAGTTCACTGTTTTCACTGTAAGTAACATTTATTGCATATTATTGATTTTAAATACATGGATTAAGGGCATTTGTATATGTTTTACACTCTAAATATCCGAATGGGTCAAATGCTAAGAATAAAATACATCCATACAACAGACTGTTTTGCATGGAAAATACTTGTTCCAAGCACAAAGGAGTGGCATAGATCTGGGTCATTGGATGCAGCCCTATTCTATCACAAGCAACAACATTTATAGGATGCTTTAATACATTGATCAAGCTTCAGGCTGTGTTTTCAATTTTGTACATGGGTCTTGGAGCCTGCCTTACAGAGAATCTAAACTGTATAGTCCAATCATACGTAATGTCATATGTGAGTACTCTGAAAACAAGTGGAAAAAATAAACATTAACAATATATTCCAAACCCAAGTGATCTCTTGCACTTTTTCTTTTTGGCTGTATCCTTAACATCATTCTTATTCCTAAGTAAAGCTTTTTCTGTTCATAATACGTTTGTTGATTAATAAAGATCAAACGTAAACTCAAGACTTTAAGAACTCAGAGGTCAAAAGCCTGCTTACTTCTCTGTGGACTACTTGAAATAATGTGTCATGTGCCTCCCTCCTCTTAGGAAGAAAACCTGTAGTTAATTTCATGCTTATGCTGACATTTGCTGTGTTCCATTTTGCTCAGGAATTCTTAGATGCTTTGTCCGTGACAAAATTTTCCATTTGTTTAATTTTGAGTGATAGGAAGGTTTTCTCTAAAGAAAAGAAGTTCATGTAAATAATAAAATAAATTTTGATTTTTCACACAAACCAGTGTATTAATACAAAGTCCCTTCTCTGATACCGTTAAGAGCAGCTTGCTTTTAATGTCTGATAAGAAGTGTGGCACTGAAATAAACTTCGACCATTTCAGCAAACCCTTGAAACTACCATATTCACCCTGATGGTAATGTGGCAGGGCTTGTGCTAGGATGTGGTGGTTGGCTAGTTATTGTTAAAATTCAGTCTTCCCAAATTAATCCCCTGAATTTCTGCTATTAAGTAAGTGGAAATGTATGCCTTCTTCAGTACCAAGCATTTTAACTGTCTCTTGGATACATGAAACCGCAACCAGCTCCGACATCTCTCCTAGGTGCTAAAAGCTTCAGCTGTCCCTTTCTCTGCTGTCACAACTTCCAGCTTTCTTTTGACAACTTACATAACGATGTCTCATGTTCAAGGGGGTTGGGGGGGGAAGGTCTGAAAACTGGTCTTTAGCATGGAATAAGTGCCATCAAGAGTACTATGTAAGAGAAAAGGAGTTGGAGGATGCTGGTGCTGCCTAATTTTCTCTCTGCCAGGGGAGGACGAAGGTGCAGGGCAGAGGGTAGCATTTTTACTGTGTCGTTATTTATTAATTTTAGCTTTGCTCTTGGCCATTTAAGATGACAGTAGAGTATTGCTTTGTGCAAAATGAAATTAGCAGTTCTGATAGTGGCTAGGTTCTGCAAAAATATCCATGCTGGTTTTCCTGTGGAGTAGCTTCAGTAGCCTGCCTTCCTAACTGTTCTTAACAGCGTGAAACCTGATTTTACCATGTGGAAGCAGACTTTGGCACAGCGGGGATGAAGCAATGTGCATGTGTATCTGCAAAAAAGCTGAAGGAGTCCCAAATCACTGCAGTCTCTGCAGGGTCCACCTTTATGCTTCAGTAATTTTTCTATCGGTTAAGATAACTGCATTGACATAATGGAGTTCTTGTATACTGATTCAGAAAGGGAAGTCTAAGATTAGAAGAGAAAAATGAACAGTGTGGTGAAGAAGTGAAAAGCAAGGAAATGCGTAAAACTGAGGTTTTATCTGTGTGACCTGCATGATGTATATGTTGTAATTACACACTGTTACACAAAAAAACCCCCCATACATAGATGGTATTATTACAGGGAACTGTGGAAAAGCAAGGCTCCACAAATTTTGGTCAACTGCATTTTGGTTTTAGGTTAATTTAGGTCAATACCAGATAATTAAAAAAAATGAGAGTGAAGTCTAAAAACGTTGAGAAGGATTTTATTCCCATATAGTTCTAATTAAGACTTTTTTTTTGAAAGCATTAGGTGAGAGCAACATGATGCTATTTTTGTTTTAAAATGTGTAACTAGATTTTATTAACAGCTCATACTTTCTTCCAGAGAGACTATTAATACAGTTACTCAAGAGACAAATACTTGCATTTAATTAAATACAAAACCAAAAGGAAACAGCACAAGCTGCTGTATTTTCTGTCATCACCATAAAAAAAAAATTTATTGGACGTAATAGGAGGCAATAGCGAGCAGGAGTGTGTTTATTAAATCGTCTCTACGAATAGAACAGGAGGTCTGGCTGAAGACAGGGAGTTGTAGAAGTGAACATTTTGTATGGTGGTAGAGAAATCCATGTGTTGAAATAATATAAAAATGTTATCTTCAGGAATTAATCCGAGCTCTGCTTTTATGGGCTATTTTGGTGCATTAATATCTTGTGTATCTGTCTTCCCTACCCCTTGGCTAAATGTATTTGTTCCTAAGGCAAAACTTTTCATTAGATTTCCTGCCAAAAGTAATGAGTTTTGACTGTGGTGAATCTGTCAAGAAGGTATTTTGCAGGTTTTGATTAATATCCAGATGTTTGGTGTTCATCTGTAGTGAAAGGAATCTTTTTCAAGTAGTTAAGTAAATTCAGTTAATCTATTTTCTTCTATGCAGCTACACTAAATTTATGAAGTACTGACCAAATCTTATACTTCTGAATGCAGTTCTCTTGAGTCCTTTAAGTTCAACAAAGTGTCAGGCACTTGTTTTTTTGTGTTTTCAAAGTGTAATAACATCCAAAAAATGGTGATGTAAGGCTTTCTACTTGGTTCTGTGCTGAAAGGGGCAGTACAGTCAAACACAAAAGTGTCACTATATCCTATACTTATTAGCATCACAGCAAATTTCATATCCTTACAGTTTATTTACAAGGAATTCACAAGGGAGCAAGCCACTTTGAATATGTTTGAAAATACAATATTGTGGATGGAAATGAAACAAGTTGAAGTAAAACCCCAACTTGAAATGAGAAATGCTGCTTATGGTTAGTAGTATGTGATCATAGAAATAAGGCTGCTTCTGTAACTGTAGGAAGGTGTTTTCCAAGTCAATATGTTTGTAAGCAGTGGAGAGAGGCTCTTACATAAAACAGACAACTTTAGACATCAGTATTTACTGTTGTTGGTTCTGAAATAGTACAGCTGTTCTTTATCCTGAAACAGAAATGAAGAGATTCTTACCTACCACTGAGTGGCAGCTATGGATTATTGAATGCTTGACTTGAAGTTCCAGAGCCGCGCTGTGCAGTGAACTCGGTAGGAGCTTTGATAGTCCGGGCTGTAGGAGTGATGAGCAATAGGCAATGAGACTAGGATTGGGTAGAGTACAGTAGGGAAAAGTTATGTTCTAAGTAGTTGTGTTATAATATTTCAAGGAACTTACTTATTGTATTTAAGTATGTGAATTTGAAGCTAGTTGTAGCTATTAACCATTGCGAGTAGATGTTTTTAGGGATGTTCTGTGTTCCACTCGAATAGATTGTTGGTTTTACTTATTTATTTTTAACATCTCTGTAGGGAGCACGTCCTCTCTGTGGTTGAAATTAGCGTTGCTTTGTTTTCACCTGGGCAGAGATGGATCTTAGTATTCTGCCTTCTCTTGTCTCGCTGCTTTCTTTCCTTTTTACCTCAGGGGAATGCAGGATGTCAAGATCTGCCTCCTTACTTCCCCATCAGAAACAAAGCTCACATGTAAGAATGAGTAAATAGTCCTAGAGAGGGAAAAGTTAGTGGAGAAAGGTGTTGACTAAAAACCCCAAACCCCTAACCTTAAAACTCTGAGCTCAGAGCAATGTGGGTGGTAGTCTGTAACACTTTCACATTAGTATCAGTATTAGAGCTTAGCACTGTTATTAACAGTGATTAGATTGGCATAGGAGACAAACTATTAAATTTTAATATTAGTGAATAGATGTTACTGAAATAAAGGGGGATAAATTTTTTTATTATTATTTTTCTATTTTTCAAAACAAAACTGGAGCCTCCATCAATGCTCAGCTGAAAAGAACCAGTATTTATGTCAACTGATCAAACCCACTGTTTGAAAACAGAATGTACAACTTAATATTCCACCGGAAGTCTGGGTAATTTCTTACTGCAGTTTTTGCTCATTCAAAGTTCTTCAGTGAAACACTGTCCTGAATAGGCTCTACAGGATGGTACCTTCTGTACATGTGATAGAAATGTTAAAAAGTTAGTCTAATTAATGAAAAGTATAGTTTGTGGATGCATTGCTTGTCAAAACGGAGTACATAGTGAATTGTTTCCTCAACGCACAAGTCTGGAATGCATATTTCCTCTTTCTGTTAGTTGAGAAACACTTCAACAGGAAGTTCCAATCTGCTTATTTTGTCAGCTAACCCTTTTATTGACCTCGTTTACTTACCTTTTTTTAAAAAAAACCCAAACTTTGTTTCTCATTACATGCAAGGGAGCATGAGGACAACAGCACAGAACATCGAAGTGTTATACCAATGCATCAGCAGATACTGTACAAAAGAGGCCGTAGCTTGGTATTACTCACTTGCTTAGTGAAGGCAGTGGGCATTAAGAGAACAAAAAACACCAGGGAGATGCAAATAGTGTTTTGTAATTGAAGTATAAAACACTTAATAAAGTACTTCTAAATTGAATCTGAATACATCACATCTCAAAGTCTTCTCAAGAAATATAGGTGGTTGTGATTCTTGCTAAGGCAAACACTATATTAAAAGTGTTAATCACTTTAAGTGGTGACTTTGATTAATAATGAGTTACCTTAGGATTCTTACTAATTTTTCATAGATAGACAAGTAGTAATGCCCGTGATGGCCTTAACAGTGTTCTGTTTTAGTAGGCCTTGTAGAGGCCTGGTCCTACACTCATTGCCAGTTTCAAACTCCTGTATGGTCTGCAATCACTGATGCCCTGTGGATTTGCTTCCATAAGTTACTGTTTCTCAGTTTAAAATAGAACTACTGAAGCTCTGCAAGGGTAACTGCAACACCACAAGGTATGGAATATTCTCCTGTTTTGTGGGTGGTAGGCTTCTGAATATTATGTGCACATTCTACATGTTTACTTAATATATATGTACTGAGCACACGTTATCTTAAAATACTGCCTTTGATCTATCTGGCGAAATATTATCACAATTTAAAAAGCCCCTGAAAAAATGCAAGCCTTTCTTATCTCTGTCTTCTCTCGTATTCTCAGCTGAGAGTCTTCTATCTATTACTACACGTAAAGCTAAAACCAGTATTTTATTCTGCCTTCCATTTCATTGTCTGATAACTCAGGACTGTTGATGCAGGGTACTTGACAAGATTAATGATACAACTAACCTCTTTGTGCTACTCTCATTACCAGTATTTATCTTAAAATCCACTTCGAAGAAGGCAATATGGGCTCTTGAATATCAAAGCTGCTAAGTATCTTTTTAACCACTAAGCTGAAAGCTGAACTCAAGTAAGGGAAGGATGGAGCCTTAATTAAATACACAGCTCTGAGTAAATCTAGTAAATATTACATATTGTGATATGCAATAAGGTTGGAAAAAACACTACGTAACGTCTGAGCAATCTTTCCCTATATACTTAAGCTAATAATTTATTGATTTACTGCTTTTTACAAATGCTCCCATTCTCAGTAAGGGGAAAGTTCTTCACTGAAATAACGCTATCAAGGTGTTATAGAAGATGTAGTCAATGTAATTACTATTTATACTGTTGGTTGTTTAATAGTTTGTGGTTTTGCATTTGTTTTCTGATCTTTGCTCCATTTTTCCCCAAAACTATAATGTCAGAGAATGTATGGATGAATGCAGATGGGAGAGAGCTTTTACTGTCAGAATTTAATTTTGATACGTGACAGAGTAAATCTAATGCTTCTATCCAGGCTTATGGATGTGTCCTGTAAACCTAAACCAATTAGATATGATTTTACTGTGTTTTGTGGTAGAGTCACACCTTCTGGGTACTTGCCCTGTCCTAGGAGTTGAAAACTCTGTTAATCACAATGATGGGCTACCAAGGCCCTGCATAACTACTCACCCATACAGAAAAAGGAGTGCAAGTCCAAGAGAAAAGAGCAGTAAGTGCTCTTTCTCAGCTCGTTCCTTTCCTTTTCAGGAGCATTATTCTCTACCAGTCTCCAATAGCCTGCTGTTTTCCATTCTGTATCAGCAAATTGTTGCATTTTTGTAGTTTAGACCACGGGTTTTTTTTGAGTCAGAGTTGCTTTGCTTTGTTTTGTTCTCTCCTGGAGGGCATCGTTTGCTAAGGTTCTCTTATAACCTTGTACAGTATTTTGAGTCGAGTGGAAAATGGTATCAAAATTCCTAATAGCCAAGAAATCTTAGTTCTAGTGCTGACCCTGATAGGAAAAGTTCTGTTTCACAGCCTATTGATCTTTGATCCTTTGCAGTTGTGAATTTAGGTAATTTCTGAAGTATTATTTCCCTCACTTATGTGGAAACATCAGTTGCACAGACGCTTAGGGAAATGAGAGAGACTGATTAATCCCTTTTCATCAAGATAAGTAACTCAACAGCATCTAAAAGTCTTTATTGAAGCTCACATCCTCTCTGCTGGGCAATGTACATAAACAGTGGGTGGAATAGGTTGTCTTGAAAACCCGAACTTTCAACATCAGCTCTGCCTGATGTGAGTTACAAGCAATGCCAGTCCCTGCTGAGCTGAGCTCAGGATTTAGCGGGAGCAGAGCATCGAGGGACTCTGCCGGCTGTTCAGTGTCATCTTCCCGCTTCAGAGGTGGTGGCTTTCTGGGAGGGAGTTCTGCCAGGCTCTCTGAATGCAACCAGCTCTAGCACATATGTATGTACGCAAATAAAAGATTTTGCTATGTTACCGAGTGAAACAGAAAATGGTGATGCTTACCTATCTAGTTGGAAGTGCTGGATGCTTGATCTCGATAATCTGAGGTGAGGAAAACGTGTCTTTAGCCATGGATAAGGCATTCCACAGCAGAAACTAAGGAAGTTGGAGGCATCTATTTTCCCAATGTGCAGATTTTATCTAAGGAGTTTACTTCTTGCCATGTAATGAGCAGAAAACCCAGACAGGACTACAGGACTCTATGTTGTGACTTTGTTTTCTGTCCCTTTATTCCTTAAACTCAGGGGTTAAGAATGCTGTAGGAGAACGTCAGCCCTTAGGCAATGTGAGAGTAGCTTTTCCTAATGAAGCTACAGTACTGGGCAGTGAAGAACAATTAAATAAAACTGTTCAAAGATCTTTGAGTTGTTAGGTGACTGCCAGCCTTCTTTTTAAGATAGCTCCAAATTACATGCTTTTTGACCTGCTCTTATAGTTTGTGAGTTACCAGATATATGTGTTATGTTAGCTGTTAGTTATCTCTAGTAAAAACATTGTCTATACTCAATCAACAGTGAGTGAACTTGATCTGATGCTTTTCTAAAAGATTGACCACACATGCATGATATAACCTGAAGACAGCATGTTGATCCACGTCTTGTGGCACATGCCAAAGTGTTTAGGTTTTTAAATAATCTGGAACTACAAGGTCAAATTATAAGCAGATTATTTTGTTTCTTGTTGGGGAATATCAGGTATGGGCATTGTCCCCTGAAATAAGGAAAACTACTGCCTATGATAAGAAATGTGTTTGTGCAGATGTGAATGAAAATCAATTAACAATCTGCTGGTATTTTTTTTTTCCCCCATAGAGACACAAAATTCTTGAAATTTACTACAGTGTGACAATTAAGCATTTTAAGGTATAATAAATAAAACACGTTAATCTTGAAAATTTAATTTTTTTTAGAGCCAGTAGCCAAGGTACAGCCTAATGTAGTTACTTTGTGAGATGCTTTGTGCAAAACGGGTGTTTAGAATATTGAAATTGCAAGAAAATGTAAAAATATCCTTTAGTAAAAAGTAGTATATTAAAGCAAAGGGGAAAGTGAATTTAGTGAACAAAGTACATTTCTGTCACAGTCAGTAAACACCATTAAAATTAAACTGCAGGGGAAAGAAAATTAACTATTTTGATCAAATATGAAATTAAACAATATACTTAATATATATTGTATATACACAAATACAATAATGTTAAAAAATAGGAAATGCAGCGAAGTTAAATTACTATGAATATTTCTCTGCACTCTTCTATGTTTGCTTGTCTTTCATGTAGATGCTATTTAGTGAAAAAGGAAAAAGAATTTTGATTTGGCACATATGAACAGCTAAAATAACACTTCCAGCCCCAATTCCAGTGGACTTGACACTGATCTCCTTTCACCTAAACCAAGTAAATTTAAAGTCCTTGCATGAATTAAACAGTGCCAGACTAAGAGAAATGATTTGGTTTGCAAGCATTGGTTATTCCAAGTAGCTCGAGCAGATTTATTGCACCTGATTGTGATCCGTTCATGGAACCACAACTAGACGAAATGCAATAGTCTGCTGACAGACTGACTTGAAGGTCAAAAATATTTTCCTTCAAAAGTTATCTCACCAATAGGACAGAAGCAGGAGTTTTACAATATTCAGTTTTTTACAGTCTCTTTAGTATGACTGATGCTTGCTGGACGGGTCCAATGTTGCTTGACGTTTGGGGAGACTCTGTTCTTACTTGTCTTGAATAGGAATGATCAAATATTGAAAGAAGCAAGTGGATGATGAATGTACTTGGAACTAACTTAGTATAATATTTCTTATTCAAAGCTATGATTTGGAATAGCTTTTGAAGGAAGAGCTAAGATCCTCACGTGCAAGCCTGACATTGATATGGCTTAAAATGGCTGCTCTGTAGGGAATTTAATTTGCAACCTGAGTCATTATCTCTCTGACAGATTAGGATAGCCCACATACCTGTATATGCATATCTCAGCCAGACTCTCTCTCTTTATGCCTTCCATACCTTCTGAGTGAATTACTGCTTTTCCTAACAGTTTTGTATGTTTTATATCTGAATTATATTTTGCTTACTTTGAGGGCTAGTCCACTGAAATCAGTGGAACTCAGTGTAACACATTGAAATATTGGTCTGTAATAGATTGACTTACTTGGTATGTGTTTAAAATTATTGTTTAAAAATTTTTAAATGATTCTTTAAAATCCCTTTTTAATTAGCTTAAAAAAAAAGGTCCAAGAAACTCCCTAACCAATTATTTTTAACATGAAATCAAGAAGATATTCCTTGACATGAATTTACTTTGCTTGTACCACATTGTATCTCTGATGTGCTAAACTAGGTTACAGATTATTGGCTGGTGACATTGTGCATAAAATTCTTTTGCACCAGGCATAACAATCCAGGCTATCAAAGCTGAAGTGTTCCAACAGATACCTATTTATAAAGCTGCATTATTCAGTCAAAACAAAAGGTGCAAGTTAAATTAACAAAAGTTTTGATGAATCATTCTACACAATTCTTTTTAAGATTTAAAATAGGAGTTAGATAGTTTATCTTTTATTGTTTCTGAATTTGATATTGGAGAGCTGAAAATCTGTATTTTCCTCTACTGATCAAAAAATTATGTACTAGAGCATTATCACTGAAAGAGTTTATCCCATTCTGTAGGACACTTAAAAAAAGAGCTTTTCACCTGTATTGTATTAAGCTCCTGTACTGTGTTAAGATAGTCAAATAAACTTTAAATTCTTTAAAATAGCTCTTCAGAAAAATAATTTATTGTTTGATTT
Source organism: Tetrax tetrax (assembly GCA_009806455.1). NCBI lineage: Eukaryota > Metazoa > Chordata > Aves > Otidiformes > Otididae > Tetrax > Tetrax tetrax. Next base: position 53,525 of record WHYT01016882.1, on the reverse strand, counting down.
AAGCAGCTAGTGAGGAAGTTGAGAGGTTTGCAGATGTCTACATGTATATCCTGTTAACTGAGACTTGTGGGGCACTAATGAGCTGTCTTGATACTTTTGGAGAATTCAGCTGTTGGTGATAATAGTTATAACTATTCTTTGCTTATAAGAAATAGCTTGCTTTCTTGAAAACTATTTATTTTGCTATTGGAGTAGCTAATAAATGTCACTGGGTACTGCTGCAATTGGTGCCAGCACCTCCTAAAAAATAATGAATTCTATTAGAATGAAATACTGTTGCTCTTACGCTAGCAGCCATCTGTATGGGAGCCTAGGGTTGCGTATGGTTTTACTTCTGGTACATGTTTTGTTTAGCGTTCTAGTTAAAGATAGAGAAAAAGAAGGAAGAGGTCTGCGTTACACTTCTTGTGGAGATGCTTTTATTGAATAATCTCTAATTCATTCACTCTGTTCTTGGAATAGATTTTAGGCTTTCGTGTATTTTCCCGTCATCTGTGCTCTGTACAGCCACCCTCTCCTATGTCATTCATCCTGTGGTGGAAACTCAAATATCTCCTCTGTACAACTGAAATTATACAGTTAGTATGGAAGCTCTGTGCCTGATTTTTCAACTTTGATACCCATACTGGCTGTTAATAAATTTGAACCTTAATACCCTGATTCTACTTAGTCAGTAGCAAAATGGGGCACTGTGATTTCAGTCATAAACTACCATGACCGTAGAGATATCTTTTGTTTCTGAGGTAACTTCAGGGGGGGGAAAAAAAAACAAACCTGATTTAGGGGAAGGAAGTAAAGCTTTTTCTGTATTTTACACTCTCTCTGTTTCTTTGAACAGTGATGATAGTGAATATTATTAGTGATTTAATTGGTGCAACAGCCAAATTTTAACCTGAAATAATTGCAATTGTGTGTGGCAAAATTGTCATCTTTGGATGACTTGCCGTAGTGTCTGCTGCTTGTTACATTTTTTGACATTAATTTGTGCTTGGCTAGCTTTGGTGCCTAAATGTGAAAGATATATTGATTTATTTTTTTTTAATATTATTATAATATATTTTTTCTAGAAAGAATAGGTAGAAAATGTTGACAATTGCATAAAATTAATTTAACAGTAATATAAATTTACTAATTATTTAATATTTAATCTGCATCTTTAAGGCATTTGTGTGGTTTGTTTTTGGTTTTGTTTTTGGTTTTTTTTGTGGGTTTTTTTTTTTTTTTTTTTTTTTTTTTGTCATGTGTGTGGGTTTTGTTGTTGTGTGGGGTTTTTTGAAGTAGTTCATATATGATACTTGCCACGTTTGATATTGCTGCCGGGGAGAGGGGGATCAGAATTCTATCATTGCCACCCACTGTTAGAACTAAAGCCTGTATCTTCCTTTTAGAACAAAGTTGTCTTTAATCAGAAGCTCGTTACAAAGATCAACTTACAGCGAACACCAAAATACCAGATAGGACTGTATGTGTTTAGAAAGCATAAAAGGCTACCACCGTAGGAGTTTTGGACTGCTTTCACTCATGTTCATGAAATCTTGCAAGACATGCGCATGCAAATATGGAATAAATATTTAAAAAATGCATTTAACTGTGCTGCTTCATAATTACTGAAGATAAGCTAGTCCATTTTTACTGGGAAAGAATTCTAATTTTGGTCTTTTGTTTACAAATGCTAACAAGTTGTGAATGCATTAAGATGCAATTTACAAGTGAGTGAATAATCAGTTTTTGGACTATATTAATCTAATGCAGTGTGGGCAAATACCCCGAAATAATTAAAATGATCAACATGTTGGTATTGCATGCAAAGTCCTACAATGTTATTTTGCATAAAAAGGGCAAGTAAGGGGAAAATGTCCATACATTATGGATTTAATTGGCAGTTTCTGGTTATTAGAATAGAGGGTTATTTTCATTACTAATGTACTTAATGTGAATTTAGTATTTGAGAAAGGTTGATAGGTGAAAACTCAGGTTAAAGGTTGACTTGTGAAAGGTTTAGTACTTCTGGATTGACAGCTCTGAGAATCTGACAATAGCTGTACAAAGAACCAAACCATCTTCTTACCGCTCCGTACCTTACCAGTGCTGCACCTACCTTTATCCAGAGTTCATCTGTAGATCTGAGATATATTCCTTCAAATCCTGTCTTTTTTTTTTGCTAAATTTACTTTCAAGGGGACTAAATACAAGAATACAATTATAACAATGGCTTTCTTCAAGATCCCAACCTGCTAAAAATTGGCTTATGATGCATACATGCCATTATATTGCAGCCAGCTGATCGTTACTTTTCCTGAGAAACCTTCTGGGAGAGGGCTGAAATCACTCATCAGAGTGCAAACTGATCATTTTTTCCCTGAAGTGGTAAAAGCTTGTTACAGATGTCAAGGTGAACATTCAAATTCAAACTCCAGTGAAAGTTCTTTTCTCAAAAGTGGTAAGGAACAACAGCCTGCTCTTGAACTGTTTTGATGTCTAGTGTGTGATCTCTTTCCCCGTCTCTCATTCTGTTAAGTGTGGGTTGCTTGAAAACGTCTGAGGAAGCTAAGAAACATGAGTTGGAAGCTAATTGTTCAAGACTGTACGTTTTATTCATACATATGTTTCCTTTCTAGGGATACTTTTCAGAAAGAAAAAATAATCTTTGAACCTATTTATGGTAATTTTGCTCTTAATAACATGACCTTTAAATAGTGTTTCCTGCAGCTTATATTCATACTATGTGCAAGTATAATACAGTGGCTAAAGCCTGTGGTATTTATTTCTCAAGAGACATTTGTGTGTGGAATTAAACGAACAGAAAAAGTATTTTAATTCTATTTTTTTCCCCAACTTGGAATGGAATACTCAAAAATTCTAAACAATTATGGAGTTAGGCAATTTTATAATTAAATTATTTTTCACTCTTCATTTTAAGATCCCACTTTGTCACTAGCAGACAATCATGTTGCATATGAAGTTGTGAGTACAAATTAAAAAAGGCAATAGACTGAGCATTGTAAGATTTTTGGAGATATTCAGGGCTTTTCATTACAAGCAGTAATTACTAACTTGATGTGACGTGATAATGCTAGATTTTTCTCTCTACTGAATTCATAATACACTGTGCAACTGTCGCTAGTGTCCTTGAAGATACAGATAACGGAAAGTACAGTCTCTAAAGTTTTATCACATCTTGTTGTATAGACTTGCTATAGGCTAGTAGTGCCCATCACTTCCTGTGTGACAGGTTGCTAAGGTTTACAGTTATGGCTGGCCTTTTAATATGATAAGACAATGTCATATATTCAAATACTAATATAATTTTGCCCATTAAAGGACAACTTTGCCACAATCTAGAAGAAACTGCAAATATTTTTTTCTGTTTTTAAGGTAGTTTTCCTTCTAAAACGTGATGATTCTCTTTACTACTCACATAAGGTAGAAAAGCAAAGTGTGGTAAGCTTTAATGATATTAAAATATTGTGGTCATATGGGAAGGGAGATCTATCTAGAAAGTCCCGTAGCACAAACTTCTGGTAAAAATTCTGAATATTGTAAACAGAGTTCCTTTAAGAACTTTTGAAGACACCAGTGTAGGGTATGGATGACAAGCTGGGAAAACCAGGTTAAATGAGGAAAACATGAGAATATGTGGTTACAATCTATACTATCTTTGAAGCAAAGCATCTTTCAAGGAGAAGCTAGCTTTGAAAACACTGAAGAAGGAAGTAGGATAAAGTCCCATGGGAAGTTGGCTGTACCGAAGAGGGAATTGTCTGCAGTACCAGCGTGCTGAAGATGAAAGGAAGGATTGATCATAGGGGTTGTTCCACATCGTGTTTTGGTAGTTCTGCTAAGACTGCAAGTTTAAACAACCAACCTGTAAGGTCTTTCTTGGTCCCACTATCTTTGATCCACTGAATTCGACTCGTTTGTTTAGTAATTCCCAAATGTTATTCAAGTAATGTACATTAACAGGATATTGACTTCTTTTGAGGCAAACATGTTTATTGAAAGGAGAAATAAATATTGACTGAAGTAAAGCCAAAGTCAATTTTTTTTCTCAGGACTATAAACCTTAGTGTTCACTGAAATGCCAAGTAAATACACAACGTTCACCATTTAAATCTTGAGATAATTCTGTGGAGATATATATATATATAAACACTACCATTGCTATTTAAATGTAATATATGACTATCGTAATAAATTTGTAAAAAGAATTTGTTAAGATTTACGTTGTTCACTAATGGAAGCACAGCTGTGAAAATGTGATTTCATAATTTTGGCAATTATGGTCAATTATTTAATAGTATCAAGGCCTTTGGCAGAAAATGTTTTATTTGCATTCTAAATTAGTGGTTTTTTACCAAGATGGATTTTTTTTTTTAATTTGTTATTCCCAAGAGAGTAACATCTGTAATGTACTTACTGCAAATATGAACTTGCACTAATTAAAGGAATTGTCATTGATTTGTTAGCCAGCTTAACGTGTGCATGATAGACATGGTTTATATGCTTTTAAAGTATCATGCCTGAAAGAATGTATTCATTGGAAGTTATATATTTACAAAAGTATGATCTGTAAGCATGATCTAAGTAATTTTTAGAAAAAGTGTTGCAGGCAAGTTCGTTGCTGTATTGTAGTTACTCAAGAAAGTGGTTCTAAGGGTGTATGGGCATCCAAGTTGAGTACTTGACTAGACGGAGATAGCTGTCTAGAAATAAAAATAGCAAATTATGTAAATGGAGATGCAGTTCTTTCGGCTCAGCTTTGTGAAGACTCTATCAAGTCTGACTTGCTAACAAACACTGATTTCAACCTTCTGGGAGTTTATATATTGATATAAGATCCTGTATTGTTGAGTGATTTGGTTATGAATGACTCTTGTCATGAATAAATGAGCAATGGCCAGTGACGGTCGAGGTACAAATAGACTGTGAGGAAGCCAGATGATGACATAAGTTCCATCAAACTCTCTTGTGAGTACATTAATTGATTTTATGAGCTGCTGCATCTAGGTAAAATTGTTACTACTGTCAGTGCTATTTCCAAAAAACTTCATTAGACTGATGAAGTCCAAGCAGATACTGCACATCTGATCTGCATTGTTAGTTTAGTTTTAACATTAAATGGTTTTAATTATATGTCTGCTTTCTAAGCCAAGTAAAATACCGTCTCCGTGGTCTTCATCCTTGTGGTGGATCTAAAGGACTGGTTTTCAGTCTTTTTCATTTTACTAGTTGTGTTTATAATTTTTTCATGCAATAACTCCCATTAAAAGGAGACATAATTTTAGCTGTGGTTAAGGGCTTTCATGCTCACTGAGGTGATTTATGCACAGAAAGATCACTCTTGAGTAAGATCTTCCACTTTGATTAAAGTGGCAGTGATGTACTGTCTTTGTGACATTATCCATGATTTCCAGAAAGGGGATACTTTCTGTATTTTGGGTGTGATCTTTGCTTCTGACTGACGGTCTGCAGTGCTGTGTACAACATATGCAGTCTGTATGCGGAATTTCTGTCTTTTAGCACCACAAAGCATAACCAGACATCAGACTTTGGTTCGATGTGTAAACTGAGAAGACGTGTTCTGATGCAGCAGGTGAACTCCACATTTTGAAATTCTAGTGTGAGCTATTTTCATGTATGTAACCTTTGGGTAGAACCCCCTTTTCAGACAGACAGTACTTGGGAATGAAGTAGTGAGGTGTTTCAGGCAAAATTAGACAGGAGGAGACAAAGTCGATGGGATGTCCAAAGCAAAGGAGGCCCTGGAATGAACTTACTGAACTATCTGGTATAACCAATACTTCTGATGAATGATAAGGGTTTTTTTTTTTTAGGTAACTTGCAGGTTGTATGTGTGAAAGTAATGTAATTGCTTAATTTTCACTTCTAGTTTAAAAACTGACGGAACAGAAAATACAATGCCCTCCCCTTTTGTAAAGCTCAAATCAGTAATGTTACTTCTTCATAGAGACTGCTGTCATTGAATAACGGTCTGCTGCCAGGAAAATGCTGAAGCAAGCTGTCTTATGTTTTCAAAGCAGACACTGCTGCCTTTGAAATAATCTTGTAGATGTTATATGATGGAATACTAAATAGAAGACCAATTCCAGATCTTTTGACAACGTTCTGTTATAATGACTTTACTCCTATTATATCAAATGATTGATGTAGATGTAATCATTGTACTTGATGGATGTTAGTGTGGCAGGGTGGCATTTGATTTCTGTTCTGTTTGAATTCTGATTAGCTTAAAGAATAAATTTGTGCAGTGTGGTTAGAAAAAGGTTTACTGTACCTGTGTGACTAAACTGGTGTCTGACTGACATTTATTTATTTTTTATCAGAGTGGAAGGGTCAGCAATCCTTATTATTCAAACTTTAAAGTGAATTTTAATGCTTGTGAAAGGAACCAGATTGACAGCCAGAGGAAGTGAAGTCCTTTCTCCATCTGCAAAAGAGACATAGCATTGACAAGAAGGATGTTCCTGTCTCGCCTAGGGAGTCTTTATTCTTATTTATGGGAGAATAATGTTAACGGTCCCTGATCTGATGAACAGCAGTACCCTGTATTTTGACCATGTGGGTTTGTATCATAACCTGCCATATGTGGCTGTGCAGGAGTTTCAGGGAAAGTAAAGTTTCACGGTCTGTTTCATGTGGGAGAAAACCAGGGGTTGCTGATGGAATGGCTGTGTGTAGAGATTACAGAGATGAAAAATGTGTGGAATTTCAGTTACTTTCATCTTCCCTTCTGCACCTTCTTTCATCTTAAAGCTATTGCAGAGCAAGAGTAATGACTGATTTGTTACTTGGGAGGTCAAGAAAAATATTTTCTTCTGGATATATAACTAATTCCTGTTATTATTTTATTTTATAACTTTTATTACTGTTCTGGCCTATTTCTTTTTTTTTCAGTTGAGTCTCTTAGTGAGCCCTTAAGAGCTGGAGTGGTGATTTCCAGCTCTTGTTTGCTGAAGATGAAGTGCACCTGTGTATGGGGTCCATCCGAGATGGAGTTCATTTTCTTCGTAGCAGCCTATATGGTGTTATGTTTCAGATTTATTACTAAAACAGTGTTTTGGCTTGTACAACACTAAGGCTTAGACTTTTTCTTGCTTTGCCCACCTCCCTCAGCGAGTAAGCTGGAGTAGGCAAGAAGCTGGGCAAGGACACAGCCTGAGCAGCTGACCCAGGTTGACCAAAGGGACATCCCGTGCAAGGCTGTGCTCAGCAATAAAACCTAAGGGGAGTTTTGTTGGGGGGGAACCATGCAGACATGTACCTGACCACAGGTACATAGCCCATTTTAGCTGCTGCTGTGGTTGTTTGATAGGCCGTGTGAAATGGAAAGAGGTTAAGTAATCGTATGTGAGTCTGCTTTACTCACGTCAGTTCCCTTTAATGTTATAAAAAGTCTGACGGTGTAATAAAATTATCTCTTGTGATTCATGCTGTGATTCTTGATATCACAGACATCCATTTGAAAACATGTTTTAGAACAGTGTTGTTAATTACAAAATGTGGAAAGGCTGAGGGGGCAAATTCTGCTTTTTTCTTTCTTATTTTCATTTTTTTTCCCCCCCTCCTTTTGTTGCCTAACCCCGTGTGATTTCAAATCAATTTTGTAAGGGTGAGCTGACCCTCGTGCTGGCTTAACTGTTGGGCTGGCTTGTTGTATAAGTAATGTCTGGTTTATGTTTTGTTTGAGTGAATGTGGTTAGGTTTTAGAGAAAGCAGCTGCCCATATCTGCTGTTCTGGCTAGCACAGAGAGTTTGAGTCCTCTGGCAGAAGTGGAAAACGGAACTGAACATGCTTCACTAGAAGCTGTTGAGAAAACGATATTAACACCTGTAGGGAGCTCTTAGGATGAATGCCTGTATGTTTTATAGATCTTAAGGCAAGTAGGTTCAGTTTGTCTCCCTCTTATTCCATAGCCTGTAAGATTTCACCCAGATAGCCTCACTTGGAAACCAGTGACTTGTCTGACTAAAGTATATTTTCAAAACAGCACCCAGGTTTAATTTGAAACTGCTGAGAGAAGGGCAACAGCTTCAGTAGTACCAGTGGTTAATCACCATCACTGTTAAATATTTATAACTTATTCTTAATTTGAATTTTTCTGGATTTAATGTCGAGCCCTTTCTTAATGCTGGGTCTTTCTCTGCTACATTTGAAGAGCACTTTAGTACCCGATGCTCTCTCCCTGTGAATGTTCTTACAGGCTCTAATCAAGTTACTGCTCAGTCTTCTTTTTGATAAGCTAAACAGAATGAACTCACTCACTTTAAGACGTGTTGTCCAATCCTTGAATAATTTTTGAGGCTACTTCTTTTGGTTTTTGTTTTTTTTTTTTAACATATCCTTCAGTTTTTCAATATTCTTTTCAAAGTAGCAGAAAAAGATATATTCCAGCGTTGATCCCAGTGATACTGTATTTAGAGATGAAGTGACCTTTCTGCTCCTTTGTTTGTACATGAGCCTCTTTGCTGCAGTACAGCTGGCATTTTTTCCCTAGATGTGACTTTGACTATGTTAAAATGCCTTTGATTTAGAAGGCCTGCTTTACAATGTGTGTTATAAAATTTAAAGCTAAATGCTAGGTACCTGTGGTTTATTATTATATACCTTCCTGGTGACAGGGTTCTGCAAGTGTATTTTGGAAAATATTAATGTGAATGAAATGAGCTTCAGAACTTAGTATAAATATTGCTATTATAGTTACATATTTTGGATGCAGCTATATAAATAGATAACAGTGGTTTGGATGTTAGACAAATACTGTTTATTTGCAGAGATGTACTGAATGACCTCTTGATATTTGATCTGCAGTCAAGTATTTGTCTATAATCTCCTTCATGTAGTACTATAAATTCATTTAAAAAAATGCTTGAAAAACATAACTGATGTTATAGAAGTAGCTCCTGATCTCATGCTTTTATTTATTTATTTTTAATAAATGGCTCCTCAGCTCTCAAGTTCTAGTCTATGTGTTTGTGAACTGCTACTGATCTGTGAGCTTTCCCAATTGGAACTAAGTAATATGTTTTTTTTAGTGAATAATTCACTAAAAAAAAAAAAAAAAAAAAATTTATTTAAACAAGTATTTGCTTTTCAGGTTCATATGCAAAATAATTCTTTGTTCCTCTCTCCTCAAAGTTTAAGTATTCTGAGGCGTTTGAGATGATACATGACATTATTTTTTTCTCTGAAGTTTTCTTTGAAAAGATTACAACTTCAAAAATATTTAAGTCAACTTAATGTTGAAATTACTTTTCTGTTGTTCAGTTCCCTGAGAAGATCAAATGAAGCTTTTGAGTTGATCAAGCACCAATTTTAAGAATGAATTATTTACACAACTTTAATCTAGATGTCACTTAACCTGTTTGCTTGTCTCTCTGTATCTTTCTGGTACGCAATGATTGGAGAAATATGTAGAAATTTTTAGTATGTAGGAATTAAAATATGATTTGCAGATTGAGTTCATCCTGTAGTAAAATTTGAAGTTGGTATCTTATGGAACCATGATTCCTTACCAGCCTTGTTTTTAAGTAGTTTAAATTACCAGAGGTTCTCAGCTACAGTGCGCATTGTTACAAATCACTCTGGTAATACTACGTAGCACCATCTTAAGGTAAAGGAATGCAAGAAGGGGAGAACTAAGTGGGGAAAAAAAAAAAAAAAAGTTCTAAAAAAGACAGAAGGCCTAGAGTCAGATAAACAAATGGATTTATGTTGTGTCTGTGCTGTCTACAGATGGATAAAACTTTCCAGTTTGGGTCTTTGGTGTTATTCCAAAAGGAGTTGTTGCTGCATCTTAATCAGAAGAGATCGGTGGTTTTCTCAGAAATTGTTCTATTTTCTCAGCCCAGTGTCATACGAATTGTAAGGCATTTCAAAAGTGTTTCTGTATCAAACTACTATATAAACCATTACCATTTCATAGTGCATTGAGAGGACTAGTGGAGAGGAAAAGGAAGGTCCAGTGGGAGGTAATTCCTCAGCCCTTGCAGATCCAGTGGAGGTTTCACCTTTTCTGTGGAAGGTAAATAGGGAGCAGCAGGTTTATCTATTAACAGAGAAGGTGTAAGAATCTGAAATTGTCAGTGGACGTGCTCAGACTAAAGTAAAAATTGTACCTTTGTTTAGTCATAGCCTCTCAGAAGAAAGGTAAAGGACTGAGCAGCCTAGGGATTGATCTTGCTGATTAAAATATGGTCCTGTTGGCTGAGATGCTAACAGAGCCATGCTGTGACATGTGGTCCAGAGTTTAAAACAGAAAGCACTGGTATGTTAAATTAAACAACACCAAACCCATGGATGAAGCATGAGCACTTAATTGCAGCACGGTAGGTCACAGCAGGCAATCTCCCTCTCCCGCTCACCATTCCTTGAAGAAGCCCCCAGTCGTAAGTGGCCACTGTGTTTGGGCTCAGTGAAGGGAGATAGTCGAGCCGCTCTTTTGAGTGGAAAAAAAATTGAATTGCATTAAGAACCCCGTGTTTGAGGTAAAATGTGATTGCATTAATAAATTAATTGCATAGTTTAACTGTATTATATTGTGCTTGTTGCAGGAAGTGGAAAAAATGTGTTGAGTAACCTTGCTGGGTAGCCTGGCCTGTGGTAGAAAATGTACATGAAATATTCGAATTAAAACGCCCATGAAAGCTGCAATTTAGTCACATATTTATGGATAGCCAACATCCTGCAATATTTGGGTGGAATGTTCATATACAAAGCTCCAATTTTTTACTGAAACTAGTTTGATTAAAAAGCCTTTTGAATATATGATGTATGGATGGAAAGGGAAACTGAAACAAAAAGCCTAGTCCTATTGAAACAGCCAACTAAGCTGAAAGATTACGAGTAGTGGGAGTTTATGCCGCTCACTTTATTGGAGGTGCCACAATATCATTGAGATGCATTCTTTTTTAACACAGTGGGAAACAATACTCTGTTGTATTCCGTTGTCTAGCCTGTGCTAGCAACTTGTACTGTGACAGCCAGCTGAAGCCACCATGCAGAGTATATGGAAGTCGGTAGAGATAAACTAGTTTTGAAATCTTTGACTTTCTCAGGGGATTTCCTTTTGGCTCCAGCTGCTGGACCCTCCTGTTTGAGACACTAATCTAGAAGTTGCTTTTAAATGCTGAGCAACACAGACAATTTGGCAAGTATAGTATGGCTGCCAGTAGGTGGATTAAACAGAGAGAAAAGAGGCAACAGGGAGATAAGTAACTTCAAACTGGTGGGAGAAAATGTAAAGGAAGACAATCCAAATAAAGAAAGGGTTGGGACAACAGGGAGAAGAAAGACTCAGACATGGGAAAGAAGAAAATAAAATACAGTCTATCAAAAATAGAATCTGTGAGTTAGGAACATTTTCAAAGCTCCATGGCCTGCCTTAATCCTCCACATATATTGCTTTGAAAATATGTCCATTTGATCTGTTCTCTTAAAAGTTTTTTGGAAATAAAACATCACTTGACCTCCCTAAAAAAGCAGCACGCTGACATCAGTAACAGTGACCAGCATTTCATCTTCGATGAGCTGGAACCTGTGCTTTGTCCTTCTAATCTCTTATTTTGGTGATTTCTGTGTGTTACATCTCTTTCTTATTTCTGTTGCCAGTACTTGCCTTCATTTTTCAGTTGCAGGCAAATCTTTGTCTTAAAAAAATTAAATAGTATCAATGATAGAGGATTAATACCACTTTCTAGAATGAGATACAATATAGAAAGTAATTATTTGTGTCTCTCAGGTGCTACTATACCAATATCCTTCGGTTCCAGTCGTAAATTCTTTTATTTATTTATTTATTTTTTCCCCAAGATGAGCTTTCTTGGAGAAATGATGCTACACTGTGCCAAATGCTGTTGTGGTATCAATTAGTGTCTAGTAAAAGAAAAGTCTAAGAATAGAAAGCTCATTGAAGTAAGTACTTAAATAGGATTAGAAAGTCAGTATAAAAACAGAGATGAATTTGATTCAAGAAAAGATCCCCTTAATGTTGATAACAAAGGATTTAATATCTTAAATGTGTTTAAAAATAGTGAGATTGTTACCATGTATATTAAAAAAAGAAAAAGTATGCTTCTTGGGCTTAATTTTGATAAAGGTCTTAAGTCATTGTGCAGTTTTGCGTATTAAGCATGCAGTAATTTCTAGACATTGGAGTCACTGGGAGTTTTGCGTGAGTAAAAACTGCTGGTTTGGTCCCCCATGATTCATTGATAAGGGTATTGCTTCTGACATTAGATTCAGCTAAGGGTAACAGACAATAACATGGCTGATTACTAAAGCAGATGATGTAAATTCTTTCACATTTCTATGCATTAAAAAGGCTTAGAATTCCTGAATTTTAATATAAAATACAATGAAGTGTATCAAATAAGATTCCCCTATCTTGCTTTGTAATAATAAATTGCAGTGTGCACATTCAGAGGGTGAAAAATGACTTTAAAGAACCTTTGCCTCCTAAGGTTGAGAAAATACGTTACCAAAATCTCATTAAACACTCTCATATTTTTTTTCTGTGCAATTGCATGTTCCTTTTTCCTCACATGGTTATATCCAGACTTGCATGGTCTTACTAAAACCAGTTGGGCACACAGAAGCTGACTGGGTCTACCTCAGTGAAATAACTGATATGTCTGTAAATGACATTGATTATCATCTACAATGAGGACATAAACAAATAAACATTGTTGTTTTCTTTGGGGATCCAGGAATGCATTTACTACTGTGTTTCTTATTTTGGCATAGACTTCACCATCTTCTTTCCTTCCAGGCTTCCCAGCATCCCTTGTTGAGCTGCGCTGATAGTTCAGCATTTCAGGGCCTGGGATCAGAGTTCAAGGAATTTAGCCTTTATACACAGACTTGAAATAAGTAGCAATCAGCACTTGTGTGAAAAAGATGTGGGTGTTTGGGTAGGTTTGGGTTTTGGGTTTATTTT
>WHYT01016882.1:25657-40549 GCA_009806455.1 Tetrax tetrax | reverse complement strand
TTTTTTTTTTTTTTTTTTAAAAAAAAAAACAAACCAAAACAAGACACGAGAAAGAGGGGTTGCTGTACAAATAAGAAAATAATTAACACTTTTAATTTCCTTTTTTTTTTTTAAGCAATTATTAATTTAAAATAACTTACTGCATTTTTATCCATTAGATAATCTTTTAGCCTGATGAATATGGCAGCCAGTATCAGGAATTCACTGAAGTTCACAGAATTTGTAGGTGGTGATGGATGCTCAGACACTGTAGGGTTATCGTGGAAGGGTGAATTAGTTAGGAGTTCCCTAGCTGCATCATTTCCTCAGTGAGCAGTTAGCAGTCCATCAAAATAACTTATGTTTCTGCCTCTTTTCTATTAAATGTTTACTCTTATGTGCAGAGATTTGTTTGGCTTATTGCCATGATTATTCACTTGTTCCACAATGACCTCTTTGTTGTTCTTTAGTGCTGAATGTCTTTAGACGTGGTCACATCTATAAGAAAAAATTAAAAAAAAAAAGGCCTGACTTGTATATATGTGAATGTATACCTTCATTCAGGTGTTAAATGCTGCAAAACTTTCACTGTTGATACGTGGAACAGATTATTCTATCCAAATTATTTAGTCCATTATGTACTTAGCAGCAAAGGGAAAGGAGGGGAGAGTTATTGTCTTGAGTGATCTATAAATGCAGGAAAGTTGTTTTTAATAGAACATCGGCTTTCCGAAGCTCTCAAATAGCAGCTGAAATGGAATTTGCTTACCAATAGATGGCAGCAGAGCCCTTCAAGAGGCTACCGCGAGGTATTAACGACTCGGTGTTCATGTGGATGACTGCAGCAGAAAGTTATTATCTGAGTAAATGTTGTTCTGCTGCATATTTCCAAGTTCTCTGCCTGTTTTTGCTTTAGAATAGAAAGGAAAAAGCTATGGAATGGGTTTATAGTTTATGGCTAAACGTATACTAGAAAAAATGATTTAAATAGAAAAATGCATTTTGTATACACAGACAGTTCTCAATCCTAAAATATTAATTTCAGCTAAAAATCTTATGTATGTCCTTTTTTATTTGACAGAACCTACGTTCTGTTCATAGAACATGAAGAACAAACAAGACTAGCACTTTGCTCGTGAGGGTACCAGAATCTGAGGGCAGCAAATCTGAAAATGAAGCTGAGTGAATATTCTGTGTTGTAAACCCTAAAGGTTATCGTGGGAACGGTACAGTATTTAGAAGGACAGATCTTTCTATAATCTACTCTAAGAAAACTGCATTCTTACTGTATTGTTTGCCTCGTAATTTTAGTTTGAGTAGTAAGGATCTGATAGCATAGGATGTTATGTGGTCTTGTGGAATGATAAATTACTTTGAAATTTCAATAATCAGGCACCCACCAATAAACTATTAAATGTATGCTTGCTCAACACTGTGATTAACTTTGTCAAACAGGGTAAGGAGGAGCAGGGTGATGGGGGACAGGAACAAAACCCAAAGATTTTTATAGTACTGTTCTTGGGCTTAAGCTTTTCAGAATCCCCTCTCACTGCGAGGAAGCGCATGTGAGAGAGAGAGGAATCTTGGAGTGAAAGGAGAGAAAGATTTCATGAAGGGCACTTGAGGTTGGCAGTAGCTGGAAGCTCTCTGCTGAGATGTAGCCTGTGTTAGACAAGAGAGCAATCAGATCAGGGGAAGCACAGCTCGTAGAGAGCAAACCTCTTCAAGTCTCAGTTTTCAATGCTTTGGGATATAGAGTAGCACATTCTTAGTTGGAACAGAAGATCTGTTTCTCAAAATACTGTTCTGCCTTCTGACTTGGTTCACAATGCACTTATTTCCACCGTACTTACAATCCTCATTATCTGTTTGAGGCTGATTTTGTTTTCAGCTATGTTTTTTACTTTGAGAAGGGACAAGTTGTCAAACTCCAATTATTTGAGTTATGTTGATAGACAGAATAGAGCAGATCTCTTTACTCTAGATCTCGCCACTCTTACGCCCTCCTTTTTTATTTGCCATACAAGGAATCTTGTTTACTCTGCAACACCAATGCATTTTCCTTATTACTCTTAATAGAGATATTTGCATATTATTGCATGAATGGCCATTTCAAGTGAAAAACAATATTGCCTAGCTGTGAACTTACTGCAAAGGCTGATGCATAAACCAGTAAACTGGATAGAAAGGACTATCTCAGCCTTACAGAATCTGGATTTGTCAGTCTTTCCATTCAGGAAGGAAGCCCACATATTCTGCCGCACTCCTGTTGCCTTTGACCAGAAATTCATCTTGACTGCAAAGTCAATTTTTCTCAGTGAAAGTTTTGTTGAAATCATTGTATCTGTGAGAGGCTTGCCTTGACTGACCAACGTATTTTCAATGGGATTTTTTTTTGCTATATCAGAAAATGATCAGACTCAGAATTCATAACCTTTAATTATTTTGAAAGGAAGACTTAGATTACCCTTTCCCCTTTCTTGTAGTTTATTAGATTACATGGTTTTTCCTTTAATATAAAGTTATTTATTCAAAAGATGAAATTTTTAATATTAAAATGTATTCTGCAGTAACTGTAGGAAACACTAGAGCCAGTGCTTGTGCTATGTTTGTGCTTTTACTGTAGCAGTCTCAGAAAAGAAGGTTCATCCGTTAATACAACTGATATTTCTAAGAGATACTGGAAGAGAGAGATATTAAAATAGTAGGAAGATGAAATTTTGGTTTATCCTTAGATTTTCGGGGCACCTCTCATTTGTGCATCTGTTTATATGGTCATTTACTGTTTCTTTTTTTTCATGCTAAAGGAGCGAGTGTATGCAATGCATTTTAGCACGTAGTGCTAAAGCATGTAGGTAGTTGTTTTGGTGACGTGGGGGTTTTAGTTAAGAGGCATGTACTAGAGAGGACATCATCAGTGAGATATGCCTTACGTTGGAAATAGTGATTCGTGGTACTTAACATGTTTCTGATCAATCCACTTGATGATTGCCTGAGGATGTTAAAAATCACTAGAAGGTACTGTTCCTTGTAGTCCTTTAGAAATGAGTGAGCTACTATTGAAAATAGTTTCCCATCAATATTTGCTTGTTAGGGGGCTGATCAAGAAAGAACTCAACCCTTTTTGAAGAATACTTCTGCTATAATAACCTCTCAGAAAAGACACATCTTCTACTCCTAGGTGATAGTATCAGATTCTATCGGCAGATATTGAAGAATGAGGGTGGGTTTACCCAGTATTAGCTGACGTTGGGCCAAGAGTTTGTACCAGTTCCTTATGATTCCTCACAGCAAGCTGAGGCATATTTGTAAGTCTTGGAACCACTTTAGAAACACTTCCAGTGTTTGACTTATCCTCTGCTAAGCTTCTAAGTGAAAGCAAGGAGAAATGGCATGTCTTTTATGGGATGCCTCTTTCTTTTTGTTAGTTATAAGGAACAAAATTCTAGCTTATGTTGCATGCTCCTCCTAGGTGCTTAAAGTTAATTGAGATGGGTCATAACTTTTATGTTCTTACACAGGCAGCAGATTTTCATTCTCTAAAAAAATAGTTTGATTGACATTGCTTGAGGTTGACAAACATGATGCAATGAAAACTAAACTTGTGCTTATTCTCTTAATTTTTGGGATGTTACAGTTGCTTTTATTTTCTGCCATATGGATCTGAATATTTGCTCCTTTCTGAGTAATGCAGAGTCTTAGAGATCCGCGTAACCAATGAGGGCAGCTAGGACGTCATGCTGTTGGTCTAATATAAAGCATCATACGCTGATGATTCAGTAGAACTTTTTGTTTTCTGAAGTGTTCTTCTTCTGTAGGCATGGGATTTGTTTGAGTTTGAAATCTAAAAATCTTTAAGGGTCACATCAGAATCAGTTTGTTCTTGTTTTGTGTACTTCATGGGAAGATGCCTATTCACTGGCATGAGAAAGTGGCATATTCTGTAATGTTCTTGACAGAAGAAATGTTGGAATCCCGGTATGCTTAGCTTTAATGGTCCAGGCTTCTGAAAACTGTGGGTAAACAAATGTAAAAATGAGTTACAATACTGGGAGATTTCACCCTCCTTCTCAATAAGGTATCAGTGAAGCCCTTCGGTTTGTGGGGACTTGTAAATTAATATAGAACTGGCAAAGAAGACTGAAAGCATTTTCTTTCATTCTGATATCTGTTGGTTTTTTTCATGGTGAGCTGAAAACACTATTGTGCACTTCTTTTCTCTGTGGGTTTGGGATGTACTCAGTACCCTGAGGAGTAACACGAGGCTGGGTCTTGGTGATGAGGGCAAGTAGTTCATTGCTAAGGAGGCTGTATACAATTTGGCAGAAAAATCCTGAACTGATCAGCATTGACTGTAGTTCATGCTGCCTTCTGACATTTTCTGGAACTTTTGTTTGGTTGAGACCTTTGTGCTGTATTTGTGAGTTGAATCAATTTAAGCTTTTAATAGTAGTTAACTGTGGTGCATGGGTAGCGACAGATGAATGGTTGTTTTATGTACCATACATCCTGGGAAATCTGGGAAATGTTCTTTTTAGAATATAACCCTTCCTTTCTTAGTAAAACCTATTCTGAGGACGAGACTTTTTTTTTTTTTTTTTTTTTTTTTTTTTTTTTTAAAAAGCCCATATAGACAATTTGTTTAGTATTTTGCATTTAATGAATATCTTCCTGAAAGTGCTAGCAATCACTGTTGCAAACAAACAAACAAATTTACAAGGAAACATCTTGTGTCAATTTAAATTGCGCTTATCACAGGAATTCAAAGCATCTCTGTATTTATCCCACACATCTAGTTATCATTGTATTTTTGGGGGATCTAGAAGTCCCTGAAGAGTCATAGTCATATCCATGAAACACAATAGATGGCCTTCTAGGCTAATTTATCTGAGTTTTCTACCTTCTAAACGTAAGCTGAAATGTAGCTTTAAGAATGTGAAAATTTTTCAGACTGCTACTGCCCATAGATCTGTAAAGTGATTTCTGGTGGTTAATAATCACAGGGAGTAAAGGAGGGTCATGGAACTGGAAGAATATAATCAGAATATATATCAGAACATGTACTGGGATAACTCAAAACTGTCTTATAATGTGATGAAGATAAGCTTTGTAATGGGGCCATATGTTAGGCTGAACGATCCCTGTAGGGGAAGTGCTTGGAAACTGAACGGTTGATATAGCTAGGACTGAGGCTAGACAACATGCTAATACATAATATACTGTGGGGAACTTGTCTTTAATGGATGCCGGATTAATTATATAGCTACTTCATGTAAGCCTTTTTCTTCCCCAAAGTATTGCCATTCTGAATGTAGCCAGTTAGACAAACAGTGGTTGTAAGTCACGTTATTCTAGTTTGCTATTTAACTGGTTTTATTAGGGTCTGCAATAACTGTATACACTTAAAACTAAATTTATGTACTATTTAATGTGTTATTAATCTCAACTATCTTAAACTGGTCTTCACAGTACTTCAGGTAAACGAAAAACAAAACTAAACTTCAAACTAAACAAGGAATGATCTGAAGCTGTGTTCCAAGGCATAATCTTTCCTCCCCAACTCACCTTCCCAAAAACAGCTTCAGTGCATCCCAAGCCTTGACCTATAGTAGATCTTCGATGGATTTTGATTTCACTGGTAAATAGCATGAACAAAACGCATCATCAACAGTACAATCTCGCGCTTTGTTATAATTCTCCTAGTGTGTTCTCTTTTCCTTTGCACTGGCATGCATTTTCCAGACAGTAATGATCTACTGGTTTTAGTATAAAAACTAAATTAATTTGTTTAGATGTCTAAAAAATGACTTCTACTTTGAAGCCATTTAGGTGCTTTTGAAAATCTTGACCTTCAGAGCCTATTATTGGATATCAGATTCGAAAACTGTTGACAGTCAGTATAAAATACAACAAATTTTGACAGCAGATCATTAACTGATAATCAAAGTCATTTTATTCTATCAGTTTTATCCAAATTTAGTATAACTTGAAGCTTGCTAGAGGGGAACAGACTTAATGATTCTTGAGTTAACATGAACTCAATTCTGTCGTAGTTTGGGTTCTTGGGGTGATGGTAGTACTGCCTAGATCGTCTTACCATCCTCATCCTGAAAAATGCCTTGGCTAGACCAGGACAGAACTTGGACAAGAAATAATGCTCCAGGTTTGGTCCTTTCTGAGATTATTTGCCCTCATTGGCTTTCATACTCTTAAAGAGTTTTCCTCTCAGATATTTATGGAAGAGAAATGTTTTCTAAATAAGCTTATTAAATGTGTTTTGACATGCTGTGGTACTTGGCAGGTATTCTTTCAAGCATTTCATAGTAACTACTTGCCAAAAGTCATTAAAAAACTTTCTCTTACATACATACAATCACAGATGAGTGTAGGGGAAAAAAATGGTGCTTAGTTCCCTGTGACTTGTTCTTCATATGTTACTGGAGTAGGGAAGGCAAAATCCTTGCTGCCTTCCTCCAGTATGCATCTATGAAGCCCTAGTGGACCATTAAATTAATGGTAGGTTTTATAGACAGATAGGAATTTTTTCCTTAATTTAATCTGATCTAATGCATAACAGAGATCAGGGATCTTGTCCAGGAATCTCTTAATCAGAATTTATTGGGAAATCTTACCAGTTCTTGTCTTCATAACCATTTGACATTTTTCTTTTACTCCATGTTCGGTCCATGTCTTGTTCTTTTTACTGCAAAGTGTGCTCTCAGCAGTAAAATTCTTCTTAAAAAATATTTTTTTTTTTAATGGTGTATTTACCATTGCTTCAACACAGGGAAAAACATTGCTTTTCATGTTCATATAGAAATAATACTATTTTGGCCAAAAAAATGCACAACACTGCATGCTTTTGGAAGATGAAAGATTCCTTACGCTTGTGAAATAAACACATATGAATTAACTTGCGGTTGTAATTTTGGATTCTCTCATTGTCTGCATGCATTTGCATTAGTATTTTTAATCCTTTTAAGCTCTTGGCCTCCATTATACCATCTGAAAAAAGATTTCCAAAAGCTAATTGCATTCACATTGATAAGCACTTTCTTTTAATGTTGTTGTTCTTCAGTTTCACTGGATGTACTCTTCTGGTGTTCTGAGGTTTTGAATTGGTTTATTTAGAGCAGTTTGCTAATTTGTTATCTTCCACGTCTTCTCTTGTGTACGAACAGCCACATAGATGCTATTTCTTACAGTGTGATTATTTTTCCTGCCTATTTAATTCTAATGTTTCTCAGCATTATTGTGATTTAACCTTAGCTGGCAACTAAGCCCCATAGAGCTGCTCGCTTACTCCCCTTTGGTGGGATGGGGGAGAGAATCAGAAGAGTAAAAGAGAGAAAACCTGTGAGTTGAAATAAGAACAGTTTCCTAGGTAAAGCAAAAGCTGCACATGAGCAAAACAAAACAAGGAATTAATTCACTGCTTCCCATTGGCAGGCAGGTGTTCAGCCATATATAGAGCATATGAAAGTGTCGCTGCCCAGAGCCGAGGGGTTGGAAATAAATGATCTTTAAGGTCCCTTCCAACACAAAACTATTCTATGATTGCAGAAAGGTCACCGTTCATTCTTCTGTTATGATGAGCAGGGTTATTTAAATGGAGTAAAATAACAAAAGGGTTAAAAGTGGTCTTTTCAGTGCATATGTTTTTCTTGAATAACTTCATTTAAATATATAATTGTAATTCTTTGTAGCATTTCCAAATACTATTCTATAAGAATTAAAATACATTACTCCTCTGGCAACTTATCACAGCAAAAACAAAGACAGTAAATTTTGCAGTATGCTCTTAAATCATGTATGTATCTCATCATGAAGACAGCACTACACTTGCAAGTAGCCCAAATCAAATTCAAGGCAAGGTACATATGTGATTTAATTTTTACAGTACTAGATGTTATATGTTACATATATATATATAAATTACTTATTTCCAAATTGATATTTTGCATTATTCAATGTCATACATGTGTTTGCTGCTCTTAAATTTTTACAGGTGAAATTCTACCATGTCAGATACCAACTCTTTAATTTTTTTTTTTTAAAGCCTCAGTCAGATTTGATCCACAGATGATTAGTTTTATAGACAGTAAAGCTCTGTGTTTGCTAGGCTGCTTCTGTCATCTTTGTTTTGTGTATTTGTGTCTTTAAGCTAGTATAGTTCTTAGATGATTTTTATTCCCATCAAACTTGTGATCATTTTTAATATTATTCAGAAATACTTGGCATATTAAAGTGCACAATTAACTAACCAGTCTAATTTGGAAAATTAGTCTGCCATTCTAGGCTCTGAGAACTACCATTATATTTTAGTATGTAAAGTCTACTAATTTTCATTCCTTTACAATTTTCTTTCCTCTTGATCATTTTCTACTTTTAGCAGGGTATTATTTTTCTGAAGACATTGACAATGAATGTTATTCAGTGGTCATGGCAAACCTTCAATTAACAGACTTTGATGCAGCGTGTATCATTATCCCATTATCAAGTCATCCTTTTCTTCATTGGCTTTTCAAGTTATTTATTTATTGTTGAGAAACGCTCTATTCTCAATTTGTGTTCTCTGAGGTGTCTTTTCAGTGTCTCCAGTTACACAATACGATCCTGCACGGTCACAGTAATGGTTCAGAGATATACAAGATTCTGTTAAATAAAACTCAAAATGTATTTAAGCTTATTTAAATGAAGAAAAACAACACAAGCCAATGTAAAGGAACCTATCTAGAAACCTGTCTCCCGTTTATTCTCTTTATAAAATTTTCATACAAAGTGATCACTTGAAGATAAAAAAATCAATTGTGACAACACAATTAGGTATTGACAGTGTTGTACGGATGTAATAAAAAAGGATACTTGTTCTTATTTTAAAGTGTTAAGCGCTTGCATATATTAGTAAAATTCTTTTATTTAAAAAAGACATAGCATTTTGTAGTCTGTTTTACCATCTCTTCCAAGTAGGCAGCCCATCTTTCTTTGTAGGCAAACTTCACCATTAAAAATAATGTCCCTTTCCTTATAACAATGGTCTAAGAGAGCTTTGCAGTCATCTTTGAAGGTGAATTACAGTGAAGTCATTGTGGTGGACTGAGGGGTCTAGGGAAGAGTAACAGGCAGGTTTTATGAGTGGTTATTTGCCCATATTGTGAAGCGAGGATTATCAAGTTAGCTTGTCACAGCTTAATCTCAGCATTGCTAACTAGCAAGTCATGATGTTTATCAGTTGTCAGACGTTAGCTTAGTGCAATTGCATTTTTTGACTCTCGAATATCTTCCTCAAGATTTTCTTTCCTGTTACATATCCTTGTGATGCAACTGTTTGCTGAAATGGCTCTTACGCGTATTTACCCTGTTTGGGGTTTTTTTTTTTGTTGATTTTCTCCCTTCTCCCACATGAAAATCATGGTACCACTCAAAAAGTCCAAACAACTCATCATAGAAAATAATTTTGAAGGAGGAAGACACTAGCAAAGACTGCAGTAGTGTTAATCCTTGTGCCCTAGGGATTTAGTTGTGTGTTTCTATTTGGTCTTAAAGAAGTTATGAGGTGGATGATGATTCTTTTCTCAAAATGATGTTATGCTTTTCCATCTTGTGTTTTCTGTAGAATGGATTCTTTTCCACTTGAGTTGTTGGCAGTGGAAATATCATTGGAGTTAAAAGGGAAGGATGTGTGTGGACCGAGTCCATAAACACATTGAAAGTAACCCTGCATTATAATACTTTTTGGGTTTTTTTTGTTTGTTTGGGTTTTTTTGTTGGTTTTTTTTTCAGAATATAATTTTAGCTGTTAAAACTGAGTGCCAATTTTCAGGCAAAGTTTTGCTGTTGTTCCTTTCTCTCCTCCCAAGAAAAGCCAGGTGGGAAACCAAAATACTTCATAAGGTTTTTTTTAAGTGCTTGTTCACATAATAGTGCCTCCTCTCACCCTTCACTCTCACTTTTTCTTAATAACCTGCTTTGTAACTTACCAGAGGTTAAATGAAATAGCAGTGAAGAACCTAGCAGAATAATGTCACTTATGCTTAAAAATACCAACAATAGTTTATTTTGAATTTTATGTCTACATACGAAGATGTAACTTGACTTAAATTGCAGAGCCCTGAAAGTTCCTCTAGTTTTATGGTATAATTGATGAAAAGTTCTTCAGTTTTGAAAAAGCAGATTAAACAACAGCAGTCTCTGAGTGGAAATTTCAATAAAAAACCAGCAGAGACATCTTTACAAAATGAAGTACTTATATGTATTATTTTTATTGTGGGCTAATAGGCACTTTCTTCCTCACTAATTGCTCTCTCTCAATTAAAACAATTACAGAATCAAATATATGAATATTAATATAACATTTAAATGGATATTTTATTATACACAAGTCAAGAAATTCACAGTTAATTTTTCCCACTACAACCTTATCTTCATCCCCCTGAGTGTATGCACTACAGTGAAGGAGGTTTTTTTTGGTTTTTTTTTACAATTACACCGCACGAATACATAAATATATATAGAAAAAAAAGGAAAAATAAAAAACTTATATTTAAAAGATTAATTACAGAGCAACTCTGCTGGATGCCTTAACTTAAAACCAGGAAACACAGTGCTACAAATAAACCAAAGCTTTAACTATTCAACATGTAATATGATATGAACATCTCTATGTCAATATGATGCTGAGTTTCCTTTGCCTACTGTAGTAGCTATCGTATTGGAGAGAATGGTCTGTCTTTGCTTGTGCTGAAAAGTACGCATGGTAACAGGTATTCCTGGTGAGGAGTTCATGGACCAATGGACTTCATGCAAAACACAGAGGAGTTGCATTGTGGTGATGTTTAGAAGTCATGGATATTACTGTATATGTATAATTTGAAGCTATTAGTATTATCATAGAATCATAGAATCATAGAATGGTTCGAGTTGGAAGGGACCTTCAAAGGTCATCTAGTCCAACCCCCCTGCAAGAAGCAGGGACCTCCCTGACTAGATCAGGTTGCTCAGAGCCCCATCCTTATATGGCAAACAAGTAGATTACATTGCCATTTAACTTACCAGTAAGTTAAGTAGGTTGGCTGAAGCTACATAAAATTCTTGGGACTGGAAGCTGAGAATCCATTACTTCTAGTGATTGATTGGCATTTGATGTATAATTTCTAAAATCATGTTAAAAGTAAAAATTGTGATGACAAGTTATGGTAAACTTTTGTAACTAGTATGATGCTTTCTAAAGTTTGTGAGAAATTCCCAGATGATCTTCAGTTTTCATTGTTACTGACTTCATCAGGTTTATCGGTTGTGCAATGTTACGGTGATAGGGATGTGCTGAAACTATTTTCTATTTCATCTGCGTAACTACTCAATAGAATCATAGAGTATTTTGGGTTGGAAGGGACCTTTAAAGGCCATCTAGTCCAACCCCCCTGCAAGGAGCAGGGACATCTCCAACCAGATCAGGCTGCTCAGAGCCTCATCCAACCTGGCCTTGAATGTTTCCAGGGATGGGGCATCCACCACCTCTCTGGGCAACCTGTTCCAGTGTTCTACAACTCGCATTGTAAATAAATTGTTTCCTAATATCCAATCAAAATCTCCCTCCCTCTATTTTAGAACCATTACCCCTTGTCCTATCATAGCAGGCCCTACTGAACAGCCTCTCCCCATCTTTCCTGTAGGCCCCCTTGAGGTACTGGAAGACCGCTATCAGGTCTCCCCAGAGCCTCCTCTTCTCCAGGCTGAACAGCCCCAACTCTCTTAGCCTGTCCTCACAGGAGAGGTGCTCCAGCCCTCTGATCATCTTCGTGGCCTCCTCTGGACCCTCTCCAACTGGTCCAAGAGCAGAGTAAAGAAAAAGCACAATGTCATATTATGCGCCGTTTAAAAGCAGAAGGCACTCTCCAGTCCTGAAATTAAAAGTCCAAATTCTGCTCAGTGAAGCACAATAGGATTAACAATGAAGGCAGAATGTGACCCGCAATGAATTTTACACTGTCTAGGCTTAAATAAATGTCTTAAGAATAGAAGCTGTGTATGTAACCTACTGTTTTCTTTTTCTTTTTACACTTCTGCCCCTCGAAATACTCTTTTCCTTCAAACAATCGAATAGAAATCTATAAATGTAAACATCTGCAGTGAGATCAAGCATAAGAAGTCTCAGCCCAAAGTGTTATTTTCTGAAAATGTCACAAGAAGAATGGAAGCACCGTCTAAGCCTTAACTTGAATGTTGCCACAGCTGCGACACTGTAATTACCAGTTTTTAAGCTTACTTATGTCTGGGAGAACAGTTTTAAAACTACAACATGGTAGGCTTAAAACTTTTCCAAATGAGGCAGAGGTTTACTTTGTGTCTGGCTTGCTGAGGACCACTTGCAGTTCTGGTAACTCAATGGCTGCAGAAGTCTGGAAGAAAATAAATAAGCGTTACATCAAAAAGTGTGTGTACTTTATATGTGTGTGTGCTAATTAAGTATGTGTGTATGTAGGTTATATATATATATATATATATGTATGTATGTATGTTTGACCATTTGAAGTCACTAGCTTCTCTTATTTGGCGGAGAACTATTGAAACTTTCCATGCCTTCCAACTGAATACACTTAACCATGTCTGAAGTATAACCCTGACTTTGAAAAGATTATTAAAAAGTTTTTGTCTGTCAAATGCCTTGTTAGGTGTTCAATTGCATAATAATACCTATCTCAGGATAGGCCCATTTCACGCACTTTTTAAAAAAAGTATTCTATTCTTCTGAGTTTGACTTTAAATATTTCCCTTGAATTATAAATGTGTGATATTAGAGTTAAGCTAAATTACTGCTTTTCCATTAGGAGATGTACTATAGTGAAAATAGAACATTGTGGCAGTATAAAATGTTGCCCTTGAGACCAAGTCTTCTATAGTTTGGTGTGTTCGTGCGTCTCTGAATTTAAAATTAGTTAATTTAATGCATGCTTAGGTCTTTAGTCCTTGCCCTCTGGTCCCTACTGTAATGTATGTCTGTGTGCAAAGGGGATTGAGGTTAGAAAGGGTTGAAAAAGATCTTGCAAGAAGGTTCTTCTGAATGCAGGAGCTGAGGGATGAAGGATGCCAGCTGATGCAACTTTAGTGAGTTGAACTGTAGGGCTATAAAGTGGGGAGCATGTACGTGCTCCGTTCCTGCACAATAATATCCCATGTGTACTTCCAGGAATGTACACAACTGTATTTGTGAAACATGGGATAATAAATTCTGTCCACTGCATTGAAGGAGGACAGAAACGTACTCAATCAAGAAGTGCTGTGGTCTTGGAGCGAAGGTGTACAAATGTTGGTGATGGGTAGTGCCCCTAATTTTTAGGACAATGGAACTGTTTGGTTTCTTTTTATGTTTTTGTATATTCTTTCTATAAAGAGAAGTGTCAAAATAGAGTGGATCACTTTATGTAATTGTCCCCCTGGACTACTTTATGCAGAAAAGCTGCTGAATTATACGGAAGTTTTTGTTTTAAATGCAAATGATTTGTCAACATTAAGGATTCAGTGCTTTCCTCAATGCTGCTGTATGAAGGCCTCAGAGGGGGAATGTCACCAACCCAGTCTTTTAGTTTTTGTCACTTAAGAGTTGAGCTGCTTGCTCTTTTGTTTGTTTCTTTTTGTTTGTTTTGTTTGGTTTTTTGTTTGTTTGGGTTTTTTTGGGGGGGTTTGGAGGTTTCTCCTTTTTTTTTGTCCTGGTGGCTGCAAGCTTGGCTTGCATGGCTTTAAACATAAAATTTTGTGATTTGAAGAAAGACTTTTATTTTTAAGGAGGCGAGAAATATAAAATGTGCTGTGGCTTGCAGACCCCTGTCCTTTTAAGCAGCTTTGACAGCACAGCGGTGTTCTGAGTTAACAGCTGAGGATTCCCTGTGCAAATCTGTGTTCCTTTTTTTTATTTTTAATTTTTTTCAATGATGTAGTTACGCCTGAAAAGATGAAACCCAGTGCCTGAAAAGATGAAACCCAGGCACTGTGGTTAGTAATCTCTAACAAATATTAAGATTTACCTACTCCCTGGCCTGCTTAATGGCTGGGGAGTATGAAGTAGAAAATTTCCCCCCAGGATGTGGAAATGGCCTGCTTAAGATCAAACACGCAGCAGAAAATGTGCTCATCTCCTTTCCGTCAAGGAATTTAATGTGGAGCATAGTTTGAAAGATAATCATTTCATATATGTGAACACAGAGGTAAAGAGTGCTCAGAACGTGCTGAGCCTTGTCCCAGGTATAGGCTGTGAATACACTCGTATGTTGTTTGGGAAATGGTTTCTCTTGCATGTTAATGGCAATAGCATGATGCCAGATACCAGCTGCTGTATAGTTGTATCCAGGCTTCATCCCTTTTAGCTTTGATTGTGCTAAATTCACCTTTGCTTTTTCCTTTTCTGTATTGATTCAAGAAGAGAATTACCTTTCTTACTTTTTTCCCCCCCACATCCACTGCTCCGTTTCTTTCTTTTTCTCTATTTTTTTTTTCTTCTTTTTTTCCCCTCCTCAAAGGAATGTGTGAGATATTGCATAGTCTGTATGTGATCTCTCTCAGCGATGTGGACATCAGCACTAGATGGATGGGGTGACTGTAAATTAGATTCCACTGGCTGCATATGCAGTGTGCTGTTACATGGATGTAGCCAAAGCCCCTGTTTCAAAGACAACAGACCTGAATCTGAGTTTGTCATCCAACATCTAGTCCTGCTTTTTTTTTTATTTTTTTTTTAACTTGAAACAATGCTGTGTATCTTTACTCCTCTGCCCCTTCTCAAAGCTGATTTCTGCTGTTGCCTTACAAGCTGTAGAACCTGCTGTTCTTTATTGCTTTGTACTTGTGCCTTATGACTGTAAATAGCTATTACGTTCTTGAAGAACTAAGTGATTTCCCCCCCCCCCCCCCCCCCCCCCC
>WHYT01016882.1:0-21114 GCA_009806455.1 Tetrax tetrax | reverse complement strand
TTTTTTTTTTTTTTTTTTTTTTTTTTTTTTTTTGTCTAGCATAAGCATATATTTAATCTTTTAGTAGAGCAATATTTTAGCATTTATAGCAATAATAATCCATTGAAATTATGAAGCTGAGATAAAATTCAAATCTTCTAGAAGTGTACTACCCTGAATAAAATTTTGCTCTGGAAGCACAGCGAATATTTGTGAACTGTAAATTGATCGTAAGGAGAGCATACAGTCTGTGTGTTGGGAGACTGTAAACTGTTTAGTAGTGAGGATGTAACTGTTTTTTATGTTCCATGATGGTCTTTTTTGTGTTTGTTTCTCTTTGGTACGTTGGTTTCTTACCCTCTCAAAAACACCTGTGTGTTTTGCAGCTCTAGCAGTTGGAGGAAGCAAAATTTGGCTCCGTATTTATATTTTCGGGTTACATACTGATATAAGAAATCTGTTTAAAACACATTCCCACATTCTTTGAGGATGCTGTTCTTTGTTAGCAATGCTGGCTCTGGAGCACTCCTGAACTTGATGGCAGCTCTGCATACACAGCAGCTATGGAACTCAGTAAAAGTGACAAGTTAGTATTAGCTGCTAGCCAAGGGCTCCTGAGAAAGCTTCAGGAAATCAGATATATGAGAGCTTTTTTTTTTTCCTAGGAAGAGCAAAATGACAAAAGAGGAGATGGATGCCTCTTAAGAAGCCAGATTTCATCTTATTTTAAAGGAGTGTAAGGAAATCAAACGAGCTAATAGTAGACAAATGGAAATGAGAACGGATTTATTGTAGTTAAAAAAAAAAAAATAATCTGTCACAAAGCTTTCCACTTATGTATGAGATGGAGGATGGAACTGAGCACATAGAACTCGACACACTCGTTTCTTATGCATATTACCAACAGAAAATCTCCCACCTGTAAATAACATTGATATGAGCAGTTTTGCAAGAATATGGCACACCAGACAGTTAAAAACAGAGAAAAATGGGACTCCCAGGGAGATGAAAATGTCACTGAAATTGAAGATCCAGTTTTCCTGTAAGTGCTTTCAATGAAGCCTTGTCTATGTGTACATGTTTATTTAAAAAAAAAAATAAAATTCTGATTGAATGACCATTTAAAGATGTAAAAATAAATAAACTTTTTCATGGACAGAACATAAAATTCAGTTGGACTGCAGAATTTCCCTTCCAATTTAGGGATTTGGCTGCTGAACCAACAAGTAGACCCTCAGTCTTGCCTGTGCTTTCCTAAGTGATAATGTGGCAGTGTGTTTCTCAGAACATTTCATATGGCAACTCTTTGAGTTGCTCATGGTTTTTAAAGCACTCAAAACCCCTCTTTGAGACAGAAGCTCAAAAATGCAAAAATCTCCATTTTAGATGTCTAAAAGTGATTATCAATATCTTAAAGTATATAGCATCAGAAACTCCTACTGAAAGTGATGGGGTAACTGGGAGAATCACTGCAGTCTTCAAACATACAAAAAGAGTAATTGAAAAATATACTATTTGTATATACATGCGAGGGTTTTTTTATAAAGTTGATAAGTATTCTTAACCACATTTGATACATAGAAATCAAAATACACCTATCCTTTACTGATGTATGATCAAATATATTCAGGTGCAACTCAATTTCACTCTGTTGCGCAAACAACATTTAGCACTGAGTGAGTATTCACATTTCTGCCAACTGTAATGTGATTCTTCCAGAGGTAGCCTACAAACAAATTAGTTTTCTTCTGCTAGGTGTACTTGAAAAGGTTGCAGGAGAGAGTGGGAGATCAGAAAGTATATGTTATCGTTCAGCAAGCCATGAAGCAGATATCAGAAATTAATGGGGCAAAGAAAGTGAAAGTGGCAAGCAATGCAATCAGCAGCAACTAAATTTGGGAAAAGCTCGAGTGTTCTGGGAGACAAGAACATTAAATGTTCTCTGCCTTTTCTATACAACAAACCTGAAAATGTGGAGGCTTGAATAAAAGTGTTGACTTTTATGCGTGGAGGTAGCCACGAAACTTCAAAACAAAGCTGTAATTCTCTAGTGCTATACACCGAGATTAAAATGAGCCAATGAAGAAATACAAGACAAATGGATTTATAAGTAGTATAGTTTCATAAAGCAGATTTTCTAGATGGGATAAATAACCTAATGTTTCCCAGAGAAGCATCAGAATGCCCATTGCAGATGAGATGCTGTCTTCATTCTGAAACTGTAAGCAGTTTAAACAGCTGTCTTCTCTGCCTTGCTACAGAAATGTTTATATCTTCCACCAAATGGAAGCATATCTTAATTATTCTTATGGGGCCATAGGATAGAATTAATTTATTGATACTTCATCACAGGGAATAGAAAGATACCTTCAGGCCCGTTTCGTGGGAGGAGGAAGAGGCAACCTCTGTTTGCTGAGTGGTACGCTGGGTGTTAATATGGAAAAGTCCAACAGTAATGAATGTTAAAATTCTAAGGTACTCAGAGCACATGGGTGAAGTCATTCGAAGTAAATAGGTGTAGACATTTTAAATTTTTTTTGTTCTCTGAATTTTGAGGAAAAATAAACTGTTTAACAGCTGGTGTTACACAAAAGGCTGCGCTATTTTTGTAAAAATAACGATAGATTTTTCTGAAGCAGTTTTGAGTTTTGTCTTCATAAATACAAGACAAAATAAATGAGGTTCATGGCTGTATTGGTACTTATGTAGGCTTTATAGCACAGGAATAATGTGAAGTTCCTCAATTCAGGTAGTGAAACCATTCTACTACTCTGTGCTTTTCATATTTATAGTTTCAAAGTGAGCCAATTTCAGGTACAGCTCTACAGAGCTTGAAAAATTTTTTACTTACGTATAATAATTTTGGACATCTGTATCTCTGCAGAATCATTTGATTAATTTAAGAAAATGTCTGCCAAACTCTCCTTGCCTTTGTCTGCTTGGTAGATCCCAGCGCTGTGTGGTGGTTGGCAAAATTTTAAGCTTCATTACTGTGTAATAAAACAGCTCAGCTTCAAAATTGGTCAGTTTATTGATTTTTAGTGGCAAGGGATTTGAAAGCATTCACTTTTTAGGCTGTTACTTTCCCACTTTCAGAAACCAATCTGCTGTTGTGAGTAGTGAATTAAGCATGCAGATATTATGATAATCAGAGAAAATGAAATGTTCACACTAGGGATGTATCTCTGAAAAATTGTGTGGAATATCTTTCCTGAAACCTTTGTCACTGAAAAAAGATTTTAGCCTGGATTATACTGCAGCTTTGCTTTTCTTTTTCATGTTCAACTTTTTGAAAAATTATGAGGAAAAAAATAGATGTTTTAATTAATGTTTTGTTTGTTTTTCATATCTGTGGCATTTATAAAGAGCCAAGTTATTTATGCAGTCATTCTATTGCCGTTCCATCGTCTCCTCTATTTTTTTCCTGGTTAAAAATCTTGAAATGTGTTATATTTATATTAAATGCAAAGAAAGGGAACCAATCAATTTCCCACAACAGATAGGTTGATTTTGTATGTCGCTAGATCAGGCTGTGGTACTGGCTATGCCTTGCCTGAGAACCAAAAGGGACAGGAAAACGTTGTGTGCTCACATCATCTGAATCCTACAGAATAGCCCAGTCAGGGCCATGAGGCAGCGTGAAAGCAGTGGATCAGTGAGTTTTTTCATAGGCAGTTGACTGTTGCCTTCCTAGTTGAGGAGTTTTGTTTTAATTTGTTGAAGAGACTATGGGTACAAGGACCAAACCTACTGTGAGACACAGCTCAGTCCTTGCTGGGCTCTGGCCCCCATGCCGCTCTGCGCTACCCGGGAAACGCACAAACAGAAAAAACCCACTGAGTACCGTACGCAGTGAAATTGAACTATTTAGATAATTGCTTTTCTCAGAACAGTTTCGTTCTGATTATCTAGAACTTTTGTATGTTTAATTTTGTTGTGGGTGCTGGCTTTGGAGATAATTTTCCATAAAATTAAATTACAGCAGTTGAAGAAATAAAATCTTATTAGACTATCTAGCCTAAATAAACACTACTTTGAAATTATTGTGCAACATTAAGGGATGCATTCATTAAAGGCTGCATCTGATTTTTTGCATTTAGATGTCCTTTAGATTTGCATACTGTTTCAAGCCTTCAGAACTGTGCAGTAAATGTGACTAAATAGTTTTTGTTGATACCATCTACTTAGAATCCATAACGTAGTGCTATGAATATTGATTTTTAAAGATATAAGTTCTGAAGTAAGAGTTTGATAATCTGAATTGACATGGGTCCAACTGGATGCAGTCTTGAGGTTTGCTGTCTACTTGTGCTGTAAAAGGTAAGTGTAAAGGATAGCATAAGTGTATAGGGTAAAATCCTGATCTCTCAATCGAGATGCATAATAAATAGGTTTCTTAAACTTGCTTTAAAAAAGGAAGGTCAAGGAAGGTGCAGGCAAGCTGCAAAATGGGAAAGGAAATAAAATGTTTTATGGCAAAAAATATTTCCTTCATTGGTCACGGTAGAAAGTGGACTATAGGTATGTAATTTACATAAATACTTTTACAAACATGTAATAATTTTTTTCTGATATCCATTTAATGTGGGCATTAATAAGGATTTACAGCATAGCCAATGTGTATTTTCAAGAACAAACAATATCAAATTGATGTAATTTTTCCATGGACTATTGAGTAGGTGAGAGTTGGCTGCTGTGATACATTTTTTACTTCAGAGAGGTTTCTTACACTGACCTTAACGCCTTTCAGAAGCAAGAGGTAAATGCACAAGATGCTGAGGTGAAAATGTTTGTTTTTTGTTGTGAAGTTGGAAGGAGATTGGTTATGCATTTTGTCTTAGTTGTTTTTTTATCACCCTCTGTGATAGAAAAGGTATTTATTAAAACTTAAGAGGAAGTTATAGTGCAAGGTATGACAAGCACTTGGAATTCAGGTTGGAAATTCAAAGTGATCTTGGTAAAATAAAATTTTGGGATGAGTGAGATCAATGAAAACAAGTGCAAGCTAAAAAGGATAACACGACACCACCGTCCAAGTCAGCAGTGTGTTACTGTCCAGAAAAGCCAGGAGTCATTCTGAAATGTATTAACAGAATTATTGCAGAGGAGTTATGGTTATTATTTCTCTCTATTTTGTACTGGTCAGGCCTCAGCTGTAGAAGTTGAAGAGCTCAGAGATACAGATAATAATGATGATTTTGAAAAAAGAAAAAAAAAAAAAAAAAAAAAAAGGAAGAATTTTCACTAAATAAAAGATAAAATCTGAGGTAGAGGGGTGGTTGGAATATCAGCCTTGCAATAACAGTTGCTAGAAAGAAGTGATCATCAGCTCTTCTGTTCGTTTTTTTGTTTTGTTTTGTTTCTAATCAAAACGGAAAAGGATGAAAGGGATATTTTTTATTTTTTATTTTTTTTTTTTTAAATTCAAGCTGTTTTAGAAAAGGCTATCCATCTGGAAAGTTAAGCCCTGGAGTAGCTCCTACAGGAGACTTCACTGGAGGTTTTAAAAAAAACCCCAAAAACCCAAACGCAAAGAAACTAATACTACAGAGCTGGGGATCTCACCTGGAATATGGGACACCCAAATGAAGTCTCATATAATCGAGATTCCATATATTATAATTTGACTATTAATTATTTTGGAATCAAGTTTAGGATTTCTGCATTTAATCAAAAAGCTTTTTCTTCTGTTACTACAAACGTAATAGAAGTTTATTTTTAAATATTAGGTTTCAGCAAATCTGTTTTCCATTAGAACGAAATATTTGGCCACAAATTTCTGCCTACACCAAGAAATCCAGGATTTTTATACAGAAAAAGATGTGTAAGCCGTTAAATTCCTGTTTGACAATGAAATCTTTGTATATGACTTTGAACAGATTGTAATTCCAGTGATGCACCCTTAACTGGTACATATGACCCTGAAGATCTGGGTCTTTTAATCAATCAACTGTAATTTATATGGCCTTGTGGTTTTTATGCCAAAAGGACCTTTGCCGGCGCTGTTATGAGTTCGGGTACTTTGGTACTGAATAGCTGAGGGTAAACAGGGAGAGTTTCTGTTGCTTAATGTACCAGTATAGTAGTGTTTATATATATTTATAAAACGTATATATACAATTATATTTATTATAAAATATGTAATTTAAATTTTTATACTTATTAAAATATATATATCAATATTTCAGGAGAAAATAATACTCTGTCAAAGGGCTGAATAATTCTGTACTCTTGCAGCTGTTAAATAAATGGGAGTATGACAGGTCTTATAAGTTGATAACTTGATCTTAGCATAAGCTACCTGTCCTGCTTCAGGGTGACTAAACTCAACTCCTCTATCAGCAGGCTAGCAAAAAAAAAAATTATATTAGTATGTCAAAGCATAATATTTAGAGTAGTTGAACAGCTTAAGATTTAAAACATAGCCAAGTTGACTATCTCTAGAGCACAGGCTGTTACATGTAAATGTAGATACACATGTGCCTGAGAATATAATAGTTGGTATACTGTATATACTTGCAGTGTGAGAGTTTAAAAGTGTGTTGTCTGATGATCAAATGGAATTAATCACAGTTAAAGAGAAGACTTATTGTCTTTTATGTGCGGTGGCTGACCTTGCAAGGACTTGTGAAATTGCCTCAAGAGAGTAGGAAAAAATAATCTATTTCTTTGGCTTCTTATCTATATTCACCCTGAATAATACTTAAAATAAAATTTGGGAAAGTGTGTCTGAAATCTAAAGAAAACAGTAGCTATTATGATAAAACTGGCTGTGGCTTTGTATAGCTTTTTTTTTTAAAAAAATCTTTTATGGCTGCTCTGTTCCCTGCAGTATATTTGTGAAGTGCAGAAAAAGTTCACAACAGATGATTATACTAAGGTACCAAAGCTAGTGGAGTGTGAGATAATCTTTTGAGCTGAGAATTAGTGTCTCAGGCAACCAAGTGAGAAACCAAAGGGGAGTTATTTCTTCAGTAAAGTTTAACATCTAAGACACACCTGAAGCTGTATCTCTTTATTACTGTTCAAGTCAATACCTTTTACCATCTGCTTACATGTTAATAAAGGCTTTTTTGAGTGGAGGAGGTTGTTTTGACAGGAGACAGTGGCTTTGCTCCAAAATCCTTTTTTTTTGGTTTTGAAATTCAAATTTCTAAATTTCAATTAGAATAGAATTTTCTAATATAGGCAATATAACCTTTACAGATTTGTTTTATACACTGTCCAAATGTGTGTATGGAATGCACACATTCCCATAATTTCCTTGTAAAAAAAAAAAAAAAAATCAGAAAAAATGAAGGAGGAAATACGAGTATTTCAGTGGTTTCTGGTTTTTGTTCCTAGATTACATTTCTACCTTCCCCCCCTGCTTTCCCCCCCCGCCTTCTGAATGTGAAGAGTTAAAGCGATAAATTTCAGGAAGAAGTACTTGACTTCTTGTCAAAGTCTGTCATCAAGACTGGACACGGCACTTTTGGTACTGTCTAGTGGAACTACCTGAAATCATAGGTTAGAGAGGAGCTATTGACCGTTTCTAAGTTACACAGCAGCCCTTATTTATTATCATAAGGCTGCAAGGATATAAACAAACCTTGGTTTGGTGGAAACTATGAAAACCTGGTTAGTACAGGAGAGTAGGGCAGTTTAGGGGATATAGCAACCACGTGTTGAAAAACTGTGTAAAAAGCAGAAGAAAAAAAAATAATTTCTACCACCTGTGTCATTTCAGGACATTGTTGCTTTTGCTCATTATATTCCTGTCACCTGTGCATGCCAAAACATAAAAATTAGTAATAAAAGTTCCTCTACCTGCTTTTAAAGTTTGAGCTTTTATCTTAAAATATTTGGAAATTATTTTGTGTATTTTTTAATCTTCTTTCAGCCTGCCTCATTTTCACCGCAAAAATTGACATTAAACATTCTCTCAAACTTCAATGCGTCAGGCCAAGGACAGGTAGAGTTACTAGGTACTAACAAAACAGCTGGCATTGCGAAGGGTCTTTAAATAAAACACATAAGCCGACTTTATAGGCGTGACTGACACGCTAATTATGCATCAGTGTGTCTGTGTGTGATGCTGCTGTGTGAGCGAAGTACTCACCACTCGTTGACTTTTGAAGGATTATAAACAAGGTAAGAAGTAATGATTTAAGAAACCTATTGAAAATTAAGAGCCAGCTGTATGTAATATTTGATTAACTACTTAAAAATGTTTGATCGGGGCACGCTGCCAGCAAATGCTCTTCCTAATCTTCCCAGTCAGATGAAGCAGTTGGATTTTATTAGTGATTAAAAATGTGTATGTTTGTGCATTGTCAGTGCTATTTCTGAGAAGAGTCTTTAATGTCGCCTTACTTTCGTATGCTTTCAGTCATAAACCAGTTCCTGTCATATAGTGAGACGCATGCGTGAATGATTGTGTGATTGATACAGAATCACGGAACGGCTGATGTTGGAAGGCACCTCGGGAAGTTGTCTGGTCCAGCCCCTCTGCTCAACAGAGTCACTCAGAGCAAGTTGCCCAGGATCGTTTCCAGATGGCTTTTGAGTATCTCCATGGGTGGAGACTCTGCGATCTCTCTGGGCAACTTGTGCCACTGCTCATTTACTCTCACAGTTAAAAAAAGTGTTTCCTGATGTTCAGATTTTCCTGCAGTCTAGGTGGATTAAAGAAATTAGAAACAGTTGAAATAATGATTTAGCAGAACTGTTCTTTTACCATTTTTTGAGGCTAGTGCCTGAGGGCACAGAGTGTTTTCAGCAAATATTTCAGTGGGTTCTGAAGGGACTCAGGAAGATTCATCTGTTGTTGAGTGCCCCAGAAAACTGTTACACATTTTTCTTGAGTTTGAATTTATAAAAAATGTATATATGCTTTTGTTGATTTGTTTAAGTACTGTAGATTTAAAGAAATACATGTAATGAGAAGAGACAAAGAGCTTTGTGCAGTTAATACAGAGGTTTTTGAATCTAGTTTGTTAAAAGCAACTGATTCCACAGTGTTTTACCCAAATTACAGAGAGAACAATGTCACTGAGGACTCAGCTGTCTTGTCTGAAATGATTAAATACTTCTCATTATAAAAAGTTTCAGGATCTCAGATTTATTATATAAAAAAAAAATTAGCTTCTGAAAATAAACGTACAAAACTGTTCCTGCTTATCCCCCAGGCCTCTCTATAGAAGTCATTCTTTGGTGCATTACTTTTCCCTTTACCCTTGTATTTGATTTCTGTATACATGAATGCAAAGAGCTTAAAACAAAGCAAATGTAACATAATCTAATTGTTATTTCAGCCCCAGTTGTTATGGTCAGCCCCATAGAAAAAAAGGTACGTTTCTTCTGCTTTAAGCCTGTAGCAGTTACAGAGCAAGATGAAACTTTTAGAACTCTAGCTGTTACAAGCTGTTACTTGTTTAAATTAATACTCATTGAATTATACAGTGTTAGTTTGCACAGCTTGAAGTGTTAAATTATATTCAAGATCACTACTGCAAAATAAAACCAAGCAAACAGAAACAGTGAAACACACTGAAAACCTAAGCTTGCAGAGTGCATGAAGCATTCATGGCCTTTACTGGGTATTTCATTACTCAGATAATAAAAGGGGCAGGCTTTTTTATTTTAAGTGGTTTAGTTTCTGACTTCTGCTTCACCTCAGTGATGGACACATCACTGGGCTTATTGACTGCAGAATGGTTCCATGAAGGCTTCTGAAATCCAAAGATGTAGGCTTTCCCACCTCTTCTATAGTGTGTTTGACAGAAAAAAAAAAACCAAAAAACAAAACAACAAATGAACAAACAAAAAACCTTTGCTAAAGAAAAGCCTCACAGATGTGACTTAATTATGTATTACTGAGTGTTTTCTGTGCAACAGAACAAACTTCCATTGACTGAGGCCCAGCATGGATGTAAAAGTTACACCTGTGCACCTTCCTTGCTTGTCTTTCCAATCTGGTTCTAAAACAGAATAAATTAGGCTGCCTGCTGGGCATGCCTACTAAGCACTTGACAACATTTATTATTAATTTATTTCCTTGGAATAACTGAGATGCTGCTAGTAATATACTTTAAATCATTCAGTAATTTTTCTTTGTTCTAATTAAATTCTTTTTATAATTTTCTTAATTAAAGATTTCTTTTAGCCATTTGTTTTTAGTCACTCAAAGCCATCACCTTTGATTATCCCATCTGAAATTACAGCCACAATTTGAGACAAACTGGACTAGTGACTACAATAGTGCTTTCAGATCTTTGAAAAGTGCATTAATAAAACTCCAACTTACACTGACAAAGATCCTTTTTTTTTTTTTTTTTTTTTAAGCCTTCGTTGATTTGATTAATGGAAATTATTTGCCTTGGGAAAATAAAGGTAATTAAACTGAAAATTTAATGTAGGAAACTGAGATTCACATGGGTGGGACATATTGAGGTGAGTTTCCTGTGCAGTCAAAAGGGTTTAAATGAGGTGGCGAAATGAGTAGGGGGTTTGCCTGGGTTTTACTCCTGGATCTCGTGTGGGGAACCTCTTGTCAGGTTAACGGTATGTTGAAGCTAGGTTGGCAGATACGAGACTAAGTAAAATGCTTATGAGGGGAATGGACACCGATGAGTGCCTAACAATATGTTTAATGAGGCTTCGTATATTGCTGTTGAGTATATTCTTTATATGGCAAGTAGAACTGTGGATATGGTTCATCTGCTGTGTGAAAACAGTAGAAATCAGAGATGTTATGTTTATTCTCTGTAGTTTTAACTGATGTTTCTGTGATACAATCGCGGTATCATAGGCACACCATACAGATAACACCACCATGCGTCTCTAGACAGGGACAAGCCCATTTACGCTCTCTATCTACTTCTGCAGACGTTTGACTACCCATTAAGCTCTGCTAACTACTTACAAGACCAGAAGATAGGCAAATGGAGTAAGTTCATTATTTTGATCTGAAATATCTTGGTTGATTATTAATTTGCTAAGGTAGGATCGGAATCCTATCTTACTGTGTAGAACTAAGAAGAAAGCAGATAAACTGCTTAAGATCCTGCATGTGGTCATATAAAACTGTATTGTGGCCTCTTTAACCACAACAGAAAATAATGTTATTGAAGATTCTAAAATGCATCTGCACAAGAGTATCCAGTCCAGAAAAAAAGAGCTTGTAAATACTATGTAGACTGTGTCTGAGAGTCTAAAAGTAGTACTGCTTTCTTATTCTAGCTTATGTCAAAAAATAGATTGGTATGCTTCTGTAAACCTCTCTGCTTTCAGTGTTTCTCAGTGACTTCTTGTTAATTTTCCTTAGAGTTGATTTGTTTTTACAGAAAAGTTTATGAAAAAATTAGGTTTTGCAGAAAATGAGTTTTGAGGAAGGTTATTCTGATTTTACCATAGTTACCATTTTCAGAAATATTTTGAATAATTTTTTTGAGAAAATAGACTTGTAGTTCGTAATGGTTTGGTATTTGGTGGTGGGTAATGCCCAAAAGAATAGAACACTTTCATGATAGATAAGCATTAAATTTTCTTTTAAATATTGCATGTGGGATAGTGCAACATAAAATAATGTTTTAGTCATTATCCGGAAGTTAACTAACAAGACTGTTATAAAGACAAGTAGAGTTTTTCAAATGAGGCTTTGAAATTTTCTCTAAATTTAACTATTTCAATTTTTATTAATATTATGAACTGATTATATTAGAGGATGTTTTCTAATACATTCAGCTATTTTGCCTTAGGAGTTGCATATGAACTTCTTAATATTATCTGCTAAAACCAGAAAACATTGTTGTCATGGTTTAACCCCAGTCAGCAATCGAATACCATGCAGCTGCTCACTCACTCTCCCACTCCCCAGCAGAATGAGGAACAGAATTGGGGAGAAAGGAAAACTCATGAGTTGAGACGAAGGCAGTTTATTAGGATAGCAAAGAAAGATGATAACAATAACACAATATAGGAATATTAAAATATACAAGACGAACAATGCACAATTTCTCACCATCTGACAACTCAATGACGAATGCTGCCTGTCCCAAGCAGCGATCACTGAAATGAAACTGAGCAGCATGCAAAGGAGCAAGAGAGTGAGTTGTCCCCCAGTCCACCTTCACTTATATACTGAGCGTGATGTCTGTGATATGGAATGCTTCCTTTGGCCAGTTTGGGTCAAGTGTTCTGGCTGTACCCCTCCCAGCTTCTTGAACCTGCACATAGCAAAACCTGGGAAACTGGAAAATATCCTTGGTCTCTTTAGCAACAACTCATAACATCAGTGTGCTTATCAACATTCTTCACATACCAAATCCCATACTAAATCCAAAACACAGTAGCCACTGAGCAGAAAATTAGCTCCACTCCAGCTGAAATCTGGACAACCGTTTAGACAGAAAACTAGAAAGAGGAAAAAAAAAAATCCAAATATTAGATCAGTAACCTGGGAGCTGGGAAATATTGATGCCGGGAAATACATTAGTTTTTTAACCAGTGTTCGGGGGATTCGGTAGTGTCCGTCTTGAAAAGGAAGACAAGGGTAATGTCTTCAGAGTAGCTAGTGCAATTTTAGTATACTGTATTGGATTGTTACTTGTTAGCCAAGGTAGGAGGAAACGTTTTTCTCAATAAAACTTGAGTGGTAAGAAGTTCGTATATATAAAGAGAAATAGTGCAAATTATTGTTTTAAACCTTTTAAAGTGAAGTTTGTGATGTTCCAGGCTTGCCCTGGAAATCTTGCCATGCATTGGCCTTTAGGATATTCAGCTCTAATTCAAATGTAACTGTAAGCAATGTGCCAATGCTTTTGGAAGGAGAAATTGTAAAGTACAGTATATATAGCACCTTAGTGTACTGTACACAAAATTCAAAATGTTTTGATAAGACATCTGCTCTTTTTGTATCCTACCATTTATTTATTTTCTCTATAACAGCACTGATTTAATAATTTCTCCTTTGTCATTAACTGGCTTACATATATTAACAACACATTTGAGTGCTCTCATTTTCCTTTGTCCTCTGCAGGTGAAGAGGGGAAAACAAGGTATTTTTTGCCTTAAACACATTAGCATAGAAGAGCAAAATCTAAAAGCTATTTCACTGAACATAAACAAAAGAAATTTGGATATAGACTACGCACAGCTAGCAACAAGAAACTTGTTTAAAAAGTATAAAGGGAGAAAACCTTTGATATTTGCTATAAATAAAGGCCACACTATGAAATGTGTTTGTATGTTGTTCTCACTTTGAAGCTAATGGGAATTAGTTAACTCAATGCTTTTTGAAGTCTGACCCAAACATCCTAAATGAATATTTGTCAAAATCTTGAGAAACACTACTTGTTTTTCCCCTTTCACCACTGTGACTTGAGAGTAGATGCACTCATGTCAAGAGTTAAAATGCGTGAAGTTGTATGTGAAAGGGGTGTGTTTGTCTTGAAGAATAACAACACTTGCATGGTACAGGAAAATTTGGCTCTTTCATTATTTTCATAGTTCTCATCATCAATGAATCTCGATAACTCACAAACTATAAGGAGCTTATTGCTCAGACTTGTCTCTATTATGGACAGAAATATTTGGATTTAAATATTGTAAGCAAAGATATGTTTATTTACATGCATGCACCTGTTCAATCCTTAAGGTTGCAGCAAAGTTCATGATCCTGACTTCTGCACATAGTTATTCCTTTCTGCTGTGGACCATAGTAACTCACAAGGGGAAGAAACAGCTGCAAAATTAATTCCATAGTTTCTTACAGGAAAATATTCCGAAGTAGTAGTATATTACACTTGAAAGGATGATTTCTTTTTTGTTTTTTTTTTTTCCTTCTATATATATATGGGATAAAACTACTTGAAGGTGGCATTTTTCTTTAAGGATATCCTTTCTTTGGTGTACCTGTAATGATTTCTGCCCATGCTTATGAACCTAAATAAGATTATCCAAACCCTTCTTAGAGGAGCCTTATTCAGAATTTCAAAATATATTTCTCAGCCAATAAAAACCAATACCCCAATTTTTTTTTAGGTGTCTTTTACTGTTTGTCCCTCATTATAGGGGCATGATAGGAATTCTTTCAGCCTCAGAAAGAAACTGGTTTTCAGTGCTGCATAAAGAAGTAATTATATAAAGAAGTGAAGAAGTAATTCAGCTGGGTGCTGTGTCTAAAAGTCACATCCCTTATATATTTTTTTGCATTGGCTGCATGAAGAATTGGTATTTTTTTTGTTATTATTGAGGTTACACCACAATTTTAGTGTCTTTGTTAGATTCTTCATCAGCTTTAGTACCTGTTAGGTGTGCCCTGAGGCACATAGGTATCTGAGCTTTATGTCAGCATACTCTGCCTTAAAAATATTAATTTGTTCCTTGTACTGTGCACAATTTACACGCAATTGTGTGTACTATGTACTATGCACATTTAAAACACAATGAGCTGATACATAGCAAGGTTGAGCAAGCTATTCTGTTACTTGGATACTCACCTTATTTTTAAAATGTCTTTATTCCTCCCTTTTCATCTTCTGAATTGTCTTGTCCAGGTGGCCACTTATTGCTATTATTTCTGGTTGCATACTGTGTGAATTGGATGGAGGGGACTTACTGTATCATTTTCTGTCTTCTAAAAAATGAATTTCTAAGGTTCTTGGCTCCGTTACTTGTTTAACACACCATAATCACCTGATCTTTTTCAACCAAATTTACTCTAAAATTACTTCTCCACATTTGACACACTGTCAGTGGAGATTGTCGGATTCTGCGTTACATCCAAGAGAACCTGAGATGTCAAGAGACTCTTCTCCTAGAAGCTGTGCATGTCTATTTTATGTTACCTTTTCTTGTGTGCGACAGCACCAGTTCAAATCAGTTTCTCAAATGGCCCTCATCCCCACGTGAACGGGTAGTTGATTGCATTAAACTCCCATTGAGTGAGGAGAATTGTTGGCACACAAAAAATTAAGGACAACAAGGAGACTGACCAAGCTGATGAGATAAGACAGTTAAGAAAATTGTGATACTTGTACAAAAAGAATTCCCCAGCCCACCCTCACCTTTGGTGTTAGTGATATTGCTAGTAAAATCGTAGATGCCTGTCTTTAATTCCTTATTAAACTAGTGTATCTGTAGAGTATTTCAGATGGAAGGGACCTAGGAGGATCATCCAGTCCGACTGCCTGAGCAGTTCAGGGCTGACCAAAACTTGAAGCATGTTATTAAGGGCATTGTCCAAATGCCCCTTAAACACTGACAGGCTTGGGGCATTGACCACCTCTCCAGTAAGCTTTTTCCAGGGTTCGACCACCCTCTCAGTAAAGAAGTAATTCCTAATCTCCAGTCTAAACCTCCCCTGG
Source organism: Tetrax tetrax (assembly GCA_009806455.1). Taxonomy (NCBI): domain Eukaryota; kingdom Metazoa; phylum Chordata; class Aves; order Otidiformes; family Otididae; genus Tetrax; species Tetrax tetrax. The sequence continues at coordinate 5,785 of WHYT01016882.1, read as the reverse complement.
CGCAGGTTTGAACCATTCCCATGTGTCCTGTCGCTGGATACCAGGGAGAAGAGATCAGCAGCTCCTTCTCCACTTCTCCTCTTTAGGAAGCTGTAGAGAGCAATGAAGTTGCCCCTCGGCCTCCTTGTCTCAAACTAGACAAACCCTAGAGTCCTCAGCTACTCCCTACAGGACATTCCTTCCAGCTCTTTCACCAGCTATGTTGCCCTCCTCTGGACACAATAGACTATAGACTTGATTATTTGGAGATTACAACTTAGTTTGCTTTTTGGGGACAACAGAACCGAAATAGGAAGTTTTAGCATCACTACATGTTTGGTTTGTGGTTTTTTTTTTTTTTTTTTTTTAAAAAAAAAAAAAAAAAAAAACACCCCAGTAAATCTTCCGTATATTTCTTTCTCATAACTGTTGTTTGCATCTGCTTCTTCCTGCACTGTTGACATTGTTCCTGATGTGCTCAGCCCTTTATTTCCTTGACTCAACTGTTTACCTGAGTAACTCAAATACTTCTGTGAAGGAGAGGCCAGTTAATCAAATAGTAGACTTATTTGCGGTTGGTGGTATTGGTTTGTCCAAGTTTTGGTTGACTTTATCTGCTTCAGAGTTTGATATTACATATTTACATATGTATGATACGTGCATACGGGCTCTTCAACATCCACAAGTGTCTCAATTCTGTTCTGCCTGAAAGCTAAACGTGCACAAGGTCTGTCAAAATGTCATGCGCGTTTCACCATTAATTGTTTGAAATAATCTAGTCTAATTAAATCAACTGTAAGCTAAGGAATAGACAGGTTTATATATAACAAAAAGTGGATTTAGAGAGGGAGAAGAACTTTTCACGTAGCACCAAAACACAAGAAATTTCAAAAGCATTAAACTTTCACAATCTTCTAATTTACTGTTAGAAGGTAGAAGTGAGTAGCGGCTTGAGAGATGGGCACATATTTAAATCCACATCCAAAAAAAAAAATCAAACCCCAACTCCCAAAACCCTAAAAGCCAACACCTCTTCTCCCCAAATCCCCACTGAAATAGACCAACCTTATATAATTTGTTTGTAGATAACTTCTATGTTGAATTTCTCTGGTAGACTTTCTCTCATATGTTGAGGTAAGTTTCTTTGCAGAAGTGAGAGAGCTGACATACTTAAGCCTGTTAAAATATGGATATGAGCAATTTCACTCCATTAACATTTAAGTAGTGCATTGGAAGTACAGTTGTACCTTACAGGATAGCGTAACTCTTGGTATCAGAGAAGAGATGAATTATAAAGTAAGTTTGGTGGCAAATGGTCCCTGAAAGGTATTCATTTGATCACATCTTCTTTTACATGATTCCTACACTGCTTAGCAAAGTTGGGGTTTTTTTTAACCATCGGAGAATAGGAAGGACAGAATTTTGTCGGCGAAACAACTTTTGTTATGCAACTTGGCAGATTACAAACTAGCTATTTAGTAGGTAAGCAGGTCTTTCCCTCTTTATTTTAAGAAAAATAAGTGTCTGGAGATGATGGAGGTAGGAAAAGCTGATGAGATTCTTCAAAATTTGGGAAGAGAGAAGATAAACCAAGGAATTCTACTGTAACTGAGCTGTGCCTCAGTGTCTCTTACTAAAACCAGTTTTTTAAAGTTAGCAGTAAGACTTTTGGTTGGGAAGCTTGGTATGATATTGTAAATGCTTTTGAAAAAAAAAAAAGGGGGGGGACAAAAAAAAAAAGTGTTTCTAGAAAGAAAATTGTCTTTGAGAGGGATGGCCAGAGCCTCAACTCATTTAACTTAGCTTTTTATAATCAAGGAAAGGAAAGGAGAACCAGAGAATAAATCCCTGGAAGTCTTATCTGTGAGGAGCTTAAGGTACTATGCTATAGTGATGAGTGCTATGGAAAATTCTTCAGTTTAAATTTGCATTTTTTTCAGTCTCTGCATGCCTGTCTTCATAAAGCAGAATGAAATAAGAGCTACATATCATGCATCAGGGTTTCCTTTCTCTTTTCTAATATAAGTCAGCACTGAAAGAGGCAGCATCAAACTGAAAACATCACCTTTCTTTTCTCTGTGTAGGTCAAGTTATTCATTATTTGCAAAAAACTGATCATTATGTATTCCTGACAAAATGCTGTTTACATCTAAACATTGGTAAGAGAATAGGAAAGCAACTGTCAAGAGCGCATGAGCCAGAAAGGCGTGAAATAATGAATAACTTAGATTTTATTTTTCTCTAGTAGCAAATTGAGATTGCTTTCTCTCAGTAGGGAATGCAGAATGTGCAGGATCTGGCCCCCGTGCAGGAAAGCAACTTATTAAATCTTAATGTATCAAAGTATTTCTTCCTTTCTCTACTTCATGTAATGCTTCTAAAGTGTTTGAGTGGCGTATTTTTGTGTCTGTGAAATTATGAACTGGATGGTGAAGCAATCAAAGGTTGAAGTGTGTTCTTGAGTAGGCGCGTATCAGCCCTGCGGGGGTAGGTAGAAGGTTCCTATACAAATACAGCGACCGAGTTTAGTTCACAGTGTGCAAATGGACTGTTGAGAAGATTTTTGTGTTGCACCCTGATGCCCGGTAATGTACGCATGCTGTGATGCTCATTTGTTGTGCTGTAGCCCTGTTGTAACCCTGAGGGTTTTTCAGTGGTCTTCATCTTCAGACGAAGAAAAGCAGGATATACAAAATAAATGCAGTGGGACGTTTTCAGACTTACTAAGAAATAAATTAAGTAATCAGCATTTCACCTGCTGTACTAAATGGATGCTATCAGTAAACACTAGAGGGTGGGTTTTCAGCATCTAAAGGCTCTGAGTAGCAGCAATTTTTGATGATGGGAATTGCATGTTTAATTCCCTGCATGCCTTACTGAGAATTAGCTAGTAGCTGTACGGGACTTAAGATCAAGCTAAAGCTGTCTGTACCTTCAAGTTTTCATTTCCCAAAGTTGTGAATACTTTTTCTTTTGGCTTATAAATCCGCAGACACTCTGCTCTGATATTATACATGCAAATTGACTCTAACTGGATCATTTTGCGTCAGTCTGAGCTGATGAGAGAAGCCCCACGCTAACCATATGTTATACTATCTCTGTAAAGGGAGCAATGGGATATTCTGTACTTTTTGTAGCTGTCACTGGATCTGTAGCTTTCTTCCTAAATTGTATATTTAGGCACCCAACAAGAACTGGATTTACAGTCCTCTGTTTCCCGAGATACGGTGATTGTGATGTGAAGACAAAAATAAAAGAATTTAAAAAGGAAAACAAAATAATCTATACAACTCTGAAGGGACAAAAAAGCCTCGGTAGCTGGAAATGAATCATAAAACTAATTTTTCCACCTTTTGTGAAAATGAAACATTGGAATTTGTTTTCTTTCTCATTTTCCTTGCGCTGCTTAAATGAAGGATAAGGTTATCTGTGGGGATAGACATGCCTTATAGTTTTCTCTCATGAACTGATGACAAGTTTTCCCCATTCCCTTGCAGTTTTGCTGTATACTTTTGTATGTTTCTCTACCGCACATTGTTTTCTTGGCTTTCAGGTAGTTAATTTGAAATGTACTATGATTATTATTGGACAAATAGAGATTTGCTTTTGTTTTTTTGTTTAAAAATCTCGCAATGTGGTTTAGTCTATTTTTATTTTTTTTTTTAAGCAACCTTTGGGGCTTTGTGAAAATGAGGAAATGGTTGCCAATTAGGCTTTATCAAGCTGGGAGTAAGATTATGCAGATTGTACCTAAGACTAGTAGCTATTTGTCTTTTGTTTCTTGCTTTGCAGATCATGCTTAACATTGTTGTAGCTGATCTAAGACTTCTCAAAGATTTTAAATACTTTTATTTCTGAAAAAACTTGAATATACTGCCTAAGGTTTTCAGAGAGATTTTAAAAACTGTTTAAGAACAAAAACATTTCCCTTTTACCCCCTATGCACTTTAATATCATAGCTAAAATATTATAAATTGAAATTAAAATTAAAAGAAGGAAGGGGATCAAGTTGAAGAGCAAGATTATATTAATTTTGGAGGATTAATAGGATGTGAAAATATTTAATGGAGTAAATGTGGAGAACAATTGTGAGAATCGGAACCCAAGATGACCTTGCTGCTGAAGATACACTTGGTCCATTTTATGTGTAGGATGAATGTGGTTTTTTTGTTAATTTTAGTCTGTTTTCCCAGAGGAACAAGATTTGGGTCACATGTATTTCTGTCTCTAATAATTTGTAGTTGTATTTCGGCCATTAGAATCTATTTTGACCATGTTTGACAGAGTGATAAAGGTCTTAAAGATGAAACTACATTAAAATAAGCAGATAGATAACATACCCAAATGAGAGAGATGCAGCGTTACTCGATTTATGCGGTATAAGTGAGATAAATGTCCTAGGCTCGGAAAGATGTTCAGCTGGAACTTACATCTTCAATATGCATCAAGGTCAATCAACCACAAGGCACAAATCTATAAGATACCAGACTTCATTAGAGTTCATTGGATTGCTTTTTTTGTTTGTTTGGAAGTAGGGCTTAGAAAGACTTTCCTGTGAAAATGTTGTCTGTCAGTGAACCAGTAAAGAAGACGTTTCTGTCAATTGGACATCAGTTTTATTGCTTGGTTTAACCTTTTTTTTTCCTCAAATTGAAGTATTATCTTGAAATATCAGCACCTTTAGTTTTTGGAGAGTGTAGGGGCAAGCATCCCAAGGAAAGGTGGGAAATGGAGAGGGAAACTGGAGTAGGGCAAGGAGAATGAGGAGGAGAAAAGAGAGCAATGGAAGCATACTTAATGGGACATTTTTCTACTTTAAACAGAGATGTATAACTGCATATTTTAAGATAAGGGTGGTAGAACACTGGCACAGGTTGCCCAGAGAGGCGGTGGATGCCCATCCCTGGAAACATTCAAGGCCAGGTTGGACGGGGCTCTGAGCAACCTGATCTGGTTGGAGATGTCCCTGCTCCTTGCAGGGGGGTTGGACGAGATGGTCTTTAAAGGTCCCTTCAAACCCAAACCATTCTATGATATTTTGTATATTAAATTGTTTACAGGTGTTTAGTTTGTACTGCATGTTATCCATTTTTTTTGGTTACTAAGTGCTGTTTTCCAGTTTTGTTTTAAGAGACGTTGCATTTACTACTTGTGTAAAATGAATTTGTTTCTCCTAAAAATATGGCTTGCTTCTCTGTTTTTGGGGTGGGTGAGCAATGAGGGGGTTGGGTTTTTTGGGGGGGCATGTGTGTGCTTTTATTTGGATCTCCCGGAACAAATAATTTGTTTGCAACTCTCAGGAAAAGCCAATTTATTGGGAATAGGTTTGGGGGCCAGAGTAAGAGAAAGTGAGAGGAGGGAGTTCACTCTCCAGAATTTCAGTGCTGGTGAGCTCAGAGATTGTGGTCCCTAAGCCCCTTAAATATTAACTTAAGGAGCTCAGTAAAGTGCACTTGAGGAATAACTGGGTCCAGTGTTAATGACAGTAATTTGGCTAACAAATGAAGTTTATGCTGATCAATACTGGAAGGGAAAGAATGCTAATTTGTGAATCAAACTGCATTTTTAAGAGAATGCCTGTCAGCTTGCCACCCTCTGCAAAGCTAAATTTTGCCCGGTTGGGGCAAATTTTATTTTGTAAAATTCTTTGATAAAATAACAGAAGTGGTTGATGATAGGAGGAGTAATATGGTTATGATTTGTTTATGTGATCAGGAGTTTACTTGCTGTGGAATCTTAGAGTCAAATCATCACGTGAACTAGATCATTATCAGAACTTTGAAAAGTATTTTGACATCAGCCATCC
>WHYT01016881.1:217568-298686 GCA_009806455.1 Tetrax tetrax | reverse complement strand
TTTTTTTTTTTTTTTTTTTTTTTTTTGTATTTGCTTACTTCTTTTCTTCCTCACTCTGTGTGTTAATTGCCCTTCTGCGCTGAGGTCACTTGGGTTTGCCTTTGTGCCAAATCCTTTTGTTCCAGTTGGTGGTCTATTTGGCCCGGTTGAACCTTTATACTTGACTTTAATTTATTGTGCGATTTCATTGTGCGGTGCTTGCAGACTGGCCAACTGGCCCGTTATGAAGGTATTAAATTCTATACAGTTACGTGCACGTGTACACAAACACACACACCTCTTTCCTGCAGCCTACTTCCTTCCGCACCGTCTGTAACGGAGCAGGGTCCCGCGCTGCGGAAGCTCTGCCTTGGCTCCTCTGTTTTAATGACTGTAATCCACACGGAGCATTAAAAACAGCCAGCGCGGTGCCCAACCTCCCGGCTGCCAAATGTACGCCACGCTCCAAGGGAAGAAGCTCGGAGGGTAGCATTACCCGAAATTCACCTCTGTTCCACATACTTAAAAACTACCTGTAAGTGCCCGCTAGCTTTTGGAAAGGGCTAGGAAAAAAACCCACCCCGAAATCAAAGGCCAATTCCGAAATCTCAGATTCCTAGAAGAATTGATACAGCAGCAGCTGTATCTCTTTCATTTGAGTAATTATCATATAATTAAGTGCATGAATTACAAGAGAGCCAAGGCATTAAATTAAAATATTTAATGCTTGTAAATCTGAAAATGATTACTGTGCTGATGTGCAGCTACCGAGCAGCGAAGCTAATGGCAACAGAGCAGCACCAGCAGCCTCCCATTATTCTGCCGTAGCCTGGAGAAGGCATCAGAATTTTGGAAATCTTTTGCTGAGGAGGAAAATTAACTTTGATTCTTTAAACCTAGCAAATGATCCTTAGAAATGGCACACCTAAGTACTGAAAGCAAAAGAGAAAAGCAGGAAGAAATCTCTGAGCTCAAATGTAACGTTTTATCTCACAGATGCACTAAGAGAATTAAAAATGGAAATGTCTTGTTGAGAATCTTACAGAGAGCTGAACAGAAGAGTCATTCCCAGCATTTTCTTTACAGTGGGTCATCTTTCATTACCCAAATTTAGCTTCATCCAAGCTCAGTCAGCAGCTTGCAGGATGGGAATTTCAGCAATTCAAATAAAGCGGATAACCAGAGATCTCTACTCGAGGCATTTTCATAACTAGACACTGACAGAGGAAATCCTTGACACTATAAAGTCTAGTTCTTGAGATCTGGAGGCAAATCCCTGCACTTCCCTGAAAAAAAGGTGTTATGTTAAAATTCTTTTCTAAAGCGCAGAAAAGCCCACTCACGTTTCTCCAGCATGTCATTTCTGTTTGCATAAATAAGCCAGGAGTGGACACTGCCTAAGCCCAAGAGAGATCAATAGGCAGCACAGGAGCTGGGCTCGTGCCAAATCCCTGCAGGTCTCCAGGTGCTGAGACAATTTCAGGGACATTTCTAGGCTGGAGACGTCCTCCTGCATCCTTACTGCTGGCCCAGCCTCGGGGGATACGCCAGGCCGGCCTCCTGCCGCGGGCTGATGCCAACCTCCTCAGCAAGGACACGGCCGCGGCCTCAGAGCATCGCCAGGCTGGGGAGACTCAGCACAACGTTTTGACTCTTCTGTATTTACACTGGTATTGTAAAAGTTGAAAAACAAACAAGAAACCCAACATGCATGGGACTGGTATTTCACTGAAGGATCCCTTTGTATCACAGAAACACAACTGCCATGGAGCTGCAACCAGTGCAGAGCACACAGGACACCGGAACGGAAGAGTCGGTGGCAGATGTTTGTTATCTACCACTTCTGACCAGGACTCTTTCAGAAACCCCCCAAATCACCAAGAACAAGGCACCTAGCAGCCCTAGTGAGCTGTAGCCTTTAATTAACATGGAGAAAGGTGATTCTTAACTAGGTACCAAATGAATGGCTTCTAATTACAGCATCTGGAAAAAGGAAAAAAGGAAAGGGTACTTTTGAAGTGTTGCCTAAAGGGCATTTAATATTCTTTTTAAGAGGAAAATGGTGTAGAAACACATCTAATGAGAACATTTAATTTATTTTCTTGACAATATTCACTACCTTTAGGTCTCCTGCCCCGATGCCATTGCTATCCTAGAAGGTTTTTTTTCCCCAAAAAATTCTTCATATTTTTTTCTGGGTTCATCTCTCACTTACGTCTCCTGTAACTTGGAATGACAGCAACAGAAATAAGTGAGAGTGGGCGAGTACCTGCCTAGGTGTTACAAGGCACAACACAGATGAGTCTGGCCCACGCGTGTGAAGATGCCTGTTTGCAGGGTTGCTGGAAGGCCACATTTTGGCCTCGGCTCTGGGAAAAGGATGCATCTCCTCTCAATTGTCAAGTCGTGCTCCCTGTTACAAAGGTTGAACAGTGGAAGACATCAATACCGTTATAAACACTTCAGGTACACAGATAGGCTAATAACTTGTCTAGTAATCTCCAAAGCATCCGACTTTCATGTGCCAAATACTTTATCATCACAAGGTGGTAATAAGAAATAGCCACAAGGGAAGAGTAACCTTTTCCTAGCAGTAAGGAAGCCAGGATTTCAGAGTTACTATGTAATTAATTCGCTTTTCAGGAATCAAAACACCCTAAAGCAAAAACAAGTTCAACAGACTTGTAATAACATACTATTGTAGTGTTAAGCCCCCTTATTCCTCAACAAAAACCTATCCTTTCCACTTCGTCTCGACGGTGAAATCCCTGGCCTAAGCTGGAACCACCTCCTGCCTTAACCACGGCATTCTCCTTTGCCCGGATCTCCATGCATCTTGGCTTTCCAGTCCCTGGCAGGGTCAAGATGCTCACACGAAGATCATCTCGCTGTTCTGTGGCTCTAACACCGAGATCCTCCCACCCAGTAATCCTTTCCTGGATTTGTTTTGCCTCACACATTTCCAGTTCAGGTTCCTCTAAACTTAGCAAGTGAGAACAATTTCTTACTAAAGCGCAGCTCGGCCACAATTGCAGATGTTGGTGCTAGGTTCCAGCTTAACTTTCTTAGGACTTGGATCAGATCCCACCACTGCTAGTCTCCAGCAAAAATCATCCCAATGAAGCGGGGCAAAGCAAACCCGTATGAAATGAGGGTAAGACACACCAGGATGGGTCACCTGCCCCAACAGACACCCTGCAGCTGGACTCACCTGACAACTGCCCGTGCAAAGCTTTCCATCGCCTTTTGCAAACCTCTGCACACTGAACACAGCTCTGCGCCTTCCCGTCCCGTGCCCAGCGTCCCGGGCGCTCCAGTCGCCCAGGTTAAACGGCTGGCCTTACCCGACGCGCTCCGCCCAGAGCAGAGGGTGTTTATGTTGCTGTGTGACGATATCAAATACAGAAACGGTCAAGTACTTCAAAGTATACGCTCTGGCTACAGAACGTTTTTAATGCTCACAGCTAGAGCAGAAACTATCAGTTAATTTTCAGCACGGACCTCCCAGAAAGGTGAGGTTATACCTGTCTGTTCTGGCAAGACTTCAAAGGGCTGTTCCCTTTATTTTGTTGCATTTTAAAAAAAAAGCAAACGTTACTCGGATCTTAGTAAAGATTAACACTGACAGCAGCTGTAACTACATATAAACCAGCTGATAATTAAAAACGGAGCTTACAAATAATTGAATTTAGATACACATTGATGTTATATATACTATTTTAAAAGTTGGCCCTCTTCAGAGATGTATCAATTCTTTCTCAAAGAAGACAGAGGTTACAGAAGACATTTTTGTGCTCGTAGGAAGCGCGAGGTGACAGAAAAGTTGAAAAGATTATGCAAGCACAATGATTTTTGACACAGGGGGCAGGAGCTGTACTTGAGTTTCATTCCCCTTTTCATCAAGAGGCTAATTTCTCCCCGTTTCACATTCTGTTTATCTGGTCTATTTTACAAAACCCCACGTACCATTTTCTGATTCTGCATTCAGGGAGCATGTGCAGGCAGGGAGTCGACAGGGACGGCGGCTGACATTGCAGTGCGAGTCGAGGAGCAATTCGGGAAAGGTTACCACTGACACACACAGACACGAGGCTCAGTTTACCACTTGTCCTGATGGACAGTCTTAATTTGGGCTATTACACCCTGCTCAGTGCAGATAAACACTGTAAATCGCCCTAATTTCAACTCTGAAGAGGAGATTAGGGCAGCACAGATAAACTATTTGTTTATGCACATAGCACAATTTGTATTTCGCTCTGTAGCAGTATACATAAAATACAAATGTAATCTATGGGATTGGAAGGAGTTCAGGTCAGCTGTCACAGTGAAACTGGTTGTGACTTTATTACTGCATACTTAGTAAGCACTTAAAGCACTAAACCAAACCTTAGGTCACTGCCAGGGACCAGAGCCTGCTGAAATGCCGGGCCTTTTCCAAGCAGATTTGTTTGTTTTGATAGAGGTATCTGCGGTTGGAAGACAATCGTGGCCTGACTTCACTTCCAACAGCAGCAGGAATGTTGCCATTAATTTTAGGAGGGAAGTTTGAAGGCGTATTTACGCAGAAGTACATGGGACAGTAGCTTTGCAAATGCCAAAAGAACTAATCCAGTTACGCGTCTGTGATGGATCAGAACTAATCACGGCACAGAGCAACCCAGCAGATCCTCGCGCGCTAAATACCATCACCATAGGCGTGCCACAGCACCTCTGGTCCCGGCACACAACCCGGCAGACACACGGGGCCCGCGCGTCACCTGGGTGCTGCTGCCCACCCGCAGGCCAACGCGGGGCCACGCTGCCACGCCAGCATTGGCCACGGCGCTGGTCGCTCCAGCCATTTCCCCTCAGAAACGGGATTTCTTCAGCCCAGCCATGCTTCCCTACACAAAAGCAAGCCAACTCTGTATGTCCTGGAAGACCTGTTCTCCCCCCGCCACCTAGAGCTGCCCACACCGCAGAAATCAGAGACCAAACCCCTGGCAGAGCCCGGGATCAGCCTTCCTGGGTTCGCACCTTCCTCCCGGGAAGCCGTGTGCGGAGCCGGCCATCCCGGCTCTCCCACGTGCTGCTGGGCTCCCGTGGGCTCCTCTCTTCTCCTTTCCCCGCCTGCCTCCCGCGCCGGCAGCGTGCCGTGCAGCCGGCTGCTTCGCCAGCTCCTGCCCCCAACGCCCTCACAACAGCTGTGGGCTTAATTAACAAAATAACATTTTAATAGTCTCATAACTGAACTCCCTTCCAAACATGCCAGCGGAGAGGCTGCAAGGATCCTTCTGACATCTTCAGCTGAACTTACTAACAGGCTGCGTTTAAGCCGACAGGCCGTCCCGACACGCGCTGCTGACCGCTGGGGCCGTCCCCCGTCTCTCGTTTCCTAAGTGACTCCGTTAGCTGCGTGACCATCGAGGTGGTCAGCGCTCCCATACGCAGACCTCTGAGGAAAGCAGAAGACCAGGAAATTATCATGGAGGTGGCATTCCTGCCTCTCATTATCTTCTTTTTTTTATTTTTCCTTTTTAAAGGGACAAATACATGGGTACCCAATCAGCACGCCCAAGGAAATGAACGTGCTAAGTGTACTTACGCAAATTATTTAAGATCACCAGGGGTTTACTTGCTTTTAACACTTCAAAGAAAAAAAGAGATTTTCTACAACAAGCATTAGTTTCCTTTTTTTACTGCCTTCACAACTGAACCATTTCTTGCTTTGCAGAATAATTCTAAAGGGACCCCAAACCAGTACTTCACTGCCAAGTTAACTTTTCTGTACAAACTCCAGAGTAACAGGTGAATGAACATGGAAACAGAGCTGATATTCCTCCTCAGTAAATTAGCCATTTACTCAGCAAACTTTCCTTCCCGTTTCCCAGTTTTTACCATTTCCTTTCCTACCATTGTTACTGGGTTTGTTCTCAATAGAAGTTTAAACGACAGCGATTAGGAAAGTGATGAGTTCATCCACATCTCCTCCCTCCTCACAGGTCTCTGAACTGCTCTGCCTTTTCTTAACAACCTGCAGAGATACGAACGCTCCTCTCTGCCCACCGCGTCTCACCCCGAGGATCCCTGCAAGCCTGAGGCAGGTGTGGCAAGGGACTGATTGCTCCGAACATGAGGATCTGCCACGGAAAAGAAAAACTTTAGATAGCGTCTCCGTAGCTCTCCAAGTGGAGTCTTAGCTGCTGTAAGCTCTTCCAGTTCACTTTGATGGGATCAGGATTTTATCATCACTCACAACAGTAAATATCTAGCTATATTACTGGGAAAAAGAAATAGATTTTTAAATAGATTTTTTAAAGAGTTTTTTACTGTAGGTAATAGCTTAGAGTGACAGCCTGCATTATCAGCTGAGGCACTCACAGTGCCACACCAGTGTTTCAGCTTACATCCACTCCGCAAGAGGGTCGGTCTGTTCCGCCCAAAGAACATCGCTGGCCGAGACGCTGTCACCAACGTGCTATTTTCACTTTATTTTACAGCTGAGTTAAGCAAGGCGCTGGGCTGTTGCATGAATTATCTACAGTCACGCAGCCTACAGATCCGCAGGCTGCTCCCTCCCCGCTAGCCGAGCGGACCATTTGTTGGTTAGTCAAATTCATTTCAGTCGGTCTGGAAAAATCTGCTTGTACGTGTTTCGTCTGTGGTGCAGCGAGCCGAGGCCGGTGTCCACCCAACAGATGGAGGAGCGGAAGCGCTGGCCTCCACAGATGGAGCCTCTGTACCCTGCCCTTGCTTAACTCACGCGGGAGATGACCCACTAAGAGAGCCAAATATCTCTAATTTGTCTTTACCACTATTCGTTGTTAGCCTTCCTCATGCTTTAGTAAAGAGCGCAAGCAATCAAGGTGCAATTAAAAAACAAAACAAAACAAAACACTGAATAGCATTACCCTGTAAGTCCACAAACTCTGGTCCGAAGGAAGCACCTCCTGAAGCCTGCGGCGGTGTGGGGGGTGATGCCCTCGTGTCACAGCAGCACGAGCCGCGTGCACCCGGAGGTGCCGATCCATAGGCGTGGCTGCCTGTAACACGCTGCACAGCGCTACGTCTCGCACCATACCACAATCAAACTATTTATTCCAATGCAAAAAATCTGAATATAGACCTTTTTCCTCGTTGCTATTCATTATCTCTTACAGCCTAACAGTATCTTTAGAAATCCCAGGACGATCAGCGAAACCAGGGAGATTTAAACTATATTTTTGTATTAAAATAGTCAAGGATGTAGGTGTCACTTTGTGGCCCCATGTAATTTAAATGTGATAGATTTAAAGGTAAAAAGCTCTTTGCAGTCTGTTGCAGAGAGTGGGCCAGACTCCCATCTCAATTACAGAGAGATAAATCCAGACTAACAACGGTGACTTCTGAACGTCGGAGTTACTCCACGTTTACACTGGGTGTAACAGATTAAAATGTAAGCTATTGCGTTCACGTCTTGTTCTCTCTAAATGAAATATTTATCTGTGCATTAAAAATAGGCCGGAAAAGCTCGCGCATGGTTCTCCTACTTCAAGCTGCCCAAATCTTCTAATTATACACAGAGAGTAGAGCTTTAACACAGACATTCCTCTTCCTCTCCTCATCACAATATCATCTTCAAAACCAGAATATTAAGGAAATAGAAACCAGGGTTTTTAAGGTTTTTACAGTCTGTGCTCCAGGGGAAAACAGGCACTCAGCTACGACTGAAATTGCTTCACAACGTGCGCTTCTGGGCCTGTGTTATCCTCACTCCACAGACGAGCAGAAAATATAGTTTGTTTCTTTTTTTTTCCCCCTGGTTTGGCATCTGTGGCTCACTTAATGCTCCTGGATCCTGCAATGTTCTCAGGGAGAGACAAAGAGCGCTGGCTGAATATTTTACTGGAGAAAAAGCCCTGCTCCTGTCTTCTGTAAGCGTGCTTTGTGCATCCTTAAAATGACCCCTTATCGAGATCATGCAAGGAAAAATAAAATCACAGCCCTTTTGTTCTAAAAAAAGCAGAATCTTCAGGGCCAACCACCTCCCTTCAAAAAGCCAAGACCAGCGCTTCATTTCAAAACTTAACAAAACAGACCATCTATTGTTAAAATATTAATCTATTTATTAAAAAAGCAGAGAAGATGTGTCTTCCTGCACACCCGAGTTACTTAGCAGCCAGCTGACCGCCTGCAATTCCCTGCTTTGCTGCAGGCAGAGAGCAGTGCAGGCTTTCGGGCTGAAAACAGCAAGGCCACGACGCCCGGCCGCGTTCCGTGACCCTGCCAAGCCCCAGGCACCAAACGGATTTGAAACCCGAAGGCTGTCTTCTCACCAAGACGGTACTGGAGCTTCCAAGTGCAGATCTTTTCATCCACTAATCATCTTGTGATACGATGCGGTTGAACAGCGAAAACTCCTATGTCCAAAGTAAAAACGTATTTAACTGCACTATTTGTCAAACGATTTATGTTCACCATCAGCCCTTACAGGCATTTGCATTTCTGGTTGAGTGATGCGCTATCGTGCCCGTGAAGCTCTTATTTTTAGCTCACCTGCAAGTGCATGGAGGAATTCAGTCAAGTAAGAAGATCTGCAAAAACACCAGCTGGCCAGTGATACAGCTAACAGGAAGAAATGGAAACCTGGTGCTGAACCTCTGCAGCGGCGTTTGAAGCAGTGGTGCCATTTCAGTGGTTTTCACCTCGAGGAGAGGTTCAGGGTTGCGATTTTTGACCCTGCTCAAGGATAATACATATTAGAGTGCAATGCTGAGATGAGCTGATTGCCACCTCAACACTTAAAAGCAGTAACAGAGAGAGAGCTCTCAGCGTGCCTGCCACTCTCCAAAACTATGGGTTCCCCGTTCTCGCACCGCTGTACCAAAAAGCACGCCCACCCGCAGCTCTGCGCTGAGCAGCGCCCCTGCACAGACCCCCAGCCCCGAGCAGCGCGGGCTGCCGCTGCGCCACCCGCCCCTACGTCCGAGCACGCTGCTAAACACAGCCTTCGCTGCCACTGGGCACAACCACTGTCCTTCGCAACTTAATTTGAGAGTACATTTGATTTCTGACTGAAGAGACGGGACGGGCAAATTTTATCCTTGAGCCTACAGTAACCTGCGTCCTCTGCAGAGTGTTCGAGGGAAGAGAAGTTTTTAACTTTCACAAAGCATAATATGATATTGTTTAGGTTGATGTGATGCAGCAGAAAGCCCATACGGAAAGCAAGCGTGGGTCTCCTGTTGTAGCAAGCAGGGAACGCGCTGGCTGTGACTGGAATATGGTACAGGATTTGAGCTACGGCGAGACGCTGGGAAGTCCTTGCTGATTCAGGCTCAGGCTATGAAGAAATGTCCTGAGAGTTCAGGAGCAGAGAAGATTTATACTACTCCGTGATATTTATATTAATAAATGATTCATGTTATTGCAAGGACCACTGCTCAAAATACTTTGCCTTCAGAATTGTGGACAAACAAAAAAAAATAATTCTGTTTCCCAAGATGGGCTGATGTGGGTTTACACGGCACTCTAATGTAATCACAAGAACATTAAACAGTGCGAAAGTCTTCTCTCTTTTCCATGGCTGATTAAGCAGCTGGGAACAGAGAATTTACTGTGAAAAAAGCAAACAATTATATGCTATCTGAGGTAAACATTACCTTAGTAATGGAAGCTGAGCTTTAGAACCTTATTGTCAGTAGGGATTAGCATTATAATACTTAAAATGACATTTATAACACTTACTGAAATTACAAGAACGAAGTCTGTGGAGACACAGAAATGAAATCAGCTCAATGTGTTTTTATAAGAATACTGAAATCTAAGTCCCTTAGAGGAAAGATATAGACATTAACAGTTTTTGCAGGCTTCCATTAGCTGTTCAAATTTGAATACTGTTTCTTAGGTGAGCTCTAATCTTCTTTGAATCCTCCCAACACATTTTATCTGTAAAAAATTGTAGTTAAAAATTTAGTTTGATGGAATGATATTTAAGTGCTTTTCCTCATCTACTCCCTGAAAGAGCCCCTGAGAGCCTTACTGTAATTTGTTCAAACGAAATAATATTTTCGTTTCCTGGGCTCTCTTTGTTGTCTTGTGTGATGAAAAGTAACATTTCTTTTCTTCCGATCCTATTAAATGCGGCTTTCTGAATGCCAGCCGCTCAATCGAAATAGAATCTGGCACGCTCGCGCCCGGCTTAAAAAATGTAAACTGCCACATAGAGTTTTTGATCTAAATGTGACATGTCACCAGGAGAAGGCTTGGAGTAATATTTCCAGAGCCATAATCAAGTGCTATAAACAATTGGGGCTCATTCATTGACACAGTTTGTCATCACCTTTTCATTTTAAATGCCTGGCTATTGAAATTCACTGAATGTGAGGGACGCCGCAAGCAGGCCAGCTCTGAAGCGGGTTTCTTTCTCCGTCCGCAGCTCCTGCGAAACGGCGTACAGGAGGAGCCCTGCACGGAGAGCCTCTCTGGTCCAGCCCAGCATCCCAAACACCAGCCCAGCATCCCAAACACCAGCTCCCCGGGAACTGGAGCCAGACGCCCCCTCGCCTGTCCGGGGTGGCTCTTGCAAGCAAACACGAACTGAAGAAAACAAATTTGCCTCGAAATATTTTCTGGCTCAGCCATTCACCTGTTTAAAGCAGCAGGAGCCTCCAGCCATCCCGCAGGAGCCGGCCTGGTCATCGCATTGCTACCCTGAAGCAAAGACTCACCGTTAAAACACAAATGCCCTTTAATTTAGAGCATTCGGTGGAAAAATAACCTTCAAACAGTTTTGTCACTTTATCAGACCTAAACTTGTCTTGGGCCTGAATTTGTTTTAAATTCCAAATTTCTTTCTTTGTAAAGGAGCTTCCCAGTATCCTTAATGCTCGTACACATCCCCCTCTTCCTGACCGTGCTGTGAAATCCTTGCTGGCTGTAGATACGAGCTGATTTCTTTCCACCCTCTTTTTTTTAAACCCAGAACATTAAGACATTATCTCAGGAAATACGTTAGTGGCTTGGCAGTGTCGGCTTGACAAGGGGCTCCTGAGAAATAACACAAAGGACAATAATTTTAGCAAGGCTGAACAACTAATTTAGGGTGAGATTTTCAAACGCGCTCCACTGTTGGCGGAACCGTTAGGCTCGGTGGTGGAACTGCCACGGACTTCAAAGGGCTTTGCCCATGAACGAACTCTACTGAAAATCTCCACGCCAGCCCATCAGAAAGTTTTGCCAGATCCTTCAGAAAAAAAAAATAATGCTGCAGCTTTGCTTTGTGATCAGGTAGCTGGGTGACAACATCACATTACTATGGAAAGGTACGCGCTCCTCATCCTTGATACCTTTGTGCGATATATCTATGTCCCATCCATCAAACAAATCCCTATCAAAGGAACGTCTGTATTTCAAAATCAACACTTGCAAAAGGCAAGCTTTGAGGGCATCTCCTCACTTAAAGATCTTCTGCAGCATTTCAACACACACTGGTCAGGAGCATCCCTTACCTTTGACTGATGGAAATAAGTACCTGTTAACAGGTAAAACAGCCTTGAAATAATCCTGAAATAGCTTTCTGAGTCTACAAATAAGTCCATGTTCCCAATTTCATTAGCATAATTATGAAAAAAACTCTTTTAAAATGGTTTAAAACTAAAGGGAAGTAACTCCAGTTCAGAGATCAGTGCAGATGCAAGCAGAGCATGGCGCTGTACCATGGGGTTTTTTTAATGGGTAGCATTTTAAAGAGTGCCCAATTCTTTTTGCCTGCGAGGTGCAGAAATCCACTGTCTCCAAGAGGCACGCTTTGAAATCTGAATCGGCAAATTTGTTAACTGACTGTTGAGTCTAATGTTATGCTACCATTCTGCTGCTTGTTAGCAACACAAATTACTAGCAATTAGCCGTCTGAATGTTCAAAGGCAGTTCCATTTCACGTATAAAAAGAACTATATAATGCCTAATCTATCAAATGTAATAGTCCAAACAAAATTAATGATACGAATACAATGAAGGCTTATATGGGATAATTACAAGGTGTCTGTCACCAAAAGCATGCCATGCACACAGACAGACAGCCAGCAAAGTTGGGGAGAGGCTGATCTGATCTCAGAGAAGAAAGAAGCGGTAATTGTAAAGCGCTGCTCCGCCGCAGCCCGTTGTGTGCGCTGCGTAATCATCTACAAACAGCAAAACTTTGCGCAGAGCAAATATCTCGCCGGATGAATTTCTGATTCATAGTTGCTGCACAATACAAATGACACTGCTATTTAATTACTGCCTTTTTGCTACTGTAACTAAACATTTTCATATGCTCAGTTTCACTGGAATAGCAGGACCATTCCCAGTGTATTACTTGCATATCTATAATTAAATAATTAAGAATTGTTCAAGCCCTTCCAAACACAACAAAAGGCAATGATTATTTCAAACCCGGTTTAGTAGAAGTCAAGCCCCTATCAGCTCTATTTTTTGCTAATAGTTATGCAAGACTGCACAGCCAGCATTCCCTCTTGCATGCCAGCACACCAATAAATTAAGATATTCCTGGCCGCATCTGCACAGGGGAAATTAGAGCATTACCTGTTCTTCGCCAGTGTGCCAGCTTCCTAGCTGCATGCACAGCCCATGCTGAGCGACCAGCTGTCTGGGAATGTGCCACTCCGATCGGAACACGGGAGCCAGGGGATCTCTTAGGAGATCTGCTCTAATATCACAACTGCTTCACTGCAGGACTGCTCCCTTCATAGCACAATATTCAAACACTTCTTTTCCTCGCTATTTTCAGCTCTAAACTGGGGAAACCAAACGAGGGGACATTCTGGCTCAATCCCTCGAGGACGCTGCAATGTGGAGAAGGGGTTTTGAGGCCGCTTTTTCGTCTTTCCCTCACTCCGAAGTCTTTAATAGCGTGGTGTAACCACAGCACTTTGTTTCACAAAACGACAGGCCAGGCTGTTGCCGCAGAAGCGGGCGACTTAACACAGTTACGGTGACGGATGTCTCCTCGCTCCTCCCCTTCCCTTCATAAATAATAAATCCCAGTACGCTCCAGGCTGCAGGAGTGAGGGGACAGGGAAACGGTGGTGAGCATGGGCACTTATCCCAGCAGACAACTCTTGGCAGGGTGGCTCGGGGCCAACACCACCTCAAGACGGCGGTACAGCCAACCTCGGCCCTGGCATGGGGACACACATTGTTTTTAGGGAGCGGCTCAGCTCCTACAGCTCCTTTCCCCAGACTGCAAACGGAAGCAGTGACTTCTCCCTGGGAGTCCTTACACACACACCTATTTGGTGGGAAAGCAAGATGTCTCTCCCTTCAGGAGGGAAAACTTCTGTGGCAGTCAATTCCAGCAAGAGATTTCACCAAATCTGGCTTCATTTAATATAGAGATTGGTCCACAGCAAACAAAACCTCTTCTAAATAAAGAGGAATTCAACATATACAACCATACAACCTCATGATTATTAGTGTTTCATTTCAGAATAAGAAAGGAAAAAAAGCTCAACTATGAGGAACAATCCTAGAAATCTTTCTAAAATGCCTGGTGGTCGACTGTTCTGTGTTTCCAGTAAGTAACATTTCCAATGAGTTCGGAAAATCAATCAAAATTCTGAGTTGAGGCATGAAACAATTAACCTCAAAGGGCCAAACCACTTCACTTATTAATGGGTTGCAGATCCAGCTGGTACCAGAATTTCTAAATAATATCGCTTAAATTCAAAGTCATTCAATCACTGTGCTAAGCAGGACCCGGGACGGCCCAGTTTCCTGGGCAGCTCTAGAAACGGATAAACGCGTACTGAACTGAAGGGGCTTATTCTGATGAAGTCACGTCCAAAGGGTGCTTCCCTGGGGAAGCAGGGGAAGACGCACGCTCTGCCCATGCCGTACCCCACACACCTTTCGTCTGGGATCTCAACAGGAAGAACCACATCCCACACTCGAACCCCTCGGTCTGGTGGGTGCAGCTGAACCCTGTCCCGTGCGTTCTCCTCTTCCCCCATTTCTTTCAACACAGCTGGGACCCGGGGCTCCTTGGTTTCCAGGAAACAGCTGACCCCTACAAAAGTTGGTGGAAAGAGCAGGAGCTTTGCAAGAGCTTGGATCCCCCACCACCAAAGACCTCCCGTATCAAAAAGTGCCGCAGCGTACCAGGGCCTACCAGGAAGGCAGCCGCCAGCCAGGCGAGGAGTTGCGCTGGCAAGGCTTTGGTGAAAAGGCCCCGCTCCTGGCCCGTACCTCCGGCACCGACGTGCGGACCCGGACAACACGCGAGAGGAGAGGAGAGCTGCGTGGGGCGCGGAGCTGCCCGCGGGCCGGAGGACCGCAGCTCTCCCACCAACGTTAGGCCGGCGGGGAGAAGCCCGGGGAAACCCTGCCATCGCTCCAAGCGCCACAAAGCGGCCTGCTCGCCGCCGGCACGGCTCACATCGCACCCCGGCCTCCCCAGGAGCGGGCGGTAAAATGGGAAACCAGGTGCAGTAAAAAAAACCAACCAAACAAAAAACCCCCAAAACAAACCCCCCAAAACCCAAAAACAACAACAAAGAGGAATAAGTTACCAGATGAATAATTTTTCGAAGCATCTCAAACTCCCTCAGAGACCTCAAAGAGCCACAGATGCTTTTGTTCGTCGTGCCCGTTTATTTTTATGCCAGAGGTTCGTACTGTACTTGCTGTTGGCAGGGTACGATATTAAAAAGGGAAAATACTTCCCTTATAGCACACCTTTGCCCAAGATTTTGTTGCCGCCTGGCTGACAGAAACCAGACAAAGAAATAAAACAAAAAGGGGGGGAAATGTTAAGCTTTCCATTTATTTAAAAACCTATATTATTTTATGATTGTGCTTTACTTTATGCTCAGGAAACTAACTCCAGACCTGATCAGAGTATCACTTCTCAGATGCCTAAATCCCTGTAAAGGTTTAGTGTCTGGCTGTGTGCGTTTTGCTCAGTATTAATATGTTCAATGGAGTACTTTGATTTTTTTTTTTATTTTTTTTTTTTATCTAGACGCCAGAAGCTGGTGAATATATGCTTCATAGCTTCAGATAAACCTTTTGTTCTTCTGGGGCTGATCAGCTGGTGCGGCAGCGAGAGGGAGAGGAGGAAGGAAATTCACAGGGGCTCCATGGTTTCAAAAAGTCAAATTACCTCTGAGCCATGGCATTGCTGATAATTTAAATGAAAAAATATATATACAGGCTGCACCACACAACATCTCTACTGTTAGGACTTTTAATGAAGCCCCAGTTGTGATGACACTGAAGCAGGGAACGCTACGGTGGGATAATTACTTGGCTCCCTCGCAGCTGAGTTTCACAGATGCATTATTAACGGCACATTCCATGCCATAACGAGCACCGAACGTAGGTGGGATTCGCGAGCCTCGGCATCCGCCATTAGCAGGTTGGCGCAAACACAAATGAGTGTTTTCACAAAAGCATGCAAAGGTTGTGAAATTCCAATGAATTCTTTCACTGGAAAAAAGAGTTCAAGCTGCCATGACCGGATATGTCACCTCCCACGGCACGCCGCGCGCCCGGCGAGGCACCATGGGAAATTACAGAATCAGAATGCATTGATTTTTCTGTTGAAAATACAGGCGGCAGCCCTGATGAAGAATTAAGGAGGAAATGTAATAACCTAATTCTCCTCCAACGTCCTCGCACACACCCCTTCCAGCCCGGGCCCCCGGCTCCCGCATCCAGACGACTGCCAGGAGAAAGCCGAGGATAAAAATTAAAAATCAGCGTTGGCTTAAGCAGGTGGCGGGATGCTGGGCCGGGTGTGCCACGAGCCGCTTACACCAGGGCTGGGCTTGGCCCGCTTTGTCTGAATGTCATCAGCTTTAGGACACAACATTCCCAAGCAACACTTGGTTTACGCTGCCACATGTTTTATGTTATTCTCCGCGACATTCATCTCCTAAACATTCTCCCTCGGATACAAGCCCTTAACAGGTTTTCTCCATAGAATGCTATTTACAGTATGAGAAATTATTAATAATTCCTCCTCAAACCCTACTGTACCTGGCTTGAAAACTCTGGAGAATACAGAAAGAAATTTCTCTCTCTCTTTCACGCCACACACATAGAAAATACGACATTAACGTCTTCCTTTATTACAGGGCACGTTAGCCCAGCGCTGCGCCTGCATTCCTTCCTAGCCTCGTCAAAGGCAGATGCAATTAAGACGTTCCTTACACCCGCACGGTAGTGCTTATTTCCCTGTTTTCAGCACCAGTTTGAACTAAATGCCACAAAATCAGTGGCAGCAATGCTTTTGCTTTTTTTTTTCCAAAGCTCCTGTTTCAAGGTGACCCTTTTCCCATTTTGTGTGTCACCCCAAGTGTTGCTGCGCGCATACTGAACCAACGCTCTCCCAGTAATTAACACCAGCACTTAATGAAGTCCAGCTGCTGTGATGGCAAACTGAAGGGATGCCAACCTTTGCAAACTAGCACTCGGGCTACTCCGCTTCCAGCTGCTCTAAACCCACAGCAGTCAACTCCTCTTTGCCTCCTTCTCAGAGATAATTCTCACCAAATAAGACAAGTGTTTGAGATTAAGCAGTTAATAACAAAGCTTATCTCTGGACTAACATTTCAAGCTGGAAATGATATAAAGGGCTGGATCAACTTGAGCGAACACTGCAAAATTAATAAAAATCCGGAGCAGCAAATGAAAAGCTAAAACGTAGATTTGCACTGTTAAATACTTAAACCTTTAAAAACCCTAGAAGCGCAGTTCCAAGAGAAAATTGGAGACAGATTCTCCAGCAATATCTGCTCCCCTGAATTCCTCTCCTGGTCTGGTACCACTACCAGCCGATGTGTTATTAAAATAACGCGCTCTGCCAGTGGTTTCGTTCCATGCAGCGGTTCGGCAGGGATACCAGCGAGCGGTTTTGGAGAGCGCTGGAAAAGGTTTGAGTCGTAACTCACACCGCACACATTTTCAAAAGAACCCCTTCCACAGTCTTCCTCTACACGTGCCTTCTCACTCTGCTCCTTTATTTACCCCTCTTAACGTGCCACTTTTCACACAGAAGTACTTACACCACTGCCCAATTTAAGTGGGAAATTTCTAAACTGCTCTCCATAGCCAAAAAACCCCAATTCAAAACGACAAAACGTGCCCTCCTTTCCTCTCCGACCCGCACAGCAGGTGTTACATCCCACGTTTCTGCTTCACGTACCCGCGCAGGACTCCCGCTTCGGTCCAAGAAGACCTCCCGTTTGGGCTGGGAGCAGAGCCGAGAGCCGAGCTTTCCCAGGGAGGAGAGGGAAGAGCCCACCCACCCATCCACCTCCCCACCGCTGGGCCGAGAGCTGGGAGACGCAGGGAGGGCCAAGGTAGGGCAGAACCACAGCAGCTGTACTTCATTTTCACGATTACTAATGGAGGTAATGGCTCCTACTATGACAAATAAATATTTTCAGCACCAGGAAACCAACAGTCCATCCAAGCAGGGGTTAATCCACGGCTCAAGCCTTGCAATCGGTCCAGTTTTTCCACCAGAGACCTAACATCGCACAGGATCGGTATTAAAAGTACATGCTTGATTATTCTGGATGTCCATGCCCCTGAGAATATAACTTAAAAACAAAATCATTAGCTTACACAATAACACAGTCCGTGTGCAGAGCAATGCTGACTTCCAAGCACAAATTCCTTTGTTTTCGTTAACGCTAGCTCTGGACCCGACCGATGACTCAAAAGGAGCTACGCTGAAATCACTGTATAACCCGGCAGCGCTCCGCAACATATCAACGTTTCACGGGCAGGAAGGTAGCGCAGGGTGAAGGGCCAAGAACCCAACTTTGGTGTAATTTACAGAAAATATTGTACACATTACACCATCTATTTTTCTTCGTGTAAGTTCGATATTCAATGGTCCAGACTGTCGCTGGGAAAGCCAATGCTCAATTATCACGACGTGGCTGGGTTCCACGAGGGCAAACCCCGGGAACGGGACACGGTGGTGGCACATGGCACGGCGCAAGGCTCTCAAACCTCTTGCGCGTGTCAGCCCCTATGTAAAAGTCAACCATGGAAAAAAGTCTGTTTACAACAAAAGGCATCTGGTAACCATGATTATTCTGCCTTAAGACGCAACATTTTAGATTTCTTAGCTCCCTCTTTTGTTCAGTTCTAGTTTTCATGCTCGCCGTTTTCTGCTCTGCCCTGTTCTTTTTTTGTGCACGTTCTAACCGAGCACCGCAAAAATCCGTGTAGTCAATCGCACCACAGGTTTTTAAACAGGAGAAAGTTATTACTTTCACCAAGAAAAGAGGTTCATAGGTATATTTTAAATTCATTTTTCAAATCATTTCACAAGGCAGCTACCCCGTTCCTTCTGCGACGATAAAGCTCAGAACTTGCTAGCACGGAAACTCCAGGGAATTGTCTACTTGAAAGTAGAGCCTGAACTGCTAAATATGGATTCAGCTCTAGATACTGGAAACCTTCCTGCTTCCCCAGCGTTGGGTGCTCAGACCCAGCCGTGCAGCCTTGGCTCAGAGTTCAGACTTTGGGTTCCTCTCCCACGTTGGCGCTGCGCAAATGCCAACAGAGAGCGGGTCCTGCACCCACGAAATCCCAGGTATCTTCTGTTTTCTCCTGGAGGCCTCTTTTTAACGCTGCTGTGTGCCAGCACTCTGGTGTACAGCACACTGTATAAGGTCTACAATAACTTCTGAAGAAAAAAAAAATAAAATCCTTCATTATGAAACTGGCATGCAGAGGAACTGATTTCCTTACGGGACAGTACCCCGTGTTCAAGATTTTAAAAAGTAAGGCCATAGACACCTGAAAATAAAGTTTCTTCTGTACATTCATGAACAGAAGAACAGATGTTTTAAGATTGTGGGCGGAAAGTAGAATCGGTAGACCTCTCAATATTGCTGAATTTATTATTTCAGTGCTCTAAGACACTGCTCGATCAGCATGGGTCCAGCTAGTCCCCGTGTAACACAGTGTCCACACCGTGGGCACGTGCGTCACTTTATGAGTTAGGAGTATGATAAATGTGGCTTGTTCAAGAAAAAGCGATAGGTTTAAACGTGCCACAGGCAGTTCTTCAGAGAAGTCACTCTACCACACCAGTTTTTAAGAAGACAACTTAGGATTCTGGCATCTTCAACCTCAAACCTGCTCCTAAAGCAGGCACATTTTGCTAAGACAAGACGTAAATTTATTGTGTAATATTTCACGAACGGAATCAGGTTTTTCTTTTTGCGATGAAGCGGAAAAGCATGTTTCGACAGTCCTTGGAGTGTGAGCTTTCATGTTCTTCAGTAAGCCACCCTCTGGGTTGCCAGAGGTCGGGAGCCTCCCCGGTAGCCGAGCCGAACACCGACAAACCCGAGGGATGCTGCTGCTGCTAACCCCGCATCTCCTCGCAGCGTGGCGAGGGGCCGGCGCTGCTTCTCCTCTGTTCACTTTCCAGACAGGGAAATAGTAATTGTCTTTTTAAAACCTCTATAGTATTTTGTCAATATTTTTTTATTACAGCAGAGCATGTATAAATATTTTATTGTAAACCAAGGGCCTAAAATAAACAGTTTAGTAAATAGTTATTACATTACAAGGAAAAACATCTGTGGAAACTGTTTTCCATGTAATTATTCTTGCTATTTTACATTAGCTCTCAATGTGAATTTCTTTGGCTCTAATGTTTCACTTGTTCTAAATCTTCCTCCTTGTTGCTATTATTAAAATCTTAAAAAGGTGCCAAATCTTAAATGAGGAAAAAAAAATGATTCGCTAGAAATTATTCATATCACAGTGAGCCTCTACTAAACCTGGCAGGGGTGCAATATTTTCGGGGAAATTAACATAAAATATACAACTGCAAATTATCCAGGAAATAGCTATGTTCTTTACAGTGCGCATTTACATTTGGTAAAAAATGTTCCACTTATCTGTCTAGCGCAAAGCTCCAGCCGCTTCCGAAGGCAGTTTTAAAGGGACAGCGGGAGCGCCGCGGAGGAAGCACGGTCCTTACGGCGGCTGTAACGAACGGCCGGCGGGGAGAGCGACCCGCGGTAATTACGGAGGGTGACGGTCAGCGCTGGACCTTCCTTGCGGTGACCACTAACAACCTCATTTTACCTTTATTTCTCTTTGGGTACGCTGGATGAATTTCCTCTCTCAGGCCTAAGTCCTTTCTACTAAACACAAGAAAAACTGTAATACCATGTAAAATGCAAATTTTGCTGTAAATATTTTATAAAATTGTTGCATACATCCCAAAAGCTATAGGTCTTAATTGAGAGCAGGCTATTTTTCCAGTCAATATATGGAAATGGAAAATGCTAATTCATGTTTTTCTACTTATGAAAAACCCCCGAGAATGGCAAAACCACAAATGCACTCACTTTAATATTATAAATATAATTTGGCTCCCTTTTTGCGGTCCCCGATGTCCTGGCTTTTATCTCCCAATGGCTGCAGAGGAAGAATCAGAGAATCGCTTTTACATCCCCTGCGCAGGAAGTCACCCCCGCCTGCTGCCAGCTTGGCAAAAGAGCAACAGCCTGAGCTCGCAAACGCGGCAAACAGGAACTGCGAGGAGAAATTCCAGCGCTCTTACACAGGAAATCAGCCCCGACAGCAAACCTGCGAGCGGTGCGTGCGCTCGGCACCGCTGCCGAGAGCCCAGAGCCGCCGCAGGCCAGGGGAGCGGGGCTGCCCCTGCGCTGTCCCCCTGCCCCGTGGCTCTCCCTTGGATTGATTTTCTCCGTTCCGAGCAGCCGGTAGCTCGGACAATAAAGCCTGGAAACAACCTCTCCTGAGTTGTACTGAATATGACTAAAAGTCAGCCAGCCCGCGCCAGCACACGGTTACTTGCGCTCGCCTTTATCACCCGCTTTTCATTTCCTTGTCAATGAAAAGACTGGTTTTTGCATCTTCTGGAAGAGAAATCATTAGGCTGTTAAAGTTAACACCCTCCAAAGGTCATTGATGCCGGCTTTGAAGACCGAAAATGATATTATTCCCCATTAGGCTTTTAATCTCGTGATTAGAGCTAGAGTTAACATGGCTGTTTCATTTTCTACCAGGCAAGAGTAAACTCATTTTTTCTTTCTCTGCCAGAATACTTAATAGCATCCTATCTTGATGAGCAACATCTCCTAGTTAAACAGCATGAACAATGGAAATGCAAAATACTTTGCAAGAGGTTTTTTAAATTTTTAAATGCTATTTGATTAACCCTGCAAGGTCTTACTGCACGCACAGCAAAAGCCACCCACGGAAATCCCACGCGAGCCACAGGACCTACTCTGGGTTGTCAAGACTTCAGTCCTCACTGGCACCGGCGGGGAGAGAAGGGGGAAGGATCCACCTATTCCCAGTTCGAGCTCTTACTCTTGCACTCATTAAAACTCAGCCCTACAAATGTTTCTGCGTTGAGTAATGCTAGTGAGCACGAGCG
Organism: Tetrax tetrax; assembly: GCA_009806455.1. Taxonomy (NCBI): domain Eukaryota; kingdom Metazoa; phylum Chordata; class Aves; order Otidiformes; family Otididae; genus Tetrax; species Tetrax tetrax. The sequence continues at coordinate 277,298 of WHYT01016881.1, read as the reverse complement.
GGACCCGACACACCAGCAAGGGCTGCTGGTGGGAGTGAAATCTGCTCCTTCAGGGTCCTTGTGGAAATCACCGTTAGATTTGCAAAAACCTTGCTGAAAAGTCTGTGGGGCGAGGGCTGGTGCACACCAGTTTCAAAACCCAGTGTACAGTGCTCACTGTTCTTATAGGCAGAGGCATGGAAAAAATTCCATTTTCTTCATTGAATTCAGACTCTGATAACCAACCAGTAAAACTCAGCCTGTAATTTCTTCTGCAGTGTTCCACACGAGATGCATTTTGCTGGATTTAACATGTTTTGCTGTTAACGGATTTCACAGTGTGTTGCCATTTTTATACAGCTGTCCAAATAAAAAGTGTGCAATGATGTGCTTTTACTGCACTGCTCGCCTGCAAACGGCAGCCGCTTCCCCAGTTTAAACCTTCAGAAAATGGGAAAACTCTTTGACTGGGCCATGTAGTATACGTATTTTGGGTCTCTAGAGCTCTTTTCCCAGTAAGTCATGTTCAAACAAGAATAAAGACGCGAGATGGATATAATTACACCTTGCACATTTATGCTCTAATAGTATTTCCACCAAAAGGAAAACCAAACCCCAATATTTTCAGGTGTTAATAATGAAAGGATATTAACTCAGAGTTCCAGAGGTAACAGCCCTCTAAAGGGTATGATATTTAACAGTGTCTTTCTCTACCAGAGGATAATCAATCTGCATAGAAAAAAAATGGAATAGCAAACCAAAGGTAACACACCTTTGTATTACTTGAAATGTGGTCTCCCTGCCTGCATGTCAATTGTCTACTTTCTTCAAAACCGCAGCCCAGTGTTCGGATTGCAGGGACTGCCAGCGCACAAACACAAACCCCTCTGTAGTTAATCCTTTACAAGAAATGTCTGCGCTGAACTCCAGAACCGTTACCCCTCACCGTCCCGAGCGGCGTGGCAGGGAAGCATTTACAAGCCACCTCAGGTTTCTGTTTCCAAAGAGGCTGCTCAGAAAACACACAGCGAGCTTTCCGGGACTCCTCGTTCCCCAAAGCGGAACGCTCACGCGTGGAAACCTCCCACAGCCACAGAGTACGGGGGTACCTGGGCATCCCGGACAGCGGATGCTAATACTGTTGACTCACTTCCCAAAAAAATCCTTACAAGTGTCAGTAAAAAGATTAAAAAACCCCTACCTTTTCTTTTAATAATGTTCTAATAACATATTTAACTTTTCTGATACCTTAAGTATTTTGGTAGTATTGGATTTCTGCATAACTATGGGGTAGCACGACACGCTTCCTTTTTTTTAAGAGATAAAAAAAAAAAATTAAAAGGACTACAGACTTAAATCTCAGGTCATTATTTCTTGATTTCTGAATTACTGTAATTACAAAAAAAAAAAAGTTAGAATGTGCTTTCTCGTTGTATTTTTTAAATTTTTCTTTGCTGAACAAATTCAAAGGATATGTAACTTTAAAAGGCTTAGACTAAAAATCCTGACATTCTCCCTCTGGATTTTCAAGTGCAATATAAATAAACTAACCAAGCAACTAAAATCTCATAATTTATACTCCCCATTCTCGAAAAGTTCATCATTCAGGTTTAACACAGACACTGCAGATTTCAGTTTCTGGCACACTAGAATTAGGCCTCCAAAGGAAATTCTCTCAATCGATGTTCTCCTAGACACAGAGGTACAGCTATTAAAAGTTTTAAAAGATTTTAAAGGGGTAGGGAGGGTTGCTTTGCTTTCCTTCTTTTCCCCTCAAATCCTAGATTTTAAGAATAAATACTGAATCAAAGGGTCAAAAGTTGCTCTATCCTTTTTTTCTCGTCCTTTTTTTTTTTAAAGAAAAAGGGGAAAAAAGGGGAAATCCTTAACTAGAAAGTTAAAAGGGGAGAAAATGTGACTGGAATACTTTCTTTCCCTCAACTTCAGCTATCTATATCCGGCCCAGCTTGAACCAGTTACTGCTCGTTGCATGGGGTTTCATCATTTAACGTTTGTTGCCAATATTTATTCCTGGATATAACTCACAGTCATGGGGTTTAAGGAATATTTGTCCATACCCCAATAATACGTGATGCTAACGCGTGCAAAACCCAACAGCGGAGGACATACCAGTGGTGCTAGCAGATGTTGATCCTTTAAAATATCCAAACCCTACCTGGAGCAAAACCTGCAACCACTGGATCTGCTTAGCCTGAACCGTGCTAAAAAACTTGCCTGGGAATGCAGAAGGAGATACAGTCACCGTAAAATCGGAACACCAGCAGAGGAGAGGCAGGAGAGAGCACACTGGTGAAAAGACAACTGGAAAACACCATGACCAGTGGGGTGGTTTGACCTGCTGTGGAGCTCTGTCTTCTGAGGATCATGGTATTCACACACACAGTTTTGTTGGGGGTTTTTTTTCAGTTCTGGCAGGACAAAAGTTTTTTCATTTTTAAAATAATGATTTCCCATTTCTTGTAAGTTTGACATTAATGCAGGGGAGTATGACAGGGATAACCTGAAGGCTTCTTTGTACAGTCATACAGTAGCTGTTGGCTGTCACAAGAATTTTAAGTTTTTAATTTTTTATTAAAGAAATTTAATTTTTAAAATAGCACACAATGAATCCGCCAAGCCCAAATACTCAATTAAAAACCTTCTGATTCTTACAAGGCCCAAAGCCGTCAGAAGTTACAAATAAACTGAATGAAAAGAAGTTTGTGACAAAAATTTGCTATACAAGCAAAGAAGCACATCCAAACAAATCTGGGCCTTTAACATCTAGACAAACCACTTTCCTCTGATAACTGGAGTTAGGGCTCAGCATATGTATGCCAGCACTCTTCCTGATTCAATACCAGAGAGTTGTTCCACAACAGAAAGAAGAAAAATAAACATTTTAGGTCCATTGCTCACAAGTGTTAAACATTGAACCTGATATGCAGAACGAGTGAAATCCAAAATTTTATTAGTAGAAAATGAATTTAATTCTAGTTTACTATCATTGTATACTTTCTTTTCCCACTTTCCTATGACTGGGAAGAGTGTAGAAACTTGTCAAGGTTTCCCCAAAGAGGTAAAAAGAGTATTTTACAACTCTGCACCAGCTAACTCCTAACTAACCCAGTACGGGCTTTCCAGCTTCACTGAACATTCATTCCTTTGTTCCTTACTCACTCCTCAGGTTTCGTACACAGGCACAAGGCTTTCTGCTACTCAAGAAAGGCAGTCCTGGTACCCGATGTTTCCAAACCAATAAATTTGTTTGGCAAATAAAGAAAAAATGGAGATAACATTTACTTTCTCCAGATAAAGCCGCTATCTGTTAATAAGCTCCCATAAAGAAATCACAAGCACCTGGATTTTAGGACTGAACTGATACAGACATTAGCCCCACAATTCACGCGGGGAGCAGAAGGACCTCCTGAAACACCATTTAGATTAAGCCTGAGGACTGCACCTAGAAATGATGGAGGGTTTGCTCCCTCCTCCACCCCCCGAGAAGTATTCTGGTGTCTTTTTCTTGAAAGTGGGACACAGAGGGGTGCTGACCTCTCCTCTGGGAAGGAGCACAGTCATTTTGCCAGCTGCAGGGAGAACCCAAGCCCCATATGGTGAGGACTTGCTTTCTTTTCCAGATTCACCATTAGGAAAGAGGGGCTGAGAAATTTCTCTCTGAACATAGAGAGACACGGCCACACGCATATGAAATATCCGAGAAAGAGGCAGAAAGCATCTCCACAGACTCTTAAACACAAACGCGCAAGAGTTTTAAAGGTTAATAGCATTAATAAAAATGAAGAACAAGTTACACATTCAGAGAAATCACTGCTACACAGGAAAGTTTACAGAAAGCCAGCGTTTTTTTGCCACACTGCCTAACTGCTGCTGAAAGGCTGGGAAGAGATTGAGGTGCTTGCTAATGATAACTCCAGAAATATCACACTTAAAACTCAGGCTGATTGCAGAAAAGGTGTTTTATCAACTGCTCCCTTTATGAATAAATATGAAACTGCCAGGAAAATGTTTAAACAGGTGTAATCACAACTGCATATGAAAATGGAGTTTGGAGGCTGTAAGGAATCTTAACCAAGTTAAGAAAGAGTGAAAGCAACATAAAACTGTGATCATGGCGATTATGCATGTATCATGCAAAGCAGGAATGTTGTCATAGCAGCTATAAAAATGTCACTGGAAACTCAACTACTATTACCAACTTGTAAATGAAATGAAAAATGCAAAAGGAATATGTGAATGAATACATTACGGGAAATGCTATTTCTTTCCTGGTAGACAAACAAGCAAAACAAAGTACATTCTCATGAAAGGGAGTCATTTGTACGAACAAATATGCACAGGTAACAATTGCAGGAGGTCACATCTGCACTGCACGGCTGGATGAAATTATTAAGATTTTGGGTAATGAATTTTCCAGCCTTAGAAAGGAAGGGACAGTAAAGATGTGATGTTACGAGACCAGTTTCAAGGTAAGAAAGCAATTAAGTAACAGATTATATATTAATTGACCAACACTGTTTATACTAAGGAGAGCATATCTGTCTGTTACAATGGCAATTTGGCTTTCAGTGCAACTACCCTGCTAAAAAGTGGGGCTTTAAAACGAAACATTCCCAGCCTTGTACACACTATACTCATTACCATGTTATTTAAATACTTGCGCCAGTGCTTAATGCTAAAAATAATTAACACAAAAAAAAAACCCAGAAACCCAAGGCTTAGAGCTGGACCGAATAACACGAAGACGTCCTGGCAGCAGCACATCCCTCTGCCCAAGAGCTGGAGCCAGCAAAGCCTCCCGCACCGCACCGGCACGACTCCGGCCAGCCCACGGCACTCCGGCGCGCAGGACTAAGGCTCTCACCTGCGTGTGGAAACACCATGTATCTCGTTCATCTCTTAAGATAAGTACACTTAGCTTTTTTTTTCCCTGAAATTAGTCTCTCGCAATAGCCAGCTGCTGCAAAATGAAAGCCTAGTACATATTGTTAATTAAAGCAAGTCCACATAGGATTGGATATTGAAGCAAGCACTGAGTAAATACAGGAAGGTTGTACCTTCATTTCTGCATTAAAAGAGCAATTACTTGGAATATGCTTTACAAACATCAAAGTTAAAAAAAATATTTTTGAGTTCCTAATGTGTCCATAATTAATTCACACATTCAGCTGTCGGGTCCAGAAATATGTTCCTGTTGGTAATTTGCATCTAATGCTTCAAAAACAATCTGGCACATTTTTATTTGCCTTAATGCCTGAAAGCTATTACCAAGACACTGTTTTACAAGGGCATCATCACGGCTACCACGTACGCGCTTTAACTAACACCGCTGCATAGGTCTGCCTTTCCCTCCAGCACTCAACAGTTCTGTCTCAGGACACGATGTCACAACGGTGTCTCAACGGAAGGGAACGGATTTACCACATAGCACCCTTAAACTGTAAATCAATTAGAATTCAAGCGCTGTGTTAAACAAAATGCACAGGAAAATGGGAATTTTACAAGAATTAAAGCTGCCCTTCTTCCAATATTGACTATATTTGCTTCATATAAAATAAAAGATGTTTTATTATAAGAGAAATCCTGAGAAGCGTTAGCCATCATCAACTCCCAAATCAACGAGAACGAGGAACAAAGCGCTGCACAACATCAGGCCTGAGTATCAGACATGCTTCCCATCCTCACCGGAGATGCCCAGGGCCAGGATTTCCACACGTACAAAAGCCAGTTCTGCCAAAACGATCCTTACCTACGGCCTCTTCACATACACCTGCTCTTAGAACCTACGGTGACAGGCAGGAGTCCAAGACCACCCAAAAGAGCCCACAGTTTTAATTATATAATATGTAATATTTACATAATACATAAATTAGCAAGGTTGTTAAGATCTGAATTTAGGAAAACTATGAGTTCCCAAACCAAAAGATAAAACTGCTTGCTTCAATTTTGAAAGAGAACAGGAACATATAACTGGGAATAGATTGGTTTATATTTGATTTGAATTCCATCTTGACTCCTTCATGTCTTCTGGTTCACCTCAGTGATCTAGCTTGGTATCAACTGCTAATTCTTTCGAACATAAAATCAGCTTTCTAAATTGCTGCTTTTTAGAAAATTATTTCCGTAGTTATTATTGCAGCTTAACCTCTTATGAGCCAGAAAGTTATTATTTTATTTTTAAATATTATGTTATTTTTTAATGTTAACAAAACAACAAACTCCTATTTTTGTTTAGAATACTTGTATGCACCTGAAGGAAAAATAACTGCGGACGGATGTTATCCCTCCTCTTTGTGTTTGATTCCGGCAGGGTGTTTCCTGAACGTGGAACAGGATCTCCAAGGGCAGGAAAGGTAACTCAGATGCTTGGAGGCCTACACTGCACGCAAGGTAGGACACGCCGTGTCCTAGGGCAGCACTTGGGAATTCTCCCCCCTCCTCCAAGCACGGTGTGTAACGGGGTCATGCCCCCACATCAAACAGGGAGGTTTTTCTCCAGAGAGCAGTGCAAGAACCGGACCGCTGACCAATTTCCCTGTGACTCCTGGACGTTTTCCCTCCAGCACTCCCTTTTGTCCCCGACGGCTCTCGGAGCACAAACAGGGCCTCACGCCCCACACCGCGACGCATCCAGCCTGCCCCCCCACCGCTCGCCGGCGGGTATATGTGAATTTTGGCTGCGAGTGGCGCGTGTACGGATGGCACTGTGGAAGGGCTCTGCTGAGCCCCGAGGAGTCGGATAGCCTCTCATGGGCTCACCAACATGAAGCCCGAGGCAGGAAGGTCCTGCAGCAATCCCACTGTTAGAGCACGACCAGGAATCATTATTTCCCCTGTTCCAGGAACAGTTGAGTTCCCTGTGCAAGTCTGCCAGGAGACTTTCCCAGAGAAAGGCAGAAAGAAGGGTGGGGACAGTCGTTCATCTTTTTTGAACATTAAATAGAAAACATCCCCCATCTAACCGAAATGGAGAGAAGTACGGCTACGCTGTCTTCTCCTACGCAAACAGCCCAGAGCCCCAGCACGGACCTGAACACACCTTCCCTTCCCACTGGATGACCTGACCTGCTTGGAGAGCAACGAGTCTATGAGTTGCCCAGAGAGGTGGTGGATGCCCCATCCCTGGAAACATTCCAGGCCAGGTTGGCCGGGGCTCTGAGCAACCTGATCTGGTTGGAGATGTCCCTGCTCCTGGCAGGGGCGTTGGACTGGGTGGGCTTTGAAGGTCCCTTCCCACCCAAACCATTCCGTGATTCTGTTATTCTATTTCCACGCTTCTGGCTGCTGCCATGGCTGCTCAGTGCCCCCCGTAGAGCCCACGGCTGCGAATGTCCATCTCTGCCTGCATCTCCTCGAGACTGCCCATCAGAGGCATTGGCAGGTGGGGAGGGAAAGGGGAGAAGCTTTAAACATCGCCAGGCCAGCGCAACAGGGGGTAAGCCAGAACTACTGGAAGTTTTTGATACAGTCCCAGGTGGATTCCCCAGCACCTGGAAATGTTTCCAAGGGGGATCCCCTTTCTGTGGGCATGTTTCAAAGGAACCCCAATCAGCACAATGTTTCAAAGATCTCTACTCCAAAAATCCCACCTGGAACACCCCCTCGGCCAAAACCATTCCTAAACAGATCCCTTCCTGGGGAACCTCAGCTGAGAGGCCTGTTCTGCTGCTCCCAGCTCTCCCGCAGGCCCCGGCGTAAAATGGAGCGAAACATCCACCACGTACCTCCTCTGGGGATGTGCCCAGCCCGCTCCTCCTCCCGAGACCCTGCGCAGGACCCGGTGGGCCTCCGCGTTTGTGCGCAGGATATGAAGGGCCAGAGAGCAGGAGGGTAATTTTTCAAAGCGGTGTGTGAGAAATTCCCTGCGTACTGCTTTGAAAAAAATAAACCTCCTACCACCATCAATTATGAGCAGGGCCTCTGACTCCGGACTGAGGAGCCAAGAGGCTGCAGAGGGAGGCGGCACAGCCAACTTAACCGGATGCACTTTTTGAGACTACGATCTAAGAAATCACCAGTTTCCTTAATCATATTACAGACACTGACACTTTAGAGCTGTCGCTGTTACGGAGCACGGATTCCTTTGTTGACAGTCACCTCGGCAGAATAAAACTTTAAGCAAGTGCTTAGGATATGTCAACTATTGATTCTGTGTTTCTCAAAGTATGAGAAGAAAGCGCTGCTGAGAGGTCTCGGATTATCAAAGCCAAGGGTTTTTTTACCTAAAAATGACATGTCAAGGCTAACTTCATTGTCTTGGCTCACTTCAAATTCAAAAGAGAGATAAAAATCTCTCCCTGGAAATGCTTATCCCACTCAACCTCTTATCTTAGATTGGTATCAATCATTCCTTTTCCCCAGACGGCACCTCAATGACTATATTAAACCAGACACCTTGGTTTTAGACGGATACAAGTTCATTGAGATGAGTCCAACCTCAAGCTCCTGAGGAGACACAGTCCAAGGGCAACCTCGCCCCAGGCCCCCGAACACCCGTATGTTTGCCCTGGGATTGCAGGGCCAACCCCCTCCCCATCACAACCAAATCCTCATCTGTAGATCTCAAATTTACGATGACATTAATGACCCCTATGACACAGACTTGGGCAGCAGAAACAGCTACATGGGCTTCCTTCTCTCATTGTCCATCTGACTCGACTCCGTCTAACACGGAGAAGGGAAACTCTCGCAGTCCTTGGGCGAGGTGATGGATCAGCCTGAGTGGTAAGGAGGCCCATGCCCATCTCTCCTTGGGCCTCGTGACAGATCCAGGCTCTTGGGCTTCGAACAAAGGGCACAGGAGCAAGCTCAAGAGGCAATCCATCACTCTCCTTACTATTAGTGACTCAGCACTATGCAAATCAACACCAAAAATCCATATAGCATTTATTACTGGAGAAAAGGTGACACCTAGTCTTTCCTTTCCCCTTCAGTGTTCCCCAGTAAAGAGCAAACACCACCAGCAGACTCATGGACAACACCTTTTTGGAGGCAGCCACCCATCCTGAAGAAAAGCAGGCCCAAGTGCCTTGTGAAATGTCCGAGATGCCCGAGTGGGAGGAAGCTTGGCTCCTCAGTAAAGGTTTCCATACCTCACTCTCTCCTAAACTCTGTCGTAAAAAAAAAGTGATGACTGGAGCTGAATGGACATTCTCAGTCCCTGTCTCAGCAAAGAGATACAAAGACACAATCCCACCATGGAATAATCACGTATTTGTTTACCATGTCCTGGCATTTACAGTGCCCTAGGTGTACAAAACTGAGCCCATATGATCACTTTTGTATTTATATAGGCACCTGCCAGATATTATATATAACTTGTGTACAGCTTCAATAAAGCAATGGGCACCGTTTTCACAAACAGTAGCACCACACTTTCCTCAGTCTCCTCTTTGCCACTGCTGTTTTCCAACAGCGCTAACGGTGAACGCTGTAATGCCATATATATCATTGTGTATGCTTCCTGACAGCAGCAATTTGGGGATATGCATAAATAAACACACATCAATTACTGGAAAATGAAGACATTACATCTTTGCAAAAGGAAAAAGAATTCCCATCTTGAATCAAGCAGAACCTTAACTCAGTACTTCATGACCTTTGTATTTAAAAATCATTTATTAGCTACTGGATCACAAATGAAGTTGAAACAAGCGCTAAGGTTGCCTAAGGACTTCTTTCTTTCAGAGTTCTTAAAAAAAAAAAAACTAGGGGGGAGCTGTATGAAATCACTGTGGTCCAATTAACAAGGAACTCACTCTTCAAGCTTGCAAACAAGAGATTACATTAACACCTGCCGCAAAAGCAAACATTTTTAGATATCTTCATCTTAACCTGCTTGACATTGACTTCAAGCTCCTGCCTGGCTCTCGGGCGAAAATCACTGTGACTGACATGTATATTTTTCATTCGGGGTGGGGATGTGAAGACTGTGTCAGTCCGTATTTCTCTCTCTCTGGTATTTATGCGTAATTCACTTCAAAGATAACGGGAGTTACATACATGCACTGACAGGGTAATAGTCTCCTAAATGTAAAATTGTTGAAGGAAAACCATTACGGTTTCGGGAGACAAATGCTGTATGTGAACACGAGACATGCAGAGGGGCCTTGGAGGATCCCATCAACACGTACCCACAGTGGCGTGTGTGACTCACTCCTCTGTGGTCTGTGCATCAAAATAAACTGACCTCTTGGGCCAACACATACATTTATAACATCCATACAGGCAGGAAAAACATTTCTTTGCACTCATCAGAAAAGCAATCGTACAGCCGCAGCAGAAATTAAATTACATACCCACCAAATTACAACACTGCCCTACAAACGCTTGTCACAGGACTGTAGTAGAAGGCAGCAAGCACTGGTTTTTAAACCACTTGTATGTCTGAAAAGTGGAACTTTCTGAAGTCCAGAATTGTTGGAAAAAGAAGAAAAATACCCAGTGAAACAACTCTGTAAGTGTTCTGTTTTGACAATGCTCCTCAGGAATTCACCACACTTAGCTGGGAAATGCGAGCAGTTAAATCTATTCAATGTCATGACATACAAAATTGAAACATAATTGCTCCTAAGTGGCTGACAACTGGCAAGTACTTTTTTTACATGGATAGAGAGAAATTTATGCTATCAAATGGAAGATACTGTCAAAAGTTTGATTTTAATATAAATGAAAATGCCACATGACAACTCAGAAGGAGAAGGAAAAAAGCTCAGCAGTAACACTTTCACAACCACATATTTAAAAAGCTTTGAAGTGAAGAATCATTACATCAAAATCATTTTCCTTGAAAGATAAAAAAAATACATTGCAGCATGAATATTAACAAGTTATTAGAATAGTGAATTTCAAAGAGAAGCAGAAAACAAGCAGCCGAGGAGCGGCCTAGTTTAAAGAGAGTCTTACCAATCATATGGTTAGCCACATGGATTTGTATCTCTCGCTCATTCTCAAAGGTCATCTGGCACTTGATGCACTGATAGGTCTTTTTCTGTTTAACAACCAAAAAGAGATTAGAGATAACGGCACTGTAGCATGAGGCAAGTGTGATCATGAATACAGCATGTTACGTGCTTCTGCTTTCCTCCACTGAGGCCTTCTCGCTAACGAGACACCAAGTTAGGCTGGGCTTTTCTGGGACCATAAATACAATCTCTAATTAACAGCCTGCTTCAGGAGAATTTTTAATTTCAACTTTCAAAATTTCAAATGATAGTACTTGAAAATCTGATTGAGTACTTGAGCCATCATCAGACTGCTCGTGGTTTAACCCATTGCAGCAAAAATTGCTGCAGAGTGAAGTAAAAGACACTGAAAGGTGACTCTGTTTTCCGAAAAATATTAACTTTCGCAAAAAATTCCACCTCTAGTAAACTCAAATACAGTAGGCAAAACACCTAGAGTTACTTGGGGAATGAAAGACAACAGGCAAAAATACATTTTGGAATGGTCTCCTATCAGAAATCCTGGAAAAACTGCACTACCACAAAGAATCGCTTCCTAGCACAATCCGTATTTTCCCTGTCTCAAAGCCGTACCAGGCAGGCTTTGCTGCAGAAGTCAGGAGATGGGGTGAGGAGGCCATTACACAAACCATTTACTCCAACTGGGAAAGCGGGGTTTGCACTCGGATTGGCAGCGGTGCGTGTACTTGTGCAACACCACAGGGAAAAAAAGAAGTGATTTGTAGAAATTAAAATGCATGTTGACAAGCTAGACACCCAAGTTCGGAAGAAAATCAAACACTAATGTTGAGCTTTTGTACACTTGCAAAGACTCTTCTTTCCCAAAGCAGGAGTACAGTGTTTTTAGTCTAATGTGCACGCTCATTTACTGCAATGGAATATGCTACCTGAATAGACATCTTTTGACGTGCAATTTAGAAAAATTTGGCCTTTTGTGCCTACTTCTTCCTAGAGAACAACTCCTCCTGTCACCAGGCAGGAGCCCGTGGCCCGAACCCTCACGGCTGAGTAGGTGGTAGCACGACGTACGTGAAATCTCCACGCGCTGCCACAAGCTCCGTTAGCCACGGAATGGATAAGCATCCCAAGCCATCAGCACTGAGAAACCCAACTCAGTAAACAACACCCTATTTTTTTTTTTTTGAAGCAAAACACTTGGTGGGTATTTTTTGTGCACTTTTAGATGCACGTTATTTTTTCCTAACAGCCTCCACCCTGAACCCAGATACGGAATCCCATTTTTAGGACAGTAGTAACAAGTCAGAAGTTTGGAGTTAAACAGAGGAGTTGCTGTCACCCCTCTGCGCTTGGGATCTAATTTCCTCGAGCACCTGCTGAGGACAGAACAAATTAGGTGCTGCCAGGAGCTTCTTAACTACTTCCCATGTCACCAATGGCAACAAGTTAGCCTGCTGGAGGTTAACGAACACAGTGCGACACCACCATGACGAATGCACCGCTCTACAGATGTTGGGCGTATTCCATGAATTCCGCACGCGGTATGTGTGTGCACGCAGACAGGGCTTTCCAGGCTAAAATAACAGTGGGCAATTGGCATGATAATAGGAAGAAGGCTGTACTCCATTGGTCAAAACCAGACCAAGGAAATAGTTTGGGTTGGCTACTTATCCCTAGGCAGCTCAGGAAAGTATCCTCCTGGAGTCCTTTTGGAAACCAAGGCTGCTGATGGAAAAGCAGCTGGATTGCTGCACCGCTTTTCTTGGGAATCGACTCTGGCAGAGGAGCACCGCACACATACGTACGCGTGTCCTCTCAAACCACTGGCGTACACATGCTGAGGGCTCCTAGCTTTCAAAACAAAACAAAACCCAAAAAACCTCAGAAGAGAAAAATGCGACTGGGCGGTGAATGATTCATGTGGTCACGTTTAAAACTTGAAACCTTCCTCTTTAAAACTTCAAAGTTCTGTGCCTTGTTCAACACTTATCTCTGTTATGAGGGTTCCCTCAGTAACTAGCTCAAACGGACAAAATTTCAGCTCAACTCCATTTCAAACCTTTCAAGTTATATTAAACACAGACTAATGATTCTTTTTTTTTTTATTTATTTATTTCGGTGCTTCTGAAAGCTACTGACTAACAGATCTGGAGACAGGATGTCTTTGTTTATCCACAGGCTCAGTGCAAACTCCTCCACACCATTTCACAACCTTACAAAACACTCGGCCTGGCGCGACCACCCCTCAGAGAAGATGGTCGATTTCAGACTTCCTCGAGGGTTCCGCTTGATACGGAGCGAGGGTAATAAATGCCTTCATACAGGCCACGAAATACCTACGGCTTGATGAACACCCAAATGTATATGCAAGAGGCGGAAGAGCTGATTTTTTGGCTCATTAATAATTCTCTTTAAAAGAATGTCACAAAACCAGACCTCCATTCTCAGTAAATGGGGAGAACTAGTTTTAATGCAACGTTGTGTTATTTGTGGTACTAAATATGACCTACTACTTTTTTTTTTGTGGGTATCATGGTTTCACGAACATTATTAATGGGTCAGTTATCTCTTTGTAAAGTTTTATCTTGACATGTGGTGACAACGAAGGTGCCCAGACTCTCGGGAGCTAAGAGAATTTAGGTGACGGCATCTACGTGACCTAAGACAGCAGCTGAGCAGGCCTTCAGCTGAGACCTCAATCCCCATGCAGTCGGGATATTTAATTCTAATCTTGGCACAAAGCGGTCGTATTAACAACAGAGGGTTCTGGTTTCTTCTCTGAAGTCACTATTGTTCCCATGGGTTTTCCAGACTGTCCTCCTTTAAATCTGGAAATGGTTTCCTGTTCTTCAAAGAAAATATTCCTCCATTCAAGTGGATTTACAAGGGAAGAGAAGAGGGAAGAAAAAAGACAAGGAATTGAGTCCAAGAAAGTGTGCAGGAGAAAAGGAACTGAGTAAAGAAGCACAATAGGGTTCATTCTGCCAACGTCCTATGCCATCTCCTTTGCTTCCTCAGTCCAAATAACCTAGGTGGGCTAAAGACAGTAACACCATTCCAGATGGAAATTTAATTGAAGCCTAAGCATTCGCCATCATCAATGTTAAACAAGAGCTGTTCATGACAACCATGGTACAAAACAAGGATAAACTCATTGTATGAGAAAGAGCAGCCTGGAACGTGCCTGTTCCCAGTATTACAAGAGGCAGTGAGAAACGTCAGTGCTAAACAACTAGTCGTGTTTCTCAAGACACGCGCACTCCTCTAGAAGAGACGTTAAAAGGAATTAATGAATTGTATTCAAAACTGAAGCTCCTACGCACAGAAATACGTGCAGAAAGATGAAAGCATTAGCTCTGATGCGATCATAATTGAATAAAAAAAGGTAGCGAGCTATACACGTGCCAGATGCTGGAACGGTACCTCAACTGGTGATGCTCATCTGAAAAACCCTTTTAGTCCTATCCACGTAGAATAGCTTGTGTAGAACTATAAGAATCAAACACAAATTGATGTCAGAGCAACCTTTTACTACAAAGGCATATTTTATTTATTCCTCTTAGCGATGTTCCACACAGAAGACCATTGATTTGACTTAAAATGTCCTAATTCAAATCCTCTGAAGCAGATATTTCCACGTACAGGAGGCAAAAACTTTGTCCATCAGGAACTCTACCTTAGTGGACCATCCTAGTCAGCTGTCCTAGAAGCACAGGTGATTATTTCACAGGTGTTTCTTCCTGGTTGTTTGCCATACTAAAATGTAACTGAGGAAGACAGAACTCAGCAGCATTTTCAAGGGTTACGTGCTTTCTCTTTTATTCTTATGAATATAAAAAAAAACAACACTGAAACTGCCAAGCAATTCTGAGTGCTTTCTGATCCTCACCTCGCCGTCTCCAACTGATTTTCAGAACAAAACCTCCAGAAATTCAACAGTAAAAAACTCAAACAAAATATAACAAAATAGTCATACTCCCTTTGTGGTGCTATATACACATAAACATAAATATATACAGTAAAAAGGAATGTTTTTTTTTTTCTCCTGCTCTATCTTTTTTTCCTCCCAAATATTTTTCCTTTTTATTAATCAAAAGCTAATATTTCTTCTCCTCCTTTCTTTCACTTTGGGTTTACATCTTCATCTAAGTTTTTTTCTGAGATCCCTCTAGGCTTCCACAATCTCTTCTTCGATTCAAGAAGTACAACTGCTAAGTGGAGTGATGTCCGACACTGAAAGATATTTTTGCGTATTTTGTATGTCATCGTCACCTTTTCCATTTGCTTGGACTTCATTCTGCTTACTCGTACTTAATGAGAAATATATACCCACTGCTTAAAATCTCATCTCTCTGTGCTTTCTCTCTGACTGTACCTTGTCCTAATCTTCAGCCGCTTTTCTGTTTAAGAAAGAAAAATCAATACGGTGTTTAAAAAAGAAAAGCAGACGTGCTGAAGATCTGGCAAGAAGCAGCTCTTGCCTGGACATCTGCAGATGACTCGACACGCGTTGTGCAGTTAAGACCACCCCAGTGAAATGGTGTTTCACCTGCGCGCAGCATGCTAACGAGGTGAAGGAGAGCTCGCGCTCGACCTGCTCAGCTTGGCTGCGAAGCCGTTCCTGAAAGGCAGGGATTTGTCACCACGTAAAAGCCACTGCAACTCTTTGAAAAGCCCCGCGCTACGCAGACACAAAGGGCACTCCCTGCCTTGAGAAACCGGAGCGAAACACCAACAGTTTCCACGTGAACGGATATCAGAACGCAGATCTCGTAGCTGTAATGAAGGGTAGGATAATGAATTATTCCTAATAACAGTATCTCTGTTCCTGGGACGCGTACTGTAAAGGTGTCTATACCAGCATACGTGCAGGCCGTAGGCACCTGTTACGGTACCATTTGCCATCATCACAAATGCTGATTCTTCATTACCTTCTCCAAAGGAACTAAGATCTGCCCTCGTGGGACGAAATTCAAAGCATTTGCCTTATTGAAGAACTTAAAACTCTCCCCTGAGAGAACAAGTATGGAAGCTCTCACTGAAAATAAAGAGTTAAAGCAGGAAATCAGAGCAGAAAATGGCAATGTACTCTGACGGTGGACAGGAAAGAAAAGGTACTACTTCAGGCGACAGGCACAGCCATGAGAAGTAAGAAGTAGCCTTCCCTAAGATAACAGAGGTGTTTTAAGGAATTCAGAAGGAAATGAAGACCTGAGGAGGAGGAAGGAGAATGACCTAGCCAGAACTCTCAAAAGGCATCGCACCGAAGGAGGGATATTTCCATTCCTTATTCTTCTGCAGAAGAATGTGCCTGGAGGCTTGGTCACACAGTCACCGCACCCAGAGGGAACAATACCCCACTGCTTTACTGAAAAAAAAAAACGGGACAGCCTGCAACAGCTCCCTTGGAGGCATCTCAGCCTGCGTCCTCAGGATGTACTCAGGGTCTTCTCTGACTTACTGAGCCTCTGGTATTGTAGTTGGATGATATTTTCTCGTTCTTCTAATGCAATAAGATGGGTTTGGGGGTGCTTTAATTAGCAGATTGACATAAACAGGCATCTACGGCTGGAATTATTCATTAGGAGTTGGGTGCCTAATTTCCTTGGATACTTCTGAAAATCTCACCCCATCATGTTTAATTAAAAATGTCAGACGATATCAATACTCAGATGTGTCTGCTGTTGGTCTCCCGAGAAGATTTCCAAAATCTACTTCTCATTCCATCTGTTCCTGACAGAGGAAGGACTGACTTGGCCCATTCTTGAACCAAAACATCAAAAATAATTTTAAAAGACTATAACCTGCAAATGATATTAACCTCCTGAGTAGGCTTCTGAAACCGTACTTGGATCTGCATGTTCCCAAGTATTCTGTAAGCTAAGAAACGGGAAAGCAGGCCACCTGCAAACATTAAAGGGGAGCACACATGTATGTAACCTGCATTCAACAATTTCCAGGTTTGCTACGAAAAATACTTATCTTATAGGAGGGCCATGAAGCAAATCCTTTCAAATTATACATGCGCAGGCACACACATACGCACGCAAACATCCAGCCTCACAATGTTCACCCTGGCAGACATCCATAAGGACAAGCTCTTTAGCACTGGAATTTGGTTTAGGTGAGAATTTGGGGGGTAGGCTGAAATTCATGACATTTTTCCTTTATCCTCCTGCTCACATTTAGTTCCTTGGTAAGAAATAATCTTATTCCTCGAGTATGACAAATGGAATTTTTTAGGGTTTGGATACTCACAATCTCTGTTTTTTTCAGGGAAATGCCCCAGCTTTTCCAGATCTGCCAGTTCAGTAGCATCAGAATTCACAGACAAACGCAACCCCCACCATTCCAGTGTTGGTACCCCCAGGGCAGTTTGAAGACTAAAAATCTGATCCGCTGCCACTAAGAATTCAGGAGCCTGCAAGACTGAGCAACATCTAATTTTTCCACGTTCGCTACTCTACCTTTCTTTCCGGTTTGTCGGGTTTTTTAGCAGCACAAGAAATTTTTAAAAGTATTGAACATGAGATCAGTTCTCGGTCACATGGAATGTCTACATTTCATCCCTCAGGCACCGGAAAGTTCAGGTGTACTTACTCTGGGAACGGGGGACGTCTGGGTACCTTTCCTTTGGCCACTAGTCTCAGGTGTCAGGTCTCGGTGGTCTACCTGAATGTGGCTCTCTAGGTCTTCCGCACTTTCAAATTTAACACTGCACTCCGGACACCTCAGACTGCCACACGGCCTCTCGTTCACCTCCTGTGGGGTCAAGCCCGAAGACTGTCCGTTGGTGCTCCTGGTCATGCATCCAGCACACAGGCCGTAGGGAAGGCCGTTCACATCCAATTTTACCAAGTCCTGCTTATTCCGGAACTCCTTCAGGCACAACGCACACTTGTAGAGTTTTTGCAAGGCCTGGCCGTTGGGCGACGAGGTTGCAGAGTTTCCTGCCAATTTCTGCATATGGAACGTCCCATGAATTTTCAGCTCCAGGGTGGAGGTGACCGTCTGCATGCAGACAACACAGCGAAACCCGGTGAGGGAGTTTCTAAGATCTGGATGCATCTGGCAGTGCTCGATAAACTCCTCCTCGCTCTGCAGCGGCATTTTGCAGATCCGACACGTCCCTGTATCCAAACTCTTACTGTGAGTGACTTTGTGCTCCGTCAGGGTCAGGAGCGATGGGAAGCGTTCCCCACAGATGGGGCACATGTAGTGCTTAGCCGGGCCTCGATGGGTCTGCATGTGCTCTCTCAGGCCATTTTCTGAGAAAAAGGTCCTTGAGCAGATATTACACTTGTGGCTACCTTTGATGAATTCCGCTTTCTTCCTAGAACAGTCATCCTCCCCGGGCCTGATGTTATGATCTCTCAAACGATGGTTCTGCAAGAGGACCTCCATAGTGTAGGCAGCCCCACAAATGTCACAGCCGTACATGGGCTCAGAAGCATCCACATCGTCCTCGCTGGCTTCATGACTGTTGGAAGTGTCTGGATTCTTCATTAACATGTTCTGGATATCCGCCCCTTCCGTCTTCTTGTTTGTTGGGGTCATGCCGTTAGCTGTACCGTTCTCAGCGCTAGGATCAAAAACACAGTGTTTCTCCCGCAAGTGCTTTTCAAGCAAGATGATGGCATGAAAAGCTTTGCTACAAAACTTGCAGTTGTATTTTTTGCTGTGGGTTGTTATGTGGCACTGCAGTTCTACCTCTGTGCTGAAGGTCTCACCACAGAAGATGCATTTGTGAGACTTTGACGGGTTCCCCAAGTGGCTATGCTTCACGTGGATCTGGAGATCCACCTCCTTCCTAAAATCCCAGTTACAGGCTGTGCAGCGATACATCTTCTTTTCATTGCTATGCTTGACTGCCAGATGCACTTGGATAGATACCTTGGAATCAAAAACTTCTTGGCAAAGGGTGCAGTGATACAACACAAAAGTATGCATGTCCAACAAATGCTTCTGCAAATCATCCACCGAAGAAAACTGTTTGTCGCAGCTCTCACATACATAATGAGTTGAAGTTGTCATGTAATGTACGGTGAGATGTTGCAGAAGAGACTCCTGGGAATCAAAGTCTTCTTTACACTGAGGACAAGACTGTTTCCTCAACAGTAACTCCAAATGCAACTTTAAATGGGTCTGAAAACTTTCAAAATTTGAGAACTTTAGATCACACTGATTACACGGGTATTCACCATTAGACACCGAGTTTACGCTAGCAGAAAGCCGTTGCCTTTTAGGGGAAGAGACTTCAACATCAGAAGAAACTGGACTCTGCTCTGCTTTTGACTTCTTATTGTGTGCCAGAGGAATGTTCTTGTGGTTTTCTTTAATATGCTTTGTAAGCTTCAGGATGGAGCCAAAAATGGGGGAGTTTGTGCAATAAGGGCATGAATAAACTTCCATAAAAGACTGTGTTGGCTGAATGACAGGGGAATCCAATTTTGAATTTCCTACATTGCAGTGAGTCTGCTGAATGTGCTCAGTCAAGGTTGCTTCGGTCAGAAAGCCCATGGAGCACTGGTTACAGAAGAAAGCGTTGTTGCCATCTTGAGGGGTAGCATTTGGGCCGCAGTGAGTGATGCGGATGTGTTCTTGTAAGCTGTTGATGTCTGCAAACATCTCTGGGCAGTAGTTACAGTGAAAGGCAGAAATGTTGCTGAACTGCATCATGGGGTAGGCATGGTTTTTGTGCACCTTTCGCACGTGTTCATTCAAGTTGTACAGTGTAGGCATGGAGTCAAGGCAGATCTGGCACGTGTGGCTTTGCTGAGGTTTATCCGCGTGAATGGTCTTCAGGTGGATCTCCAGAACAGCAAGGCTGTTGAAGTCGCGCTTCGAGCAGTACGGGCAGCTGTAAGTTACTTTAGACCAGTTCTGGCCTTCCTCTCTGTCCACAGACCTCATCTTCTTCTGGCCTCTCAAAGGCTTTAAGGTCGAATCTGGGGTGGAACCTCTTTCCACCGACGCGCTGGAGTCGGGCGTTGCGCTGCTCATGGACGCCACGCTCCCCAAGACGGGGTCGGGGCTGATGCTGTGGTTGCTGGAGTCGGGTTGTCTGTGGCTGTCCAAGTGGCAATAGACTTCCTCCACCGAAGAAAACTGCTCCGGGCACATAGGGCACTTGTGTTTTTTGTTGGCATGGGCTTGATGAATGTGTGAGAGCAGCGAGTTTTCATCTGCAAATACTTCAGGGCAATGAATACACTGCAAATCCGCCTTCTCAGAAAGCTGTGGGTGGCGTGTCATTACGTGCTTCTCCAAATCTTCAGTCTGACTGAACGTCTCTTCACAGTAATCACACATAAAATCATCCTTCTTCACCTCTTTCTCAGTCTTTGCCATATGTTCCTTGTTCTTTTTATGAGCCTGCATGTGACTCTGCAGTGAGCTGGTCGATGAAAACCCGCGTTTACACACAGTACACTTGAACGGTTTGCTGGAGCTGTGGGTTTTCAGGTGAATTTTGAGGTGGTCGCTGCGCGAGAACGCAGCCTCGCATTCATGGCAATGGTACTTTTTATCCCCCGTGTGAAGCTTTATGTGGCGATCCCTACTTCTCTTGTGCTTAAAAAGCCGGCTACAGTAGGTGCATTTGAAAGGTAGCTTGTCACTGTGGATCTGCTCGTGCCTTTTCAGGTAGCTCAGGCGAATGAAGGACTTATCACAAAACTGGCAGGGATACGGCAGGCCGGTCCCCCCTTCCTCCTCCCCGATGCCGAGATCACACCCATCTCCTATCATCTGAGTGGGTGATGCAACATCTTTGCTGGAGGGAGATGAAGCCACCCAGGAGAGTTGTGGGTCGTCATCACCATCTGTAATGGGAAAGCAGAAAGGAGATTAAAAACAATTCCCAGTGCATCTGTGAAATAAGGACAAAGCTCTCAACAACACTATGGGCTTCTGCTACTACAGTGTAAAAAAAAAATCAACTGAAGAAAAATCTCTCTTGAATTTGAAAGGGGGTTTGAGAAAGAGAAATAAAACTGTATTTGTACACATAATTCACAACTATGCCAACACACAGTACTAATAAAAGCATTTTTCTTTAGCAGGTTTAACACCTGCTCACTGCACTGTAAAGCAATAAACTGTGAATAAGAAAAGCAAAACATAATGTGCAAGGAAGCAATACAAACATCTTGAAAAGCTACAGTGTTAAGTGATCACCTGCGATTCTGTGGGTCTTTTTAAATGCTACGTCAGGATGATTTTAAGTAATGCCTCCATTAAACAAAATCCTTCCATTCTGTCTCAAAACTGCAACAGAATGAAAGGCTGCTCAGAAGCAGCGTCGAACATCCAGGTGAAATAAAAGCATCCGACTTGAGACAGCTCAGCAAAATCAGAGACAAGATCTGCACCACTACCACATTCACTCCTACGAAAGGTAATGTTGCCTGCCTGGTGCATAACCAAACAAATCAAAAAAGCCCAGAAAATCACTACTGGAGATCTCAAGACATCACAAAAGAATCAACTTTGGGATAAGCCAACAACGGCCCAGCCTCTGCTTTAATAACTATTTCCTTTGCTCAATGCGAGGCTTTGGAAAATATTTTATAATTTGATATTACCGTAAAGAAACACAGCGCCAACTCCAGCAGCAAAGCAGTCATTTTAGGAAAAATACATAAAATGTTGGCAGCTTTCAGAAACAGAACTGTTAACAAGAAACAGAAGAGAGCAAGTTCAAATACCCCAGTTCCAATAAATACGGAGATGTTGAGCGAAGCAAAAACGCCGCTCGTCTGATATAAAATTGAACCACGGAATGAAGCAAAAATAAAATTCATGCCAGTGAGGGAAGGTGCTGACCACATATACATTTGGAGATTCCAGCAAGGAACCGGCTCTCCAGATACACTGTCCTTATAAAACATTTAACGTTCCTCCTTCAGCTCTTACTGAAACAAACCCATAAAAAAATCCCCAACTGTGCGTGTAGGCCGCCACACGCGCGCTGCTCGTGCCTGCCAAGGCCGGAGTCGCCAGGCGGAGCGGAGCACACATGCGGCGGAGAGGCTCGCAAGGAACGGCCCGGCTAATGAGGGTATCACCGCCACAAGGGCCTGGCTCCTGCCGCACCGCCGCCTGCAGCAGAGGCCTTCCTTTTCGGCCCTGGGAGAGAGCTAAACCAGCCAACCAAACTAAACCAAAGCGTCACCCACCAAACGACGGTTCCGGCACAAAGGGACAGGCCTGTTCTGCGGGATGCACGGCTGGGGCGCCCGCTCCCCTCGCCCCGCGCTCCCCCGTTTAACTGAACCTCCTGCTCCAGAGTGATGCCAGACACCCAGAACGCGCTCTCCTCCCGCTCCCGAAAAGCACCCCATCTCTCAGCAAGCACCCGCGCTTCTAAGATGCTCGAGGCCTTTGTGCTCAACTGACTCCAAGCCTGGCCGAGCCCAAAACTAAACCACAGGCGACGAGCCCCCGACTTTCACGTCAACTTTTCTCAGGCTTCCTTCCCCCGACCGCAAACCGCTCGCTCTCTGCGGCTGCCGCAAAGCCTCGCGTTCCCAATTCAAGCCACCTCCGCCAACTGCCCCGCTGCCGGCGCGGCTTCGCCCTGCCCCGGGGAGCCCCCGGCCCCCCGTCTCCGCTGCCAGCCGCACGCGGGGCTCCGTCCCCACGGACCTGCGGCCACGGGTCGTCGGAGGGAAGGAGGCAGCCGGCTGCCAGCGCCTGGATTAGGGGCCCCGGGGAGGTGCCGGTAGCGCAGGGCTGGCTAATTCCCTCCTCGCGCCAGCTGGGCTCCTCCAGGGGCAAGGAGACAAAGGGGAGCGAGAGGGGGATGCTGGCCTGAACTAGGGCAGCACATGTTGCGTTTGCTACCGCTACTGCTGTCTACCAGGGGGGAAAAGAGAAAAACAACAACAACAGGGGAAAAAAAGCACACCACCATTGTGTTAATTACCGCTCGGGCTTACTGCCTGTAAATAAAATAATTTTAAATGCCCACTTTGTAGAAACTATTATAGAAATATATGTATTATAAATATCTTCTCTTTTGCAGCCCGATTGCTCGCGCCTTGGGCAGAGGAAGGACCAGGCCGGGGAGAGCTCTGAGCACGTAAACCAGCGCCCATGAACAAAGCTCGCCGCTCAGCTCCGAAACGGCAGGTGCGATGCACCAAACGCAGCGGGAACACAGGCTGGGGCAACTGCTCTGACTCTGGCACATCCACACGCGCTCACGCCAACCCTTGCGTTGGCCCACAAGGAAACGTGCAAAAAAAAAAAGAGGCCAAGATCTCTACAAGCAGATCTTGTGGAGGGTCTCTTTTCCTCGGAAACAAAGCCATGCACCTCAAAAGGCACGCTGACGTTCAAACAGGGTCGGTCCCTCCCAGCTACGGCTCTGCAAACATATCGGGCCATTCAAAAACACAATCCAAGAAAGGTGGCATTCCTCTGTGAGCGGTGCACAAAGACGTTGTGGTGCTAATATAATCTGGATTCCAAAAAAATCAACATTTCTCAGACCGTAATAGAAATAGCAGCATTTACACAGACAGCTGAAAGCAAAGATTGTCTCCTTTGGTTAGCTTGATTTAGACCTTTCACTGATTTTCATGTTTAACTTCTGGATTCTTTTTGTTGCACGGATTTCTCACACTTTTACAATTTAAAAATAATTACGAAACTTTAAGCCTCAGAAACAACCTACCTTGACTTCCTTATAAACAAGATACTAAATTACTAAAGGCCTAAACTGAAGAAATTAGGGAAAACTCATTATCATTAATCTCTTTATGGAATGAAAAATAGCCCTGTTAATTGTAAATTGCCATATTAAATTGAAGAAAAGACCTATAATGAACTGAGAGGAAATTTTAAGGTATTTTACCAGAGTAATATTTTAGTGGGAAGATGTATTTTAGATGTGGTGTGACATGTCTGGCAAGGATGGTTAGAATAATAATTCTACATTAATGCAATCAAAGGAATGTAGCAGAATGAGAAAAATCACTTTCAAAAAGGAGATTAAAGTCATTAAAAATGGCTAATCCTGCAAAGTGGGACTGTTCTAAAATAGAGAATCACATGGCTGGTGCAAGGCTTTTGTCATTTGTGCATAGGAGAATCAAAACATGTATTAAAAGGGTAAGAAAATTCAATAAAAAGTTTAATTAGGAAAAGAAGAGCATTAAGGAAGCTTCAGGATGTCAGTAGTCCTCAGGATATATGTGCGGGTCACGGCGCTTAAAGGGCCAAACTTGATAATCAATCTCCAAGTGGTACAGTAATTTAGCAACTTAATGTTCAGCACGTTTACGGGACTGCACGCATTTATCATCATCACCGCGGAGCTAACTCCAGCCTCAATGTATTCAATAAATGTGTTTTTCCTCCTAATAAGAGCAATTTGGTCAAACTGCAGTATAAATCATACTTCGTTCTCTGTTTATCTTCCAGATAACACGAGCCAAGTTCAGAAATACGCACGTGAAGCTAAAACAATAAAATGAAGCCTTAAAAACGGTGATGTCTCTAGAAAGGAGGCAGACAGCACATCACCCATTGCCAGGAGTAAGCAGCACCCTCCTCCCAGCATACCCTGACGACGTTGATATAGCCATTATTTCAAAGTTACTTTGCTAACAGAAATAAGACCGACCAGACAAGATTCTACAGTCCCCCATCTCCCTGCTCAAAGGTAGCTGGAAGCATTACGCTCCCACATTCGGAGTGGCTGCAGGACGCCAGGCTCGCTCAGCCGCCCGGCCCCAGCCCTGGGGTCAACGTTCACGGGCAGGGGCTGCACCAACGCGGGCTACGTCCCTTGCCTAAACCTTCTCGTTGACCAACAGAGAACACCATCGCGTTCCCCTCCAGTGCAAAACCTCCCCACTTGGTCTCCCCTGCGTGCGGGGGGTTCAGGTGGCTCAGAAGAGGTCTCACAGCCTGCCTGGGCCTCGACAAAATATATGGGGTTTGGCCAAAGAGGCAACTTCACGACTCCCCTCTGCAGCCGGGCGGCTTCTCCATAGAGGACAACCAACCAAGGAGGTTGGGTTTGGAAGCTGCTCTTATTCTGTCAGGACTATTCCTCTAGCACAGAGCTAGTACACCACAGAAATGGTTAAACGAACAAAAACCAAAACCAGAAATCAATTGCTGAGGAAAGGCCTGCTGTTTGGTGGAAGTTCAGACTCCTGGTTCTCTCCCAGCCTCTCTGTGCCACACAAGTTAAAAATGGCCAAAGCACTCGAACCGCTGCAGGCTAGCGAGAGCTGACGGAATTCTAGCACCCAAAAAGGTAAGTTACTGTGACAAGAAGCTCAGCGTTGTAAAACACGCTTCCGAGCTGTGTTTCAGCTCCTCATCTCCATAAGAGAACACAGCCATCTGCTCCTCAAGGGCAAATTGTAGGGCTTGCTTCTGCATCGCTGTGAAACCCCGAGACATCCTCAGATGGAAGGCCCGACAGAAATGCTATCACTTTCAATAATTATTATTATCACAGACGCTTAACTATGAGAATACAAGGCGGAGATTGAGGACTGGGAAACCTTCAGTCCTGGTTAGGGTAAATTTTGCATCGCTGCGCCATGTATTAAAGCCATTAGAGGGGATTACCATGAGCACCCCACGCAGCATACGCCGCTCGTCCGCGCGGCAGCGCTGGTGGGAGATAACGCAAACCAAGTTTATGTAGCAAATGTAAAAGAGTTTCAATATTTTCACTGCACCGTGACAGCTTTTTATTTATTTTTTGTCGGAGTGTTGAGCCACGTTTTTCTGCCCATTTCCCACACAGTCGCAACAAACTAATTAATAAAAATAAATAAATAAAGGAATGAAAATATTACTATTCCAAACGCGGTTTCTATGCACACATTAGCCCCACGGAATGTTTTGTTTGCCGTGTCACAGGCGGCAGCAGCGGCCGGCGAACCACCAGCTCTCGGGGCAATGAAAGGCTTTTTCTGCTGACTCGGCGCCGGTCTCTGAACGCTGCTGTGGCTGCCGGCCGCCACCGAAACCCAACATCGACGCGCACTCAAAACACACTTCACTGAACAGGGGGGAAAAAAGATTCCTACAACTTATTTATCATTATCCCTACAAAAATATCCTTCTTCACAAAGGTTCTTCACAAAACAGTCTTCATTGTTTCTTATGTTAAGGCACTATGCTATTTTTAAAATACGTATATATATTAAAGAAATCTCTCAAATGTTCAAAGCAACCTAAAATTGGATAAAAAGCTAAGAGGTGCTAATGTAAGTGGCACCACAGGCAGTGCTTTCATGATTATCTGTGACTTGAGAAAAATGCAGTTACACCTAATTATGTGCTTATGTGTAACGTTTTTGTTGGACTGAATCACCAACAGTTAGTGACTCTTTTTCCAACTTCTCAGCTTTGCGCTGCAATTCGTTTTTAAGTGAAGTCTTTAAAAAAAGACAGGCAGACGTCTGGCTCAATGGAAAGTATCTATAATCTAATTTTTCTTCCCATGCAGCGAGTAGCTCGGTATTTAGAATACAAAATCAGCACAAGATGGAGCGCAGAATTTCCAACGTTGAAGTTGCCTGCCGCAGACAAATGGTTACACGCAGACGGTTCAAACCTCGCTGCCTGTGTTTAAACCTTTCCGTAGCAATCAAAGACACAGCTAATTGGCCTTTTTTACGCTGCAATAAAAGGACACACAGAGAAGTCTACTGAAGCTCAGCCGATACGCAGAACCTTGTCAGGCCAGAGCAGCGCACGCCTCAGCCCTCGTCTCCCGTCAGCAGAGATATCTAGAGTCAGTAATGACCACTGACAGGACCATACTTAATTCTGTACAGATGAGAAAATCAGAAAGCCGATTTTTTTTACGTTATTTCTTCTTACGTCACACAGTCTGTATTTTGGCAGTAACAAAAAAATTAGCGTATCATTAAATAAGTTTTTTTCACACGTCGATAAATGGCATAAAAAGGGGTGGAGGAGAAAGTTTTATGTCAGACCTAGGAATAAACGGAATGCTTTTGGAGTTGACTCACTGTTTTGCTTTTCTCCCTTTGGAAAAGCAGCAGATCCTCCATTCTGCTGTGCATCACGGACTTGGGACTGGAAACAGCTGCACTCTAATTACATGTAAAGTGTACCAAAACATTCCTTTTATCACAGACTGTAAATCTGTTAGCATCTGTCTCTCCTTTGTTTCTTCCACAAGATACAAGCTTGTTTCTACATTTTTCTCACCTGTAGCGGTGATTAAAATTCATTATAAATGAAAGGAGTGAACACTAAAACAAGTTCCTCTGTGTACAGTTCTAAACTCAAATTAGAAACAGCTGTTTGCTAATTCATGCAGTGATGTTTTGCCGTGCTCTGTGAATCAATAACAACTCACCCTATTTCTACCCAAATGTTAGGATTACACACGTATTTTCCTTCGCAATTCGCTCTTCAGAAACGTTCAGAGGCACACTCAGTCTTTTCCAAGCCAGATGAGAAGATGATACCGGCAAAATCGTCAAGGAATTAATGGGAAGATCTTACCAGCGTGCTGCTCGTGCTTTCCCTGCTACCCAGAGGGTCCCGTGCCCTTCTCCCCCGCCTTGATAACGGCGGAGCGTTAGCACGGAGGCGCGTTGTAAGAGAGATGCAGAAGGACAGAACTGTACAGGGGGTGACGTGCAGACATCACGGACGCGACGGTCGCGCTGAGAGAACGCTGTAAAACTGGAGTTTCAGCTACGGTGCGTTCAGCTTTCAAACGTGAGGAGTGGCAAAGCCCTCAGGAAGGTAATCCTAGTAGAATAATTATTACTTATAATAATTAGTTATAAAATTAGTTATAATAAATGGTAATACTTATGCTAATTGTTACTAATATTATGTAAGCCAGAGCACAAACTTCGTATCACCCGATTGATCTTACACTGACACAATTATCTTCTGCTCTTCTTGCTACTTCATGTCACCATTTATCATGATTTCAACACTTGATTATACAAAACAAAGAGACAACACAGCGGTTAAGAGCTTTGCCCGCTTCATTTTTGATCCAAACCTAAGGATACACGCGGGGTAGTCACAATATTTTGAGCAGAGCTCAGGGCAGATCTGCAGAGCCTGCCCTCGTCGCTGCCCCCTCACAAAGGCGAAGAGCACCGACCTCCACAAAGGTCTCTGCATCAGAAATACAGACCGGCTGCTCTTCAGAGAAACTCAGTGAACACAGAATCCAAAATTAAAGACAGATAGACTCTTCTCCATGAACTGACAAGATCGGTGTGATTTAATTTAATGCTTACTGTGCTCTGAATTGTACTTTCAAGTGAAGATTAAGTCATCAATTACAATCCATTTAGCTCATTCATAAAATTCATTTAAGGGTCACATCCTGCACGCCGAGCAGGGAGCCTGGAAGCCGGCGCTGACAAGGACAGGCAGCACTTTCCCACAGGATATTCGGCTGGTGCAGAATCAAGTCAGAGCTCGTCTGACGGCGTGGGCAGCAGTCTGGAGGAGCAAACCTTTGAAATGAGGGCAGCGGCAAACTAGGACAAAGAGTTTGGCCAAGACCTCTCCCATCAGCTGCTGGAACTGCTGAGACAAACACACATCCACCTCTGCACTGCTGGACAGTATCAGAGTGGTGTTTCCATTTCTGCAGAGCTCTCTTTCAACTTTTCGGCCATGTATCTGCAGCATAAATACCCGCGTGTATCAACCCTCCGACAAAAGAGCCACTGAGAACGGGGAAAACCAGAACCAGACACCACGACTCTTCTGCATCTTCTGGCTGGGGTCACCAAAAGTGACTGGACTGCTGGGATGGCTTTCTGTGATGAGACCTTCTGTGATGAGACGGTTTTGCAGTTGGTTTGCAGTCCCTGTCTTAAACGCATGAAAAGTACTTTCCCAAGAACAGGCTTTTTCTCCTAAACGAGTACGTTCCACCCGCACTCAGCAGAAGAGATGTCAACTGCCATCTTCCAAACCTGAACAAAACCTCATGTTTCAGACCTCAGCCCCGCGCAGGGCTTTACTGCCAAGCTTTCCGGCCTGAGGAATTTAAAGCTGGTCATATTATTAGAGCAAGTTGCAGGGGAAAATAAAAGCAGCTTGTTAAGTTAGAAAGAGCAGGCTGTTCCAGACTCTCATTTTGATCTAGGTGGGAAAACTGTGACGCACTTACGAACTTAATGGGTTGACGTTCATGATAAATAGACCCAACGCTGAAACACACATGTTGGCTGAAATTACTCAGCAATAAACAAACAGTAAAAAACAACAACATCCAGATTTTATACTGCCTTCAAAGAACCCGGGAAGAAAAACCAATAAATTACACGTGACAGACAGTATCCAGTAACCTGTTTTATAGCTACGCATGTGCGTTATTGGTCTGACTTTCAAACGTGTTGTGTGTTCACATCCATCCCATTGAAATCCACCAACAGCATCGCTCAACACTTCTGAAAACCCAAATGACATAAATACGAAACACAGCCAGCTCCACACAGAGGTATTTTCAGAAAGGTGCTGTGCCTTTCCCTGTCCCTCTCACGAATTCACAGGCAAGACTTCACGCAAACACCGCGAATGGAAATGAAGCGGCACTTGCGGACACCCCAGCTTCCACAGGTCTGGTGAGCGTGGCCGTCGCCCGGCAGTGTCGGAGAGGCTTGTGTGCCCCAGTGACCCCAGCGGGCACCCCTGGAGCCACCAGCCCCACCCGACCCAAGGTTGGAGACGGGGTTTGCTCCAGCAAACCATGATAAATGCACAGAAACAGCAAATCTCCTGTTCCTCGGGGACGGCGTGCGTTACAGCAAGTACAATAGTTAAGACTCTGGGTTTGCTATAGTCAACATTTTTTTTTAAATATTTCAAATGTGAAAGCACACTGCTGAGTATGAAACACATTACTGAGCATCATTTAGCCAAACATTGGCCATAAATCTGCACCGTGTTTGTGACTGGCCTGAGGGAACTGCGTTACAACAGAGGTCGGAAGGAAGTTCTCCAGCTATCAACACCTGACAGAAATAACGGAAAGGTTTAAAAAGAAAATAACTATAGATTTTGTGCTGTGCCAGATGAAAGCCAAACAGCGTGGCTTCCCTAGGAGAGATGTGCGTTCCACGCTGTACGGTAACGCTACTTCTTTTTCACGAGCAGTCTCCATCACGTTAAAAAGGAATGGCTTTCACAACAAGCAAGCAAACCAAAGCATTTGCCACCCGGTCAGACTGTTTCTCAGTACATCAGTTCCCCTACAACAGACGTGCCACGTGAGGGACCTTTCAAGTTTAACCGTCAGTGACCCAGCACCTGTGATGTGAGGACTCGCGCCCCACCGCCCAGCGTGGCGTGCGCAACCACACAACGAAACCGGCCGCCGACAGCCGCTCTCCTCTTCCAACACATCTCTGCCCTTTTGACCGAAGGGCCCAGCGACAAATCGCGCGGCTGCGCTTTCGCGTTTTCAAAAGAAAAAGCTGCAGCCACTGGCAAGGTCTGCCTGCCCAGGCTCACACCCACGTTGGCGCAGCCGAGGAGGGATCCCGCGACGACTTCGCCGAGCGGGGTGCGGGGGATGGCTGCACAGCACCGCGGGGTGACGGCACACCGGACAGCCCTCTGCTGAGGGCGCCAGGCGGGGAGGTGGGATCAGCCCACGCCATGCCCCATCTCCTCCACTGTGAGTCTGCAGAGAGACTTTTCCAGCCTCTCTAAATTCTTCAGGGGCTTCTCAGGATGTCAGCCGGCACCGGCCACGCTCTGCAGAAAGCCTCCCGTAGGGAGGATGCTCAGCAGTGCAGGCAGGGGGAGCACGGCTGGGGAGCCAGGGCGAATCCAACCTGGAGACGAGAGCCCCTCCAACGCCGCGCTCCTGCCAAGCGACGTGCGGAGCCTGGCAGAAACCTCCCCTCCAGCCTCCGCTGCGGGTACCACACTGCCCACGTACCGGACAGGATGGCACTTTCCTTCAAGTTCCCTGACAGCAAAGCTGCTTTCCTCCTGAAATGTTTAATACAGCCTTGGGTGTTGATGGTCTGTACTCAGGTAGCTCCAGTTCAACCTGCAACGTAGGTTTCCTTCCCACTGCATGCGTGTGGCTGGTGTTTTTCCCCCACCAATGTGAAAAGCACATTTATTCTAGTTAGGAACTGTCTCTGCCTTGGCCACAGATACAGGAGAGTGTGTTTATAACAAGGAAAGGTGCAGGGCACAAGTAGTTGTTTAAATGGGACTGAAATTAGGGCTGGAGCGTACATTGAATCATGTCAATTTATCCCTGAAGAGAAGGAGGGACAGCAAACACCTTGGCACTTGCAAACAAATCTCTCTTTCTCCACGGTCTCTCCCAAACAGCACTCCTTCCATTCGAGAGCAGTCCCACACAGACACTGGCACATGGTATCGGAGAGTTAAACGAAATAAAGGGAAAAGCTACAGTCACTAGCTATCACTCTAACCCTGCCCACAAAATGAGGACCGCTGTACTTACAAAAACATAGCTGAGAATGTTAAGAGACTAAACGACTCAGTAAAAAGAATGGGGAGGCAGTGGGGAGAGACTGATTTTACCCCGGAAAAATGCATCTTGGTCATCTTGATACTACAGGTACAGAAAGCATCTGGCTTTCTACAGAGGAGTCCACTAAATCAAAAAGTGGGTGGAAGTTGGAGGTGAGTGTTTGGGATGGGGGCACATTTCTTGCAGAGGAGAAAATGGTCAAAAAAAATCAAAACAGTAACAGCAAAACACAAAATTAAAAAAAAAAAAAAAGAAAACCCAAACAAAAAACTCTCACGAAAACCAGGCATCAGAGGTTTGACAGGCACACATGCACCTCCAGAACCAGATGTGTTCAAGAAACCATCTCCAGTCAATTAACGGCTGGAAACACGTCCTCCTCCCTACCCCAGGTAAATTAATCTTTTTTCTGTTGGTTTTCTCCAGATGAGAAAAGGGTGCGTACCTGCACCTAGATCTCTGATGTGGGGTGTCTCACATGCCCAGAAACCCCACGTGCAGTGTGGCGGAGAGGAGTTACCAAAACCAGCTGGCAGGTGCCTGGAAGAAACCCCATCCCACCTGAGCTGTCACGGAGACAACCAGTGACTCGAACCAGCATGAGCTCACACACTGACTGGTTGAAAGAAGAAATGCTGTCAATACGCCGGTTATAAGTCAGTGGGCAATTTAAGTTTTGGGAGGAAATGAAAAATTATTGTTTTCAGAAGCAGCACAAAGGGTTTTAAAGCTCAGATAAGCTTCACTTACAAAAACTCTACTGTCCTAAATACCAAAACACCCTTGCCCCTTCCCTGGAATCCATTTGTTTTTGTCATGACCCTCTCCCAGACTCACGGCCAAAAAGCTCCCTGCCTAGACAGAGCCACAGACTGGGCAAACTGGTGTCTGCATTGGAGAGCGACAGAACAAGGCACTCCAGATACAAGTCTCTTTTTTTTTTTTTTTTATTTGCCAAGGCTCTTCCATTATTTATTTTAGTTCTGTCCAATACAGCAAAAATTTTCATGATAAAACAGTTTTCCACATTACCTGGACTGTTGCCTGAAATAGGACCTTTAGCACATTTCACCATCGGTGAAATGCAAAAAAAAAACAAACAAAAATGGACAAATGAATGGTTTGAATGAAAATTCAGTAACTGCTCCCTCACACCTTCAGCCAGAATAACTTGTGAAACTGAATTCCACTTCCTCCATCTCACACTCCATTTAGCACATGAAAAGGAAAGCACCAAGAGTTACAGAAGGACCAACCTCGGCTCCCCATCAAGACCTAACGATCTGTCTGTGCTTACCATAGGAGCTCAATATCTTCTGTAGAAAAATGGAAACCCCACCTCAGCCATGGAGCACCTGAGTATAAAACTCATCTTCCGAGCAGTAAATATTAGACTGACACACAAACTGTTCGATTTCAAGCGATTCACTTCAGAGCTTGGGATCCTGGATTCCTAGGAGCTGATGGTTAAAGACACATCAGACTTTTTTTTTTTTTTTTAAAATCACTTTTCCCATGAGTTGGGATTATCATACCTTGTATCTTTGGATTTCCTGTCAACACCACCATAGCCCCAGGGCCCCTGGCTACCTGACCACAGGAAGGTCGCCACATCACCCTGAAGTCCCTGCACACGGGCTTACGAGTGACCCCAGCCTACCTCAGCTCTTCGGCTGGAATTAAGATACTGAATCTGATCTGATTCTTTTCTCACTCTGGTGCTTTGTATCAAAACATCCCTTTTCCAGGGGGTGGTGCCTAACAAAATACAAAGCAGAGGTGTGAGCGCAAAGGAAAGAGCCATGATAAATGCACAGAAACATGCTGCGTCAACGCACAACAGCATTCCAAACAGACAACTGAGTCACTGTAGAGTTTCGCTCTGTTTTCCATTTTAAAATTACCTCTCTAGTGCCGTTAGAGAAGGTTCCATCGCAAACACCGGAAAGCAGACACTTCCTAACCATCCTACACGCATTCCTGGCAGAATTCCTGCGCAAAGCATTATCAGGTAACAATATTTACCGTGTACAGTAATTATGAAAAACTCTGAGATTGTGCAATTATGTATTTTAATTACATGATCTGATTAGCTTTTTTAATCACTTCATAAAAAGAAAGGAAATTCACTGAGGTTGTCAGAAAGTTAATAAAAACACGGTAATTCACGGCTAAGGCTCACCATGGTGCCTTTCTAACTACTTCCTCGCTGCACCCCACTGTGCCCAGGTATTGGAGGTCAACTATAAGTATTAATTTCCTTCGTTTTATTAACTTTGGTGACAACATACGTGCTCTTTTGGCCTGTTTTTTTTTGGTTAGAAAACACTTTTCATTTAGCTGAGTAATATTTTGAGAGACTCAGATTCCTCAGACCCAAGAACCTGGTTGATGTGAAACCCTTGTCCTGCTCCGTCCCCGGCCCCTTTGAAGGGACGTCAGGGGAAACCGCTGTGGAGTGGTCACTGTCACGTGGCTGCATCGCCAGCCTGCAAACAATTTAGCAATGTCAAAAAATATAGCAACAAACGTGGCTGGTCACGCTAGGTCACGTTAAGTCAGGGCCACGGAGATGCGTGGAAAGTCACCGCAGCGCTAGGAGAAGGCAAAGGAAATCAGCCAGGAGCCGGACAGACGGAGGGAGGAAGCTGAGACGAGGTGGTGGCAGAAAATGGCGCCCGTCCCGACACGCGGGGCCACAGCAGCACCCACGGCCTGGCCCCGGGAAGGGGAGGACTCGGCAGCAGCCAGGGGCTGCGGGAGCCAGGATGGACGGCTGCCTCCCGGGATCCCAGCTCCACGCAGGGATCCAGCTGTGAAATACAAGGAGCCCCTCAGAACCGTCCCGCCGGCTGCTCGCGGTGCAGCCCGGGGGATGCTGCGGGCGCGGGTGCGCGGAGAGGGCTGGGGGCAAGGAGAGGGGTGCAGGGGGTAAGTCACCTTCTCCGCTCCTGAGGCAGGATGGAGCACGGCTGTTTCAGCTCTGGAAAACAATTTTTCTAACTTTTGGACACAGTTCTGCTCTAAGGAAATGTTTTGTTTATATCCAAGCTGGGAGTCTATAATGTAATACTTGGCTATGGGACTCAGCAGCTCTGTTTTACTCATTTTTGGTTCACTCTCTCCCCCCACCAGCCCTTCTTGATTTTCCTCCTCCTTTCTCTTTCTACCTTTCCACTCCCTTTGCCTTTACTCTGGGGAGAACAGATCGCTTCGGGAGGTTTAACGGACTGACAGGAACAGAAACGTAACCGGGGCCTGCGCGCACGGGCCAGGCACATCAGAAGCAGCCGCAGCGCAATCCATTTGGGCTGCCCTACCTGCGACCCCGGCCGGGCCGGGCACTCCCGCGATGGGGTGAGGTCCTGCACGCTCGCCTGGGACCGCGGTGCGGCCTGCTTCAGGAGGAGCGGGCTGCCAGACGCTGACAAGCCAAGAGCAGTTATTTCAGGAGACTTTTTTTAATATAGAAACAGCTGACACAAAACGCATCTCACTGGGGAAGGAAACCATGCTCCCAGAAGTATAAGACCACTAAAAAGCCTTTTTTTTTTCTCCAAGAGAAATCTGAAACAGTTTTGGGCGTGTTTTTCATTCCCATTTTAGGAGACTTGCAGCGTGTCCTCCCGAGCTTGCCCCATCCACGGAGAAAAGGGGGTGCTGCAGCCGAGAAGGGGCAGATGAAGAGATGGCACAAAGTGCTTCCAGAAAGCAGAAAGAACCTCACAGAGAACCTGTCTCTGACCAAACAGCCGCTGGTGGGGAAGCCGCGCTCAAGCCTCCCGGCTAGCGGCACAAAGGGCTCCCCGTGCCACAGGCCCAGCCCCGGGGCAACGGGGGCACGCGCTCAGCTGTCGCCTGGGAAAAGACATTAAAGTGGGGAGGGTGCAAAATGATTTAAACAAGCTTTTGTAGAGAAAATGGAAACCATTGCGCGCAACAACGTGACCCCTTTCCCTTTGCACACCGTTTGCTGTTACCGAGCACGTTTGCAAAGTATAGCTTTCAACACAGCGTGGCCAAAAAACACCTCACAGCATCATTTTCTTCCTGGGCACTTTACTTTTGAATTCTTCTACAAACAATGAAGCGGAGATTTGGAAAAAATAAGAAAACAAAGAACCTCCTTCTTCCTATGTGCTTGTAAATCTGAGTAAACTTACAGGAGACCGTCTTTTAACTCAGCCAACGCGATTTACTCTTGCCTGTGGTGCAGGCCCTGGCCACCGCCAGTAACCTCAACGGCACGCAGCGAGTGATGCCTGACTCTGCAACCTCCCTACACAAAGAACTTGCTCCGTTGAAGGGATTTGCAATGTTTTTCTTTCACCGTCGCCTGTATAGTCACTTCTGTTCTTTTCTGTGGCATCTCTACCCAATGAAGCTACAACATATCTGTGATGCTCACTTTAAAGCTTGCTCTTCTGTGCAACTGGATGGCATAAAAAGGACCGTGACAGTATGGCTTTTAAAATGAGTTTTCTGACAGTGCAGATTGAGACACCTATAAGAGACAAATACTGAGGACAACTATCAGTTATTTTCAAAAACTGAAAGTATCTTAAGTATCTTCTAGCATGAATCACAATCAAATTCTCACCCAAGATATCCAGAGACAAAAACCTCCACCCTTGCACACGCCCAGCCTTGCTGTTTTGAACTGCACCGTGCTCTGCACTAATCATCTCCGAACGAACCAAACGCTTTCCAGGATCTTGTTCTGTGACAAGTCCAGAGGGACCCGGACAAGCTCGAGAAGTAGGTCCATGCCAACCACATGAGGTTCAACAAGGTCCTGCACCTGGGTCGGGGCAACCCCTGGTATCAATCCAGGCTGGGGGTGAAGGCATTGAGGGCAGCCCTGCCGAAAAAGGCTGGGGGCATGCGTGGGTGAGAAGCTCGACATGAGCCCGCAATGCGCCCTTGCGGCCCAGAAGGCCGACGGCATCCTGGGCTGCATCAAGAGGAGCGTGGCCAGCAGGTCGAGGGAGGGGATTCTGCCCCTCTACTCTGCCCTGGTGAGACCCCACCTGGAGTACTGTGTCCAGTTCTGGAGTCCCCAACATAAGAAGGACACGGACCAGTTGGAGAGGGTCCAGAGGAGGCCACAAAGATGATCAGAGGGCTGGAGCACCTCTCCTGTGAGGACAGGCTGGGAGAGTTGGGGCTGTTCAGCCTGGAGAAGAGGAGGCTCCGGGGAGAGCTGAGAGCGGCTCCCAGTGCCCAAAGGGGGCTGCAGGGAAGGTGGGGAGAGACTCTTCAGCGGGGCCTGTTGTGACAGGATGAGGGGAAATGGTTTTAAACTACAAGAGGGGAGATATAAACTAGACGTAAGGAAAAAAACTTTTACACTGAGGGTGGTGTCACACTGGCCCAGGTTGCCCAGAGAGGCGGTGGATGCCCCATCCCTGGAAACATTCCAGGCCAGGTTGGCCGGGGCTCTGAGCAACCTGATCTGGTTGGAGATGTCCCTGCTCCTTGCAGGGGGGTTGGGCTGGATGGGCTTTGAAGGTCCCTTCCAACCCAAACCATTCTGTGATTCTATGATGATTCTATGACGCGTTATTTTCTATCAGAAATCAGTAATTTACAAAGTTACCATGCATTACTGGCTTCTTTCCTTCCTCTCCACTAATGTTTTCCACCTTGTTTCTTTCCACCATGTCTCCATCCCCTCCCAAACCCAAATTATTAGACTGTGAATGGGGGGCAGGTCCAGCCACCCAAGGGGAGAGCCAAGATCTTCCCTCCTGGGGAAACCACCATAGTGAGCTCAATGACCATGTGCGATGTTCGCTGGTGCTAGGGAATAATATTTCCCTTGGGCACCTTCTGAATAGAGTCTACCACCTGAGTTAAGTCATTATTACAATCAAGCAGGAAAAAAAGGGGAGGCAGAGAAAAGATGAAAAAACACTACAGCAAGCATCATTAAAGCTCATCAAAAGTGCATTAGAGAACACCTGATAATATACTCTGAGCATTAATGATCCTTACGATATACCACATTAATGCAGATGTTATCGGAATTTATGGAAACAAAATTTTCCATTCACATAAAATAGGTGTTGGAAAAAAAAAATCTCTTTCAAAACTATTAGGTGCCAGCATTTTTTCCTGCCTCTGGAAACAAATAAATAAAAGAACACCTCTGAACCCGTACGTGTTGCTGATCACAAATCTCACACAAGTACTTCGACTTCGGGATGCTTGTTAGCATTCACCGGGAACGCGTTACAGTTAAAATGGACACGGTGAGCCAATATTAATAAAAAGGTTGTGATTGTGTTGGCTTAAATTGGACTATTATTGCTACTAAGATCAATTTTGCTGGCAGCCTTAAACTCTCCGACGCTGGGCTGCAATTTCCCTTGCAATTCTTCCCCCCTCACATTACGAGGGAGACGCATGAGCGCCACGGAACGGCTGGCGCAGCTCTGTATAAGGTGTACAAGGTTACTTCACCAGTAACCGAAACGGAGGTAAAAACATTCATCGTAGGCACCGATGAAGTCTGCGTTCCTCCTCTACGCAGACTGCGAATCACGTCGCGTTCTGCATAAACAGGTTTTGGGGGGGTATTAGAGGGTGAGTTACTGTTGTGCAGGTGCTGGTGCGCAGGAAAGCAAGGACTATCAAACCAATTTTGCCAAAATCCAACATGAACCGCTGCTCTCAAAGACAGAAGGTCACCCAAGTAAGAATACTTCATAACAAAAGCAACGAAACAAAACACAGAATCTCCAAAACACACGCGCGTTCTCACAAAGGAGCGTTTTAGAAATGCACCACTCGCCCCGAAAGACCATTCCCTGATTGCTATTTAAACACTGAAGAGAAATCTTTTTCCTAAACAAGGAGCTGATAAGGTTTGCAGCATCTCAGAATTACTTCAAGAAATACAGGGAGCAGGAATTATTTTTAGTGCAGCTGAGAGGCCAAGGCATATTTCAGGCGATCTCCCAGAGCCTGCTTCTATACCATGTGGGACATAAACCCACAAACTATGAAAGAACCCAAATCAGTGTTGTTTTCTCAAGTGACATCCATTATCCCTCATCTGAGAAAATTAACACGTGTATCCAGAAGCTCAATAAACTAAGCTCAGAGCTAAAAGTCTGGGATTAACTCTTCCTGCGCCACAAGAAATGCCGTCTTTTAAGTCAGCAGACTGCTAATATATTCTATTTTCTGTTCAGTGTTTCTCCATGTAAAGCAAACACGGGCATCAAAATACATTTAGGCTGAGGCACGGTTTCAGAATGTTACAGTGCAGAGGGTAATCGAGAATTTCCAAATTTCAAACAGCTAGAGATATAAAATTGCAGCTACAGAAGGGCCATTAGCCCAGCACATGCTGGTTTGGGCAGCATTAGGAAGAGTGTCACAAAATGAATAAAACCCAGCTTTTGGGCAAAGTCTCTCATTTTGTGACATCTGAGTTAGCCACTGTATCTAGCAGTCAAACGCGATGAATGTTAAATACAGGCAACCTTTGCTGCTCTGCCAGCTGATTTCTGCATCAAATGATCATTTTTGATTATTTCTATTCCAGGTTCAGTGTTCAGTGTGTTTTTCCATCTTCCTGATCTGCCAAAAGACAGAATATTTGATGGATCAGATGTATTTGTTTTCTTCTTTTTGCTCAGTTTAATAAATTGGGCAGTCCATAAACCTGAGCGGTACTTACTCTGAAGAGTTAGGCACAAATACTTAGACTAAAGCTGGATTTCCTGCCTAGGTACACAGAAACCTCCAGGCAGGTATTAACTCCAGACCGAGCGACGTGGCCCCACGCTCCCCACGTTACAGGGCACGCAGAGCAAATGCAAGGACGGCTTTTCTCGACCCACCGGCGCATCGTACGTGTGCCCAGACGGTGCTCTGCGACGGCCGACCGCGGGAAGGCGCGAGGAGCGAGCCCCAGCTTGTGGCACCAACGTGTGAACAGGCAGGCACGTCGTTCCTCCCAGCATCGCAGAAACGGATCCCGCACCCGCTGGCTACCCAGCAAGAGCGCAGGAAACGCACCGTCTGCAGAGCGGTGAACTCTGAGCAATAACCCGATCGCTACCCCAGTGCTTGAAAAACCGGACCCCACGGCGGGAAGCCAAACTAAGACATCAAAGTGGGGCTCCGCAAGCCGGGCTCAGAATCAACACTCGGGTGCGAGCATGGCCTGCTTACGCTGACAGCAGGCAAGAAAAGTTGGAGACATCTGCTCGGAGGCCAAGGGTCAGGCTGGTCGGGGCCCGCGCCGCTCGGCACAGGATGGAAATGTGTGGATGTGCCGGGTGTCCAGGCTTCGGCAGCGGGGGGCCGAGGGGAGAGCTTCCGCGCGAAGAGGTCAGGGGCTGCGCTGTGCTGGGCGCAGGCGGCTGCACAACAGACCCACCACTGCCGGACCATCGCCGGACTGGCCGTAACCCACCATTTCCCAGCCCTCCTGTGGCACAAATTAAAATTAATTTCATTTTCCCCAAGCAGAGTCTGTTCTGCCCATGACAGTAATTGCTAAGCAATCTCCTTGTCTTCATCTTGACTCATGAGCTTTTTCATCTTATTTTCTCTGCCTGTCTGAGAGGGAGTGAGAAAGCAGCTGGGTGGGCGTCTGGAAGCCGGCCAGGGTTAACCCATCACGGCGTAGCAGACTGGAAAAGCCTCCCTATAGTAAGAAAGACTAAACAATACTGAAATCTGTCCCTACATGTTTGTGGGCCTGAATTTATTGCTTGCCTGAGAGAATCATAGAATAGAATCACAGGATGGTTTGAGTTGGAAGGGACCTTCAAAGCCCACCCAGTCCAACCCCCCTGCAAGGAGCAGGGACATCTCCAACCAGATCAGGTTGAGAGATGTATTCCATTAAAAACCTTCTACTGGTAATGTGAAATGCAAGGACTTACAAACAGTATACGACTGAACCCCCAAGCTGGATGCTCTGGCTACCGTCAGGAACCACGGGGTTCACCTCTGCTGAGGAGTCACAGAGATGGGTGGGCTTCTTCATGGAAGAAGGGAGCAGCAAGTTGTTCCACAGACAGCTTAGAAAGAAAAAGTCTACACCAGCAAACGCACCCACGTGAAACACGACCCAGACTGATTCAAAGACAGGCTTCTGTGTGTGCTGAAGCACTGGGGGTCAAAAAGCACAAGACTTCTCAGTTGCTGCAACTTTTAGAGATCAAAAATCCACCAATGAAAGAGAAAGCTCCATACTTTTTCCTGTAAAAGAACTTTGATTTCTTAGAAAAATCAATAAGAGTTGATTGCTGAAAACAGCAACAGGAACACAAACACCCCTGAGGCATCTCTCAAGTACCTCTGCAAACCACACGGCAGGGCTAGGCAGACCACTGATCGCATCCTCTCACGTACAACAGACGAGCTTTCTGAAGTTGCAGTGGATGATGAAACCACCAAGCTGAAAACGGGGCCTTCACTAAATAGTGCTGTTCACACCAGAGTCGTGGCCTGGCTGAGGATGTCACAGAGAAGCTGCTTTCAAAACCTGGTCACAGGGGTTACTTCAGCAGTTGGGATAGATGAGGCAAGCACTATCTGTGGTGCCACAGCATCCAGTGATCTGAAGCATTTTTGATAGAAGACCAGATGAAGAAGACATTTGGAGCAGTCAGTGTCAGCGGTCCCATCACACGGACCCACACGCTCACACGTGAGGCCTCCCGATGTCTCTTTCTAACGTATCACTCCGCACTCCTGTACTCAGCCTAAAACCCTGCTGCAAGGTCTCCATGAAGCTGCTGAAGTTAATTAAAGACTATCCACAATTTCTGATACATCTGAGCACGCTTCGTGTGCGCTTCCTTTGTCACAAAAGATAAAGTCACTGCCATTAAAAAAAAGGACTAACTCAACTCTCCAGACCAAAGCAGCAGTCCAGACGTTCTGAACGGATGGCGTGTTTAGCCTTCTTGGTGTGATCAATGCACACCTAAGTGAGCTGAGCTCGCTCTTTGCCCACAGGGGGAAACAATGAATGCTTTGACACGAAGCATTTGCCCAACACTCTGCAGAACAGCCTTCAAAACAGTACTTGTAACTATTTTTCAACTTCCAGCAAGGAAGGTCAGGGGACAGGATCATCAACTCTATCATCTGACTAAGGCAATAAGCACGTCTGGTAGAAGTTGACCTTTTTTAATGAAAGACCCACTTGCTTTTGAACTTGGAATGGAAGTTCTCTTAGTTTGCAGAGACCCACGTGCATTCTCCTACAAGGATGTGACAGGGCCTTGTGGATATCAGGCGTGATCAAAAGGAAACATGGCCATAATACGTCAAGTCACAAATTATTGCAGCCTTTTCCCAACACGAGTATGTGTAGGAGATGCCACATCCACCCATCCATGTGGTTCAACTGGGGACACTTGTACCAACACATGGCCCCTTGAAAGTGAAGGTTTTCTTTTGATTTTTTAATCATAATCGCTTGTTATTCTTAAGAACTTGTTACTTCTGTTACAGTATGAAGCTTAACTTGACTTCTGCTGGGAGAATACAAGTCATGAAGGTGGTTTCCTTTTTGATAATAGGGAAAACTTTGCTGGGAAGTAGGGAGAGGGGACCAGGGCCACCTTACAATCCACACCAACAGAATTAGCTCTTGGGAGCAGCACCAACCATGGCATCCCTCCTGGATATCGATATCTATCTCTGTCAATCCATCATGACTAAGCAGCATGTAAACAAACTCTAGAGAAGGCGTAGGACAGTACAGTGAAGCTTTTTGATACAGAAAAACTAAAAATCCCTCTTTTCCCACAGACTTCTTAAAATGAGGTTTTGGGAAAGACATCTGTGTTGTCTTAGAGGCAGAAGCAGGTGCTCAGTGGCCCACAATAAGGATCCGGAACTTCTTTTGTGAATCCAAACCAAACATTTTCAAACATCATCACCTCAGCAGACAGATGAAAAAGGTCAACTGACATTTTGTTACCAGTTGCTCTGTAAGCCAGGTCTCGGGTTTAACCCGCGATGTGGCTTGGATCCAGGCAGTCAGTGATTGCCAGAAGTCAGAGCTATGGCACTTGCCCGGTAACATTTCCACGTGAGCAGACCAGCCGTCAGGAACGTAACTCTGCCCGGGTGTATGTCTAGGCATAAGAAAGCGCAAGTCCAGCTCCGCACTCTCCCTTCATCAGAACACACCCTGTCACTCCGTCGGGAACATTTATGAGGATGGGCCATAATCCACTTAACATCTTCTGGCAAAGTCTATGGGTCCTTAACGACTTTGATTGCAGAAGTTCGATGGCAACAGGGAGGAACTCTCGGAGAGAGAAAGCGACTCCCACAAAAATCCCGCGCACGAACCTGCATGCCCTGCGTTAGCATGCACGAGCATCGCTTATTTGTGCCGATCAGCTTTGGCGGTAATTGCAACCCACCTGACACTTCTGGTGAAAGGCAGCACTACCAACACAAATCCGGTAAATATTCAACAAAATCTAAATTCAATAATTCCATTTATCTTGAAGTCACCACCTCTAAAACTGTTTCGAAGCATCAGTGTGTTACAGAGAGAGGTGGGGATGAGGGAACCCTGCTTCTTAAACCAAAACGACTGAATCGCTGCGTTAATGAACAGAACTTTTCTATTTTTCAAGTTCAGTGAAAGAATGCCATCTATGCAAAATTTTGATCCCACATTACAAAATAATTACATGATAATTACACGAGCATTAAGATGTCTACCCCCCGAGTAAAGCCACTGCACCCAGCCGCTAACTAAGGCAGGCCCGGAACGCTTCGGCTTATTAAGGAGAAACCCAGCATTGAGCAAAACCTCCAGCTGAAGCAAATTTCCACTCTTTTACTCCTCTTGATTCCTAATTAATAATTAAAACATGTTCCTTTCTTTGGAAACCCAATTAGACTTGCGCATCAGCCTGAAAACAAACTTTTTTTTCGTAGCTAAGCCACTTGTCATGGTTTAACGGGGCGGCGGGAGCGTTTTCTGCACAGCCCCACTGCCACATTTCATTGATTTCTTTCCGTTCTGCAGTGGACGCTGTAATCCATCCCCAGCAATACGAACACTGCATTTGCACAGCTAATTAGGGTGTTGGCAGGGTGAATTAGCAACCCTCCGATCTCCTCCCGTCAGGGCTGCCCCTGCATTCGCAACGAGGCGATTCTATTTCCAGCGTCCTTTCTCCACTCTAACGCTGCCTCGCTCCTCGTGAGGTACGCGGCAAACGGAGAGTCGCGCTGTTTATTCCGGGGTGGGGAGCAGGGGGAGGAAGGCAGGGAGGAAGGGAAGCGAAGCGTCTCACGTTCAACCCTCTTCTGTTTCAGCCTCTGCTGACTCGACATCAGAGAATAATAGAAGGTCCAGGAGACTGCAAATTATCTCCAAAAATGTGTTAAAGAAGTGATTACGCAGCGTGGGTAGGGGATAAATTCTGAGTGGGAGGGAAGCAAACGGAAAGAGGGACAAAATAAATAAATCCTGTCCTGGGTGCAGCGGGCTGGTGCTGAACCTCCACGATGACAAACTGGAGAGGATTCAGAAGTGGGCAACAGAAGCGTTTGATGGGCTGGATGGAGTCATTTATGAGGAAAGGTTAAAAGGTTAAAAGGTCTAATTCTATGTATCTGTGTCAGAGAACAGCTAAGGAGGGTGCAGGACCTGCTTACAAGGGGTTCACGTGTGATAAACACCCTCAACACATTCCACCAAGCATGCTGGGAAGGGCAGGAGACCAGAAAACAAAATTTTGTGCTAGACACCAGGAAGACATCCGCAATAAGTGTTAGAAAAGAGCTGCTTCCAAGGGGAAGGACTAGAAAGCTCATCTTTGGCGAGCTGTAACGGACAAAGCACAGAGAAAATCCACGGCAGGGGATAATGCCTGTTTCAATGTTGATGCCGGTTTAACTCGCCGACTAATGTACGCTGTGGAGACATAGCATCTGTGTTAAAGCACAGTGTATATCTCCGAGCTCTCCT
Organism: Tetrax tetrax; assembly: GCA_009806455.1. Lineage (NCBI taxonomy): Eukaryota > Metazoa > Chordata > Aves > Otidiformes > Otididae > Tetrax > Tetrax tetrax. The sequence goes on along the minus strand of WHYT01016881.1, from coordinate 232,891 downwards.
CTGCTGTCAGTTGTTCTCCACTAAATTCACTCATTATTAAAGGCACTGTAAACATTTTGGGCCAAGGACACGCCACTCTGCAGCAGCTCCTGAGCCACAGCTGAGGAATACAGAAGATCCAAGAGTATCAGGGATCGCAAAATTACATCTCGTGGTTCTCAAATGTTCTCAAACATTCTCAAACGCTAACCCAATGGCTTCAAAGTTCTGCAGCCAAAACAAACCCCACCACCCCCCAACCTAGACCACTTTGCAGAATGAAACTTCTCTATTTTCTTCTTCGAATATGGAGTCGCTTTCATGTCCTAGGAAATCAAGTGTTCAAGAGCAAATTAACCTTGGCATTTGTGTGACTGAAGAACAAAAATAAATCAAGAGAACCGCTAGAAGTAATGAACCCGATACTCTTGCTTATACCCAACTAAATCAGGAATCCTGCCATCGAATTAAACCAGCAGAAGTACACCGAAGGAGAACTGGTATAAATTAGCAGAGGACCCAGCCAAACACAACCAGAGTGACACATTTCCAGGCCACGCGCAGAGCTCAGCCCAGGGACAATAACTCACAGGCTGCTCACGGAGGCAGGAAGCAATGACGGCAGGCGCGCCGGCTCCATGGCTGCTGCAGCGCGAGCAAAGCTGGAAAACCCCCGCGCTGCCGGTCCTCTCCGCAAACGGCAGCAGAAAGCAGCCCAGGCTGCAGCACTGTTGGCAAAGCATCGTTAGAAGAGCGATTCCACCTCCAGTTTTGCGCTGCCTCTGTTCACAAAATATAGCCTGTAGAGACGCGAAGTGTTTCGACTCGTACCGCGATCCGTCCGTCATCTCTCCCGTGCGTGAGACTGCGCGCCGCCTCCAGCTAGCACAGCTGGACCTCCAGGTGCCAGAGCAGGAGAAACCAAAAAGGGCCTTTTCCAAGAAAAACACAGCGCTCCTTCCCCGACCCTGCTCACGTGCGCGTGCGAGACCTAGGCAGGCTGGAGGGGCTTTATTCGTTCCCTGCTACATGACCACTAAGCTCTACTGTACAGCCCAGACTCTGCCAAATCCTGTCACTGAATGTTTCGGAGGTAAATTATGAAAAGAGATCAGGGGAAAAAATACAGTAGAAACAGCTGCTCTAGACTACAGGGCTTTTTTTCAAAACTACTGTTTCCTTTACCATTTTTTTTATTTATTTGGTAAGCAGAGGAATGTGACGACACATTCACTGCCACAAAGAAGAGACAATGGCTTCCGCAAGCTTTGCCATTTAAATCCATCCCCTTCCTCGCGGAGAGACGAAAAAGCCCTCCCTCTGAGAAACCACGCAGCAGTCAGTAACGCACCGGCAGCACTGCGCGCAGGCCCTGTGCTCCGCTCGTGCTCTCCCAAGGGCATTAGAGAGGCAAGGACCTCAACGACTTTCTGCCTCGGTTTCCCCATCTGCGAAACGAGAAACAGAATAGGGAACTGCCCTGCAAATTTGTGTACAACGTTACTGTGCAGTGAGCCAGCCTTGAGGAGGGAGTGTTCCAAGCTGAGCTGTCAACTGATCCCACCAACCTTCGACTTAACTTCGAGCTCAAATTCTCAGTTGACTCCACCAAAACGATTTACACGCAAGCTTTACACATCCACGAAACTGAGCCCTCTTGGGTACTCTACAGTACGTTACACCACCACACATCAGCACGAGTTGCGTGGCTCTTAGGACGGTCTGCAGAAAGCACTGAGAACAGAAAACTGACTACAATCTGGAACTAAAACAACCTCAGCCCTGTCGCAACTATCAGGTCACAAAATCTACGTATTGCAGCAACATTGATCTGTCTTGAACTGACCCAAGTCTGCAGCTCAGGAGAGAAGGTGAAGCCTACCCAGAGTCTCTCAGAAAACTCCTGAACGTCATTTTAATTTCAGCTTTGACTAGGCCCAACATCGCTTGTTATTCTCCGCTGTAACTAGTCGCCGGGTCTGTCACTGGTGCACCGCAGCAGAAACCCAGTGATGCATTAACACTTGTCGTTACTGAATCCAAACCAGTTCCTCTTTTACCAAGGCTCAGCCATGCTGCCTTGGTAAGAGAGGCTGCCAGAACAAGCCAGCCTCGCCACAAAAAATCTGAGCCCTAGAAAGAGTTAAAAAAAAATTAAATTTGTCTTTTGTTCTTATTTTATTTCCAGAGCATTTCCAAAACATATTTATTGAACAGACTAGTGTATCTAAATCTTTTTAGCCACACGTATCACTCACCAACACAATTTTATTACGTCGGGTATGTTATTAAAGCTTAACCTTGCACTCAGTCACTAATCAAAAACAATTCAAGCAAGCAAATCAAACGTTCCAACTTAACTAAAATCTCCTCCCTTTAAGCAACAAATAAAACCTCGCTGGCTTCCAGGGAAACGTCCACGTATCCGCATCCCCACAGCTCACTCAGAGCAGTCACATTTCTTAAGTCTACGTTTAGCTGCTTGCGTTCCTTCAGAACTCCTGCGTATCGCGTTGACCCTACGGAGGCTGCGATCTTACGGCTGCAGTCGTACCGAGGTTCGTTTATGGCAAATGCGAGAAGCGACGTTGCTGTAGCACGCAGGCACGCGGTCAGGAACAAACAGCCGAGCGAAAGGATCAGGCGTCCAGAAGCTGAGATTCATCTTCCAGCAACGCTGGCAATGCTGGCTCTCACACGCGTGCCGGTGCTAACGAGCAGTGCGTTAAGCTACTTAACCAGTGGAAGAGGGGAGATGATAAAATCTCACAGACATATATAGGAAAGCTGATTTCATTGACACACCGCTTAGGTTTTCCAATCCCTCCTTCAGCAGCAGCGGAATCAACCACGGAGCGCTCATTTTTGGACGGTATGAGACTGTGCCTTCGCTCAGAAAATACGAGCTCCTAAACCACTGCTGTGCCAGCAAAACGTCCCAGCAGCGGGGCCACCTGTGTCCTGTCCGCGCCAGGGTCTGTCGCCGACTTACGGCAGGTAGACAGGCTTCACCAGGGGACAACCAGTCCTCATCACCCCGGCGAAGGTGAGCGCGGCTCAAGCTCCGCCGGTTTCCACCACTCCTTGTGACAGAAGACGGAACAAATTCTTTTTTGTAAATGCAACTTTAAAATTTATAACGTAACACCGAATCCACCAAAGCTGCCAAGAGACATTGAACTCCTGGGATCTGTGAAAGTTTTTCACACCTGTGTTTTTCTCCTGTGCCTAATATTATGGGAGGCATTTTGGAGGATTTTACAATGCAAGTTTCAATGAGACACTTACAGTCTCCCTCAGGCAAATTGTCACAGCTGCAGAGGTCTGCTACCCAGCTGCCAATCAAGGCAGGCAGGGAGTATGTGCACTGAAATCCCAAAAAAAGGCAGGCTTCGTTAGACTGCTGAAACCCAACTGGAGGCTAGCTGGGCTGCTGGAGCCCTTAGAATTGGGTTGCTTTAGAAAGAGGAATTTTTTTCTTTCCTTTCCAATGCAAGAAAAGGCTCTAGTACTCACTGAGGAATGTGTTGGTGCCAACTTTCCCCTTTCCAATTCCACTGTTTGTTTTGCTCTGCCTAAAAAAGAAAATACATTACCCTATTCGCTTCTATTATTAGATTAGCTGATAGAGTGGAAAAAGTGGACAAGATTACGGGTTCCACCTCCCTTTGCCAGATCTCAGAAGCGTGTCTACTTTTTCCAGCTCTAGAAGCTGCTCCAGTAACATATTATTTCTCTCCACAACCTTTCCTTCCTTTATTTCCTTGGAGCAGCACATCTGAAAAACCCCGCTGGAATTAAAGACGAACTGTACTGGAAGAACTGGAAAAGAATTTTTCCTCCTTCACTCCTAACTCAGAAATATTCTGAGGGAACCAACTGAATTAAAAGGGAAAAAAAGAAAAAAAAAAGGAGAGAGAGATCTGCAGACAAGGACAAGCACAGAGAAGTTCGGCCCAAACGATAATCAAGTGGGAAATTTAAAAGCACATGGAAACAAGCGGCATATTGTAAGCCATTTAGCAAAGTTAATTATAGGTGTTCACTGCATCTGGTCTTAGCCCCTATTCAGCACAGTGTTTAAGCATGTGCCCAGGTTTAAGCGAGCGCAGGCTGCAAAGCCCGTGTCTGGTCACGTGCTGAAGCCCGGCATCTGCTGAAGCACTTTGCTGATGCAGGACCATAACGTACAATCAGAATTTCCCTGAAAGTTATCTAATAAGCAGCTGTTATTGTAAGAACTACACAAACATAGCACATATTTTATGTCCCTAAAAGAGCCGGTGCCATGAGGGTATAAATCCGCACCTACAACGGTTTCGGACACAGAGGTGTGTGTGCATATACATTCTGAATGAAAATAATAAATAGAACGTCATCAGACACATCAAACTGCGCATCATCCTCTCCGCCCATCACCACACCTAACCTCTGCTGTCCTCACCGCCTCGTTGGTATTTCTTATCGACAATTTATTGTATTTTGCCTCAAGTTAATTCTCCCAGGGAAACAGGGACAATGTTTGGGGTTTTTTTCATTTGTGCCCATTTAGATCTGCTTCTGAACGTGGGAAATAGTGACAAGATGTTCAAACATCGGTATTTAAGTGGCTGGGCAGCAGACCTCTAATTGTCTGAATTTCCAGAGAATCACAAATCCTGCTAAAATAGACAGCACTGGGGAAAGCTGAGCCTTCCCTTCCCGGCATTTGGAGTTAAACTGGGTGCGGGTGCCTCCGCTCCTGACGTCTGACAATTCTGGGCTACCTATTTACAATTACAGGCGTATTTCCCGAGCGAATTGTGCCGTGACGACTGAACCCTGCAAATGTCAGCGGGCCCCGCTCGGGCAGGGCGCGGGCAGCAGAAGCGGAGCCATTGTTGCTGGGGCCCGGAGGGAGGATGCGCCGCCGAGGCAGATGGGGACCGTGCTAATGCGGCGTCTCCCCAGGGCAGCCCCCCGGGCTGCGGCCCTCCCCAGGGACGCCCCGGGGACAGGGCTCTGCCGGCACCACCTGCCTCCCCGGGGCTGCGGCGGGGCGCCGCAGGGACCACCCCGCGCCGCGGTGGCGTGGTGCGGGGCGCCATGTGTGCCACTTCGAAAAGCACGGCACAGGGTGCCACGTGTGCCACCCCAGGCAGCCCGGCACGGAGGTGTCCCCTGTGATGGCGTGGCAGAGGGGTTCCTGCTCGCGCCACCTCAGGTGGTCTGGGTGAGGGTGCTCCAGCCTCAACGACGGGGACAGAGGTGCCGCAGGTGCCACCCTCCTCGGCCCGGCGAGGCGAAGTGTGGCTCCTCTGCTCCTCTGCCTGCACGTCCTCTGACGAAGATGCAGCGCGCTGAGACGCAACGGGCTTCTGTGATTTCAAGACAACAATAAGAACCTCCAGCCCCTCTCTCCTGCTAATGTCACTAATACCCTCCACATTGTCATCCATCCTACCTGAGCTAACAGCTTCTCACCCGCCACCCGCGGCTTGTCCCTTATAGTTTATTAACACACACTAATAAACAGTACGCTCCGCTCCCACTGTGCTGCCAAGTGAAGCCAGTCAGAATAACTGCATTAGCTTTACTGTTCTTTCTCAGCACATTTTTCCCACATGGGAACAATTAGGACAAACTCCCTCCGGATTATATTTAGAGATCCATCATATTTGCAGGAAAATAATAATAATCTTTTTTTTTTCGCAAATGCATCTGTAAGCATCTACAGCAGATGAACCTGGCTGACGTTACCAAAAGCCATAGGCTCTCAACCTCCTCGGCAGCTCCCCTGCGTGGAAGGGGTTAACGCTCCCCAGGCTCTGGCGCACACCTATTATGCTCAAGTTTAAAAATAAGATGTGAAAGATGCATTATGTAAGGCCGGTACTGCCATCCTGCCCATCTCCTCTTTTGGAATTAAAGATCATCATTGCTCACATCAAAGGGGCCGGGTGAGAATAAAAGAAAAGACAGGAACAATGAAAATAGCTACCCGACACGAACCAGATCAAAGGGCCAGGCACAGAAAATGAGGAGCTAGGGGGTCCTTTAATTACTGTCCACATCCTCCAAGTCATGTGGTGAAAAAGAAGGGAAAAAAGTTTTGAAGGCCACTGGGTTTTGTCTTGCTGTGGCTCCTGTTTCCACAGTCTGCGCCAGTTCCCTACAAACTGCTCTGCTTTTTATTTTTTTTTTTTTTCATTTTATTAAAGTCAAATAGGCCTCCTGGACTCCAAAACTCCTCCCTTACGCCAGGAGGAGGAGAGGGAAGGAGGGGTAAGAGGGGCAGTGGTGGAGATGCAGTCTGCGGCAATTGCCTGGAACAATTTCAGGAGGACTGCTCCAGGCAGCGCCCCGGGAGCTGCTGCGGGAAGGAGAGCGCTGGCTACCTGAGGCTACTCTTTATTTGCAGGCCTCCCGGGTTGAGAAAACTTCAAATTCACATAGGGCACCGCTCCGTGGGGCAGCAGATCAAACCTGGCTACTAGCTGTTTGAGCTCAGCGGCAGAAAAAAGGATTGCTCTGGGACTGAGCCTAAGTGGAAGCATGATTAAACTTCAAACATATCCCCCTCCCTCTTCACACACAGCAGACAGTTACGGCTAATATTTCAATATGGACTTTAAAAACACGCCGCAAATAACTTACTCCAGCAGGCTGGCTGCAGGTTTTAAAGAATAAAAAATTAAACTAGCCGTATTATTGCAATGAAGCCAAACGTGCAGGTTTACCTTTCATGAATCTGTAAGGGAATGTTAAGTTATTTAAAAGGATCTCTTTTTATTTAACTCAGCCATCAAGATTAAAATTGGGATGTTTGACCACTGACTGGAGCGACACATCGTAGCATTTGCTTCCTTCTATTTCCATTTCAGATGCGGCACGCTTCTGCCCAATTCTCTTGACTTATGTTTATTTTTAAAAGACAGTATAAAAATAAGTGGCGTAAGGGAATAATAGGACAATGATTTAAAAATCCATGCGCAAGCAGCTGACCAAACTTTCTAGGAAATAACAGGGCTTTGTCACTTATAAAAAGATTTGGGAAAAGACTAGCTCCAGGATGTTCCCAAGAAACTGCATTTGCTAATATAGATGCTAGTGGACACGGAAGTCGCTGAAGAGGAAAACGTATTCCTGTCTTGGGTCAGTTTGCTTGGATTTATGCAGTACGCCAAACCAGAGCACGAAAAGCGTTCCAACAGAATTTTATAGACTTTGAAGAGGCAGCTGATGTCACCAAGACAACATCTAGAAAAGGGGAAGGCAGGGTACAAAGGCACCCTTCTCCCCATCCTATTTACAGCTTGGAAACACCTTAGACAAGCCGTAAGGACGATGTTTTAAGAGGCAATTTAGCCTCCAAACGCCAACGAGTGCCAAGTTACTTTATCTTCTTTCTGATGAAAGTTGCCTCCATCGCTTCCTGCTCTTGGACACTTACCACACAGCGAACAGCCGTTCTCAGGAGGACAGCTGAGGACTAAATTAAGCAAATATAGACTACAAAGCTGCTTTCCAAAGTGGGCATCATGCCTAGGCTCTACATCTAAGCAGCACGCTAGGTATGTGTACCAGGTTCCAGTTAGCTGTCTTGCAAACATCCGCGCTGGGAACCTTGCCCACGCGAGCCTTCAAAGCTGCCGTCGCTTTGGTGGGACAAGCACGGGAGCGGTGGGACTGGGACGTTTTCCTCCTTGTTAAAGGTCTCAAAGTATCACATTATCCATTTAGATAGCCTTTTGATGGAGAGAGCCTCCCTTTTGGGCTTAGCCCCAAATGCTAAGAACAGATGAGATGGTTTAAGGAAGTCTCCAGGTAAAACATGAAAAGGATGCTTAACATCCAGCTTCTGACAAATAGCTGCACTCGGGGAGCCGCGAGGGCTAGGGAAATAAACACGGTCAATTAAATGAACTGATTGAAAAGAAATCAGAGATCACTCCAGGGACAATCCGAGATGCAGTCATACAGCCACCGCAGTCTTTTTGGAAGGTGGTAAAATGGGGCAAAAGCCAGGAAGAACTGGAGTGCCTCACTCATTTGGCAAAACGTGGCTGCCATAAGGAAGGAAATAAACTTTAAAGGAAATAAAATACAAAGAAAAACCCATGATGGGTTCAAAAGGAGGCTCAACCAGCTCACTCAAAGCCTCTTGAAACCTCAGCACTGAGCAGGGAATTGTAGTGGGGTAAATAACAGTAAAGGCTCTTCAGCAGATGTTGTACTTTCTGTAGACTGTCCCACAAAACGCACTCAGAGATGCTGAGTAACCTTCCAAAACACTCAAAGATGAGTTAACAAGAAGGAATTAGTTGGAGAGGGAGAGCAAGCTAATAGGGATGGTGCAGAATAAGACACATTTTTCATCTCATCAGAAGAATACCTAGATGCTCATTCATGGGAGGGAGCGATTTTCTAAGAGTTCAGCTATTTCTGATGCGCTTGTTCAAAAGACCTCAGGAAGAGAGTGGGATCACCCAACAGGACTGCCAGAAGTAAAGATCTGCATGGGAGAGCTACCTCCGCTTTTCGTCCCTCCTTTGCATCTCTGACCGTAGACGTTGGGCTGCCCCAGCAGCCGCGGCTTTGTCTGGGCTCTGCGCTCAACGTCAGACATAGCTGAAGAAGGCTGAGCACGAACGGAAAGCACGCTTCTCCCCTCGATAAGTAGTCTGGAAAGGCCATAAATGTGAAAGCAGGCTGTTGAGACAATGCCAGCGTATCTGAAAATCAAAACTAATGAGCTCAGGCTGCCGTCACTAGGAGCATGTGTGCCTTTTCCTGTCTCACTTTCTGGAAACCCAAGGGTATTGCTGCAGAGGAGGGAAATCCTAAAGTGGTCTCTGACTCCAGCTGAAGACAAGGGCGTCTTGCAGAGCTAATAGAGTTATTTACCCAGGGAACTCAAGCAACATTTTCTGTTGGGACTGTGGAATTCTGATTCTGGCTGTGGAAGTCAATCACTTGGTTAATTCTCATTTAACTTTGCTAGGACAGAGCACTGCTCATTAAGCGCTTTCAAACTGCACCAGAAACAAAACTCCAACTTCACATCCTGCTACAGATTTCTCTTTTTTTGTGAGAAGGATCAAACAATCACAGAATAATTTAGTCTGGAAGGGACGGATGGAGGTCACCTCTATATAAAATGTTTCTCAAAGGTATTTTGATGCTACCACAAGAAAGTCACAGGGCATATTGGAGAAAACGTAATAATTTTTTTTTTTTTTTTGGAGGATACTTTACCAGAAAAGCTACTCTAACAGACTAGCTCCTAGAAGCCCATCTATTGCTGGGCAGAGAAGATACTACCTCACCATGCTTCCCAGAAGAAGGACATTTGCTTCCCAAGTCCATTTCTGTGACAGTGTCTCAGGAAGGTAATGAGGCAGCCATCAACGTTGGAAAAGGAAGCGGAGCAGTGCTCAGTGGCTGCCAGAACTGCCTGGCCAAAAGCAAAGAAAAGTAAAATAACGTAGATGTGCTTCTTCTTTCTACTAAGTTTCTGATTTTTTAAGTGTGGAAGTTATTATCCTGAAGTTACTCATTTCGTCTTACACTCCTCATTTCTCCTCCTGAGTCAACAATCTTAGCCGTTGTGTTTCACTTCTCAGTTGCTGCTTTGACATCTCTCCTCTTCCTCTTTCCAGCGACCGCCCCTACTCACATCCTCTGTTCCTATCTCCAGTCCTGTTATTCTAACCTTTCTCTGGCGTACAATCCATCAGCCTCCCCGATTTCAAGACCATGCTCAGCCTCTTTCCATATTCTCCTCTACTTTTCCGTTATCTCCATGGTCAGAGCATGTAAGCCTATTCCTGCCTGAAGTCATTCACTCTCCTTGCCAACTGCTTTGTCTACCAGCTCTGTGAATCCAAGACCAAGGACAATGTGGGGCTATAAAAGGAATAGAAAAGAGAGGGCGAATGCTTGGCAACCAACTGAGAGACTGTTCCCAACATAATGAAGATCCAGGCAAAAAAAAAAAAAAAAAACCAGAAAAAAAAATTGTCAACATTACAAGAAGACCTAAGTGAGTTTAGCACATATTCCAAGATGAGAAAAAATTAAAATTGAAGATTACATCCTTCAGAAAGGCACTATTGCTCAGCCAACAGTCCTTCAACCTGGCCCTAACGAAGCCAAAAGAACAACTCCACAGCTCTCCTGCACCCTCACATACAACGAAAAGACAAAGCGTAACTCCGGCACTTCTCAATTGTTATTTATGTACACGTGGCTATCTCAAACATTAATTAACCGATGCGTTACTGAACTCACCTTCTCACACTGATATGACATACATGCTCATACTGATACCTTTTTGCATAATGACTTTTACTCAAAATCTTTAAGTTTTTGAGCAATTTGAGCAATTTAAAAACACTTTCAAAGACTCATGTGAGGTTCCTAATGTAACTGTAAATCCGATGAAGTCTGCAACCAACCGACCATTTCCCTTTGAGTTTAACTTGGATGAATTCCTGCATACTTCCACAGCACCAACTCAAAATAACCCGCTGAATTTCCTGATTACTCCCCAGGACAGATGTAATGTTCTGGCTGTGACTTGAGTGCGAGTCTGTGAATTATACAGCAAGAAAATCCCTAATTTCAGAATATTCACCTGAAGACCATGCTGTACCTCAGTGACACCTTTGTCTGGTGACAGGCACAACCCACAGCCAGGAACGGAAGGAGAGCTGGGCTGCTGGGCCACACAGGCCTGTAGAAAGCAGGGAAAAGGAAACGTCCCAGGAAAAGCAGGAGTTCCTTCACCAGTAAGCATCCCAAGTTCTTACCAGAGAGACAGAAATCGCTTTGGTGCCGTTTCCCTCTCTAATTCTTCCCTTTGCTGCTCCTCCCATGCCGGTATTTCCCCTCCGTCCGCTGCCACCGCCCGTACAGCTGCTACCCTGTTACTACCTTCCCACCTTCACTGCTACAGGAATTCTCTCAGCTTTTCCTCTACAACTTAGTTTTTCTCCTGCTCTTAAAGCTAAGATGTGGCAAAAAAAGTATACACATCTACTCTCTTTTCTAAGGTACCTTGGCATACAGCTGCCTGTTTCAAGGGAGAAATCCTCCTTTATCCGCTCTCCTACCCAGCAGCATGCCTTTTGAGCTCCCTCTGGGAAAGGCCAAGAAACGGCAATCCAGACAAAAGTCACTTTTTAAACAAACCTTCAGAATTTGTTCATCAGCTGATGCTCCACTTCAGGCTCAAGAGAGAAAGACCCCACACTGATGTCCCTACTTAAAATGCCTTTCAGTGGTACCCGGTGGGCAACAGCTTGCACCTACTTCTGGAGACTCCAGGAAAGGCGGCCGCCACGGCGCCACGGGACAGCCGGAGCGGCCGGGCGGGACAACCTCAGTGCCGCATGGACACCCGACACGTGCACAAGCCGAACACGTGAAGTTGGGCCTGCGTTTCTCCGCGTCGCTGAGGAGGAGCAACCCCCCAGGAGGGCCGCTCAGCCGCCCGCGCCGTACGCTTTCGGTTAGTCAGTATAATAATTCCCCCTCTGTCCCCAGCCCGACCGAGGAAAACCACCCCGTTTGCAGGAAAAAGCAAGCAGAGAGCAGGTGCCGCCTGCCGCTTCCTGGGTTGGGTGAAGCTTTCCGCCTCCGCCAGCCCCGGGCTGGGGCACGCCAGCCCCGGCAGCGGGCAGGCTGCCCACCGTCCCCTCGAGCGCAGGCCCCACAGCGCAGGGTGGACACGGACACGGACACGAGAGCGGCCCCCGCCACCACCTCGCGCCGGCGCTCACCTCTGTATCCGCTGGCAGCCGCGGCGCCCACACGAGAGGCGAGGCACAGGAAAACCCGCAGTCACCACCGCGCCTTGACCTGGCACTGCACGTCTAGCGGAGGCTTTTTGTTTCGGTTTTACATTCAAACCTGCCCCCTTTTTATTATTTCAGAAGTTTGTTCACGAGAGGCCTGCCCCTCCAGCTGCCTGCGATCGCTGGCTCCCAGCCACACCCCAAAACCGAATTCAGTGTTGCCTCTTCACACAGGAACCATTTTAGAAATTATTTTGTCCCTTCCCTACCCTCCTCGCAGGCAGGGCTGTTGGCTCGGAGGCCGATCGACACCAGCGGCCATGGCTCTGCCTCCTGCAGCCCAATGAGTTTGATTACTCATTACATTTGTGGGTTTAATTATTCTGGAACATCAAAGAGGGGAGGTTGGCAGCAGTAACCCAGTAGGCTCTCAAGCCTACAAGAAGAAAGCAAAAAATCTTCTTTCCGCACAATGATCCTCAAATCTCAACCATGCCCCTGCCTGAAGTTGATCAGCAATGGCGGGGTTGGCACTAGGACGAAGTTTTTACGTGGTGCCTTCAAGAAAGTCGTCTTTCTTCACAGCTGACCTGCCCCTTTCGTAACCAAGGGTCATGACAAGGCAGATTACCGGCTCGAGGAATCCCGTTCGTCTCTTTGATAGGATATCAGCTGTGATTCACAGCCAGGACGCTCTGGGCCCCAGGATACCCTTCTCCTGCCCAAACAGCCAGTAAGCGCTCCACCATTTCAGCAGCCGAGAAAACCCCCATGAACTTCAGCCCAAGCACAAAGAAATCTGCTGTTGTGGCTCTGAGGAAACCGTGACAGGGCTCCAGCGAAAACCCCAGCCTCTTCATGATAAAAGAAACCACAGCGTCTTCCCTCAGTGAGGCCCATTCATCTCACCAGCATATCCACGCGTGCACTTGTTCCAGGATGGGAACCAACAACACCACAGCAAAAGCGGGTTGTGGTAATCCCTGGTTAATATTTATTTCCCGGGTTCGGGTTTTTTTTCCTACCTAGAATTTGATTTCTAGTCGTCTGGCGCTACAATACCGTTTGCCTGCCCACCCTACGTGGTGTCTATATGGGAAGAAGGATGCACTGTTAGTGCTTGCAAGGTTCATTCAAGTTACACGATACCCTCAGCACAGTCTGTTGCGTCTTAGAGAATGATTTTTAAAATGGGCACAGAAATGCCCTCCACTACAGAAAGAAAAATGTAACGTGTGAAAAAATGCCCATTTAGGTCTGCGGTGCCATGGTCCGCAGGGGAGGCTTTCCCCCCTCGGTACTAATTACCAGCAGGCAGGGTACAGCACTATACGTTAAGCACCATGTCTGATCAAGCAGAAGACTTTTTAAAATGGTTTACTGGTTATTAGGTATCCTGCACTCTACACGCTGTGCTGACATAAGATTTTACTGCTTGTGGCTCTGATTGCCAAGGACTAAAAAGTACTAAAGGTTTTATCTACTTAAAGTGCACAAACTACTCCTGCTCCTGAACACTATATTGGGGGAATTCCCTTAAAATGAGAAAAAAACCCCTCTGGCTGACAGGTTGCCAGCGAGAAAGATCCAGACTGGCTAAAATAAACCTGGAGAGTAACTGGTATAAAACAGCAAAGGCACAAATCTCCGCTTTCCTCTACACACATCTGGTGCTACGCGGTATGAGGTTGTGGGGGGAGCAGGAGAGGAAGAAGAGCCGCAGAAACACCCAAGGTGCGTCTGCCACGCACCGGAGTCCCCAGACAATCCCCTTCTCCGGTGTCACTATCCGCTGGCTTTGTGGGCAAAATCGACTTCTCGTCCCCGGTAAGCAGCAGCACACAGCCCGGCGACCTGACAACGCCATTGATTTCCCTTGTCCTTAAAAGCACGCTCCGCTGAGCTCGGAGCCGTGCACTTGGAACTTTAAGGGGGGTGCAATCTATTTAATTGTGCCTTTTTCTTGGCCTGAATTTCCCCCAAAAAGCTGAAGAGGGCATGTGCTTATTATCTTTTAGTGCAGCATGTGCTCAGTGCAACCTGAGCTCTTTGGATACTTCGGTCTGAAAATTAGAAAAAAAAATTAATTGCGAGGAAAAACAAGGCTGCTCTGCGACTTTGATTCAATCAATTACCATTATCTTCCAGCGCAGCCCTCCCTCCCGCCCCCGGACCAGTTGTGTTTAACTTTCTTCGCCAGTCGCCACGGTCCCGCAGCGTGTTGGCGGTGCGGCGCTGGCGGCTGGCTCCCGCGCGGGGCCCTTATCAGGCGCTCCCAGTCAGCGCCAGCCCCGCACAGCTGTCAGGGACCCCCTCCGTCCCCCGCGTTATCTGCCGCCGCAGGCCTCGGCTGGGCGAGGAGGGGGCTCGTGGCCGCCCCCGGCCTCCCCGCGGCCCCCCGGCCAGGCCGGGCTCTGCCGTCGGCCGCCCCGCTCCCGCCGAGCCTCCTCCGGCGAGCCCGAACCGTCTGAAGAGAGGCAGGAACAAAACCGCAAATTTAGATTAATAAAGCATTTGTTGATTCTACAGAAACTTAGCAGGCCCCTAAGAAATCCACCAGAGACCTGTGCAGCTCCAGTAATTTTCTGTTATATTATCTTTCTTGTAAAATACTTCCCCAGACAGAGCCCCCAAAGGGGCTCAAATATCACTGTGACTAACCGAAATCAATGTGCACTCACCTATTGACATTTTTACATAGTTTTTGGATTTAGTATCCGGCCCAAAACACAATCAAATCTTCTGCCAAGGAAATAACAGGCACTTAGCTAGTCAGCTATTAGTGTTACAAAGGAAAAAATGTGGGCACCCAAGGGAGATGGGAGAGACGGCATTGACGTCAGGGGTAATTGGGTGTCTGAGAGAAATTGCCAACGGCTGGCCAAAACCCCCAGAGGCCCACACAAAGCCGAGCTGCAACTCTAATAAAGGAAAGTAAATTCTAGAAAGGGGCTTTGCTGCAAAGAAGCCTAGCAGGAACCAAAAATATCTCCCACATACACAAACACACACACACACAAATAAAAAATACAAAATACGTTTAGGAGCTCTCTTTTGCACATCTGGTTTAGGCTAAAGTGCTTTCTACTTTTTTTCCAGGACCACATGGATTTTTATGTTGTACCGTATGTTCACAATCTATTTTTATAAACAGAATTCAGGCCTTTAAAGAAACTTATTTTTAATCATGTGGCTTTAAACTACAATCTCTCCATCACCGTTAAAAACAGTTTGGTCTTTTCTTTAGTAAACGCTGAACTTCCACAGAGACTGACAAATACAGCGGAGTCACTGCGATGGCCATGGTTAAGGAGCTGCCCGACTGGTAAAACCGTATTTTCACACAGAAAACCTCTCTGTCACCTATCTTATATCTATATATTTCAGCGCCAGCACTCCCCTCACGGGCAAGACCCGGGGGAAGAGATTTCAGACCAGACACCCTAGGCAGAGTTCAGGAAGCTTCTTCAGAGTTCAGGCTGTAGCTTCTTCTTTCCACCCATCCAGATCCCTGCCACACAAACACAGCACCGCTGTCCTCCTAACGCTCTACCACAGGCAAAG
>WHYT01016881.1:152568-212568 GCA_009806455.1 Tetrax tetrax | reverse complement strand
AGGGTGCCCGCAGCGAGCTCTGCCCGCATCCAGACCAGTTTTAATTTGCTTTGTGACAGCAGCACAGTCCCCTCAGCCGAGGCACCGACGCAGGGGAATCTCAGACGGGGACCTGGGACCTGCCTGAGCCCAGCAGCACCCAGCCCGTGCCCGTCACCCGCTCGCTCCGACACAGGCGCCCAGCCCTGCCCGCGCGACGGGTGCATCCCAAGCGCTAACGTCACGGAGAGCTGGCCGGGAGGCTCTAGCAGCACACTCGGTTCCGTTAAGTTGTACTGCTGCCGTGGAGTCAGAGCCAGCCAACTGAAACACGAACCACCGGGTGAACTACGAAAAAGCACCGACTCAGAGCGAAGCCTGCAGCTCCATTACTTGACTGTTCGGGATGACGAACAGCCAGAGTTCCTCAAGATTTCAGCAAAAGGTGAGGGCTTCTGCACTTTTGTAACTCAGGTATATAATTAAGAATAAAAGCATAGCAAGGAGCATGTCCCCGTATCCAGCAGTCCGGAGTGAAAAACATGAAGGAAATATCCTGTACCAGGAGGAAGTCAACAGCTGCACAAATCATACAAAAAGAGTATTCAGATGAGCCGCTGCACTACCCGGTAATTCTTAGAAACACTGCAGAGGTGACTCGCCGCACCGCTCTCACCACAGACACCAACGGCGCTTCCAGCTGAAAAACAACCCTCGCTTTTCTGAAAGGTCTTCTAAGATACCCTTCTGCTCGCCTTCAGCGGGCTGCGACTCACCGCTCCGCACAGCACAAACAGCCACCGGATACAGAAGCTGAAGCGCCAGAAAATGCTCCGCACGCTCACAGAGAGCGTTTCAAGTGGGAGCTTCAAAACGGCCTCCAGCACCACGCTCCTGTTCAAAGGAGGTGCTGGAGAGCGCGGCTGTGTCAAATTTGGCAATGCAGCTTCGCTGGCAGGAACAGGGAGGTTAGTTTTGGCTCACATGAGATCCTCCACCCTTTATTTTGCTTTGAACAGTTTTAATGAAAAACTCAAAGTAAGATTCAGCTGCAACCATCAGGTTTTATCTCAGGTTGGTCAAAATTGAAAGAAATTTGATTTCTGTGTGCATAACATTGGAGAGGCAATACATTTCTCCTTAGAAGAGGCTCTCAATTTTGAGTTTTCTTGGGAAGAGAAGGTAGCCAGGAGACCTGTAATTATATCACACACATGCAAGGCATGTGGGCAAGCAAAACATCAACGGGGCGGAGGACGGGGTGAATATGGAAGTGCATCCTCCGACTTGTAGCACCGGGCGGCAGACAAGCCCGTCCATTTCACTACTTCCAGAGGAACAGTTAGTCACTCCTCCCAGCAGCACAATGAGAAAACGTTGCTCTTCAGCTTGAACAGTCATTTATTTCATTCTGAGAACCTAAGGATGCCTCTAGAAGAGCTATGATGCCCACATCATTGTAGCTTTGCCTCTTACCATGGTGTACTTTGGAAAATCTCCAGCACCAGGACACAACCAGTGAAGGAGAAGGAGGTAAATCGCAGGGTGCTGCTTATTCTGACACGTGGTAGGAGGGAGAAAATCCACTTGCGGGAGGCGAGGGGGACTGCAGGATGAGCAGGACAGCCAGCCCCCCCCCGACAAGCAGGCAAGCCAGCTGGCTGCCTGCCTTTGCAGGATCTCCAAACACATCAAAGGCAAGAGGTGGCTGGTTACAGGCCACTAAGACTTTTTCCAGTCAGAAGACCGCTGATGTTAAAGGGAGGGTTCCCTTCCTCCTAAAAACCCAACAAAACTGGCTAACACAGACCAGCAACATTTGCTTCAAGTTTTCTGTTCCCATAAAACCAGAGAACATATACTTAGCTCTCGTCTTCCGCAGACTACACGGAAATGTCAGAAAACAGGACAAGCCAGCTTATAAATAATTGCAAAGCCCCTTCTGAAAAACGTTGAGAGGGAGGTGGGATGAAAGCTCCCAGCCAGGAAAGCTGGGACTGCCAAGGAGCAGAACAGAAGGGCAAGGACGGTGTGTGATATGCCAGATCCATCTGCAGGCAGAAATGAAAGGCATTGAGGAAAATATCAGTGCGGGTTATGGCAGGCGTTCCCAGGTGTGGGGGAATCCTCGGGGGAAGAGCACCATCAACCGAAAATACAGCAGACCTCGTAAGAGACAGCTGACGTGGCAGATCCTACAAAAGCCTGTCTGCAGTATCTGAACATCTTTTGTTCTCTAGCCCCATTCTTTCACCTGGCAGCTCACAGATGAAAAGACCCGAGAGATGTTCCTGTCACAGGAGACGTTTCCTCAAAAGGCTCCTCAAAGGAGGAGGGACCAGGGTAACGCAGGGTCCACTACGGAGGATGCGTGGCAGAGGAAGCTTTACCCTCTGATAACAACTCTCCCACATTTCTGGAAATTCTCCCTAACCCTACCCCCTCGCTGCCTGCAGAGTGCTAACAAAGCCAACGTTGTCCATCAAGTCTTCATCTGAAGTGACTCATTTATTCTCAGGAGCTTAGTGTCTGTTTTTCTCAGCTTGGCATCCTAAGAAAACAAGGTTTATGTGAACATATTGCCTGTCATATGTCTTAACTCTTTGTCCCTTCCTATTAACTTTTGAGTCACACCCAGCTGGGGATGGAGGGCTCTGAGAGAAACTGAGTTTCTCTACTAGAAACTCTCTAGGATTGGTGAAGCTTCCTTTGATCTGGTAGGACAGAGACCCCTCTCTGCTGAGAGAAAGGCTAAGAACAGAGTCAGCACTCCTCCCCGCTCTTGGGCCTGTCCTGGGCGATCAGCGCTCGCGTGCCACGCGGCCGGCCAGCACAGCTCCTGCTGCCTCCCGTCCTGCTTGCGGGCAGAGGACGGGAAAGGGAGGTGAGAGCACTTTTTGGGAGGGGGGTCGGGTGGGGGGCGGAGCTGGACTGCTGCGATGGAGAAACGCAGCATCATAGCAAGTCCAGCCTCACGCATACGGAAACTTTTTTTCTTTCCCTGCCAAATTGCCTGTAACTTCATGATACATCATCAGGGACAAATGCCAATATCTCTCAAGTACTCACTGAATCCAGTAACAGCAGCTACTCAGAGAGTTCGTCCATTAGATTTGTTGCTACAACTTGGTCTTCCCTTTTGCCAAAGTATGGCAAGCAATAGAAAAGTGATGGCGAAGTCACTTATTTCCTCACGTCGCCACTTTCTAGCTCTGCACAATCAACGCAGGGCTTCTTGAACCAAGTCGAAAGCACGTGATGAATCAAACGTGAGCACTCTGGGAGCAGTGCTCCTGTAAGACCGCAAGGCTTGGCTCTCCAGTTTGTGACACTGGTGAAACGCAGCTCTCCGCCCCAGGTGTGCTTTATCTACTGCCCAAACTATCCATTTTTAAGGAAAAGCAAAGGAACAAAAAAAGAAATTGTCCCTTTTTTCCTGTAGCACCACACGATACATTTCATTCGCCCCGTCCTAACTGCTTCTAGTGACAGTGCAGTGTTTGTCTGAATTTTTAACAGATGTTTCCAAGTACTCTTGACCACTTCTGTCTCCTGAGGATTTCTGCAGTGGGATAGCTCTAGATAGTAATACAAACAAAGCTTGTAAGAGGCTCTCGGGGATAAATCTGCAGACACTGCATTGAGGATGGGTGTGGGTATGGGTCCAAGCCTTATGAAACTCAGCAAATATCCTCTGAAGACTCGCAAGCTGGACGGACCCTGCCTGCAGATGTTTTGGAGCTTACCAGCCCCACAGTGAAAAGCAGGACCGCTCACAGATAACGGCAACGCTCCCGGAATAGCCCAGCAGCTGGATTTAAACTGAGAGTTATAAAAGCAGGAGTATGCTGAAGCAGAACAGAGTAATGCAAAGGACGGTGTGCGATGGCATAACTCCATTTCCATTGGAAACACCGAAGACGCTGGGAAGGGGATCAGCCTGGGCTGAGGCAGAATTTCCCAGATGCCAGGTTACCCCAGGGAACGAACACGCTGGATTCAGCTGACAGGTGGGAAGGTACTCATGCAGTCAGAACACAAATTACTTTTTTTTTTAAAAAAAAGCATTTTTCATTTTTAAAAGACAAGGAGTATCTTGTGCTGATGCCCGGCAGGGAGGCAGTGACACTGCCTGAGTTTGTAGACAGCCTGAAACAACCAGCTGAAACGTGAACTGTCGTTGCCACGCTTACGGCCGCTAGTTTTTATTATCAAAAAGTAACCCTAGCCATTGCATGCGGAACCGAAATCTCTCAGCGCTATTGTCAGTGTTTCACAGCAGCTGAAACTGTTTTTCCAAAGGTCACTCTGCGAGCTGGAGAGTGAAGACAAGCGAGGCTGCCGTGCCAGCCCTCAGGACACGGCCGCGTCCTGCGGTCTGGATTCCCAGTCCCTTACGTGTCGGGCAAGCAGCAGCGGCGAGGCCTCGGTGGAGCCCGACGGCCCTGCCAGCCGTGGGGCAGACGAGGGGGCAGCGGGAAGCCGTGGGGCGAGCCCACACCGGGCCCCCACACGTGCCCCCCGCCGCAGCACGCCGGGCCTACTCCTTGCTGGGGCAGAGAAAGGGATGGCCGTAGAGGACACCGCTTTTTTTCAACCCCATTCAGCTTTGTGGCGGCTGTGTCATTCACAACAATACCACAGCCCTCCCCCACCCCCCAAAACCCATAAAAAGCCCCAACCTGAGACCCATTTCCCCATGAACAGCGCAGCACAGCTCCAACCACCCCCACCGCCAGCGCAGGCCCAGCTTTTGCCGTCATCTCCCGCATTAGCATTTCTGTTAACCCTTTTGTAAGATCATTTGACTCGGTTTCAAAATTCCTCCTTCTGAAAAAACACTTGTTAAATATCGGCCCTGACCGCTACAGAAAGCGATAGCTCGGTAGTCATAACCCACAAGATATATTTAGCTTCGCAAACTCATCATCAATGGATTTTGAAAGCCTTGTAACCAACAGACTGGAAACCACATGCAACACAAACACATAATAGAACTTTTAATGTGCAAAGAGACTAAACAAAAAGATCCTTGACCTTCTTGCTTTCCCTTGCATACCATTATCCCCAGCGAGCCAGCAAATGGAATGACGTGGAGAGCAACCGCCACCATCGAGCAACTTCGGAAGCCAATTTCTACAGTAGTTAAGCAGTTAATGGTGTTAATCAGAACGATGACTTATTAAATTGCACATTTACGCAAAGAGCATTTTGGCATATCACATGGAGACCCGAGCAGCAGAGCTCGCCAGGAGAAGGTCCCGACGTCTTTCACATTTGCTGGGTTTGGTTTTTTTTTAATACCACGTAAAACAGCATCCGCAGCGGCGGGGCACATCAGACAAACCACAGAAATAAAAAGCAGTAGTCACAAATTAATCTCCATCATCCCAAACAGATTAATGAGCAAATTGTTTAATTCTTAACCTTTACGAAGCAGGGATTAATCTCTACAGTTAAATCCAATCTCTGTCCTTATCTTTGTCACAAGAAGTTGACATTTCTCACAGACCTTCCTCAAACAGGCAACATTTCCTGAACAAAGGAAACAGCAGATGCCCCGAACTCTCGCCACGCTGCAGCACCTGGGGTTATCCATAGCACAAAAACATAAAGCCACCGAGTAGTTTATGGCTACGGCACGACAGGACGTTGTCTGCACGCGACGAGATGAACTGGGAACACCGCAGTTTGGGGTAGGCAGAATGACAGCGAGCTCGGTTTTGTAAAGCCTGCGTGGAAAAGTTCCTGTTTCCCAAAAGAAATACCTGGCAACTTTTTGGCTCTGGGTCGCGTTTAAATTCAATGAGGATGGAGGGAGCACGGGATTGGATTGCACTTCTAATTGCTTTTAAGAAGTAAAAAAGAATATCAAGATGTACTTATGCACGTCGTTTCCCTTTTGTCGGTGCTGCTGTTCAACAGAATTAAATTCCGCACAGAATTTTATCCATTCACTTACTCCATTCTCTGTCTTTGGGAAAATGAGGTGGGAACCGCTCGCTGCAGGATGTTGTGCAAAATGAGTCATTCACCAACTGAAACTGTACCTCTCTTTTGAAAATCAATAATATTGCTTATACACAAGCCCTAACTGTTGCTTTATTGATGTATATGTAAATAGACGTGTACCTGGGTACCTTCTCTTTGTTTGTGCAAAGTCTGCAACGCAGAATGTTAAACTATCTCTGCAAAAAATAATTGGCCTCTTTTCTGCCCTTTGGGTACAAATTTCTCATTTTAACTGAATGTGCAGGTTTCCTGTTGCTGTGTGAAGCCTTCATTTCAAAACATTGTCACTGGCTAATTCTAGGTTTGATTAAAACAGAACTTTTTATATCACAAACACTTCTTTTTACAGCATGTATCTTCCTTACCTTAATGTGATTGCTGGCTATTAAGAGGATTTTTTTTTTTTTTTAATTTAATGAAATAATTCAAAAGTTTTACAGCAGCTCTCTTTATGGAGTCAACTTATGCAAGCACCAAAGCCTTTCCAGAGAAAACAGGATTCTCCCCACCTCCCTCTGGCTTTTTTCCCTACTGAATGCCATGGCCTTCACTCAACCAAAGGAAATGAAAGGCAGACCGAGACAACAGCGTCACGTGGGCGAAGGTCAGATTGATTTTCAGCTGTGTGGGGCTGTATTATCACCCTCAGGACAAAAGTTAAACCCTTCATTTTTTAATGTCTGCTATAACAGAGCAGCTTGGTTTTTTTCCCGAAATTTTGGTTGGGCTCCATACCACCAGAATTATCAAGGACAGAGTAATTTAAAACATTTGTGGAGATCATCTTCCTCGGAGTGAAACCCAGAGCAGCCCACACACCACAACATTTCTGTCCAGAGTTTCCTCTATTCCCTGTGTACGAACAGCGGCTCCTCGAAACTGCGGAGGTTTCTGCAGTGACATTCGCTGACAGCAAGAGAAGAGCGGGATGCAGCTGCCGGCTGTTCAGCAACAAGCCTGGGCACAGGGAAAGGAGCATTTGCCATCTCAAAAGGGGCAAGTTCACAACTTGTTTTTTCTCCCCATCCTCCCTCCCTCCCTCTCCCCCCTGCTCGGAGCAGCCAGGCTCTCCACGAGCCGAGCCTCCCGCCTGTCACTCAGTGATCCGGACATGCACGGCCAATTTCTGCGGCAGCCGCTGGAGAAGCAGATGGTTTTGCTAACCCAGATTGCACTTTTTCCCCAACTCCGCTTGCAAAATCACTCCCCCAAAGTTCTGCAAGGATCAGCTTTCCTCAGTCCTCTTTTCGTTACGACTGGTGCTCCCCCAAAGTGATGCTGTTACATTCAAGACAGCCAATTTCAGCTAGTCAGGTCTTCAAAACTGAATTTTAAGTATGAGACAAGAAGATCCTACCCAATTTCATTTTGTTTTGTTTTAAATTTTGGGTTAAATTTGTCTCATTTGTGTGAGGAATGCAACAGCGTCGTGGCTGCCTCTAAAGACAACTAAAGAGTTTATCCTCCATAAAAAGCAAGGAATACTATCTGCTTTATTTGTATGTACCAAATCTGGTCAAAACCAAACCCAGTCACACTGGATACCACTAAAACACCTAATGGAATACAACTCCCACATGAAACAGCTCTTGTAAAACAAACCACGGCACGCGTCCGTGACAGAGGAAGGAGCAGGGAAGGGCTGCAAGGTGAGATCAGGCAGCTGCCCAGGTTGGATCCGGGCGCAGTCCGAAGGCAAATTCAATAATTTGCCAGGGTTTGTGAACAAAGATTTGCCTAACGCAGCTCTTTAGCTCGTCTGAACCTAGCTGAGTGCCTCCGAAACAGCACAGGGCGCAGCCCAACTTCTTGCAGCACCTCGAGGAGATCTGCAGGCGCTGGTCCCCGTGGGACGGCGGGAGGAAGGCTCTGCATGTGTACGGAGCGCCAAGGAGGAGCCGGCTCCGGGACAGCGGGCGAAAGAGCAACTGCAGCCCAGAGCAAAGGAGAAAACAGTAACGCAGTCAGGTGTCACTTAAAGGTAAAAGCCATGCAGTGACTCGGTGACACGCAGGGCCGGGAAAGGGCAAAAGCCAGCACGGTGTCAGGGAGAAGACTGCCGCGAGCAAGATGCGAAATGGTGGCGGTCCAGCAAGGAGCAAGCAAGGCAAGAGCCTTCCAGGAGCGAGCCCACAGGGCCATCGGCACAGTCAACAGGGAGAGGGAAGGGAAGAGGGCGGTCACCCCGAGGAGCCAGCAGAAGAACCCACAACAGCCAAACCCCGTAGGGTGCAGACACAGACCCCAAGCTGGGGTAACTGAAAAAGCTGCCCCAGACACATGTTGAGTTTTTGGCATATTGAGTTATTGGCTGGCTTTGGCTTGGTTCATTGCTGTGGTTTACTCATGCAGATTGAATGATGCCATTCAAGTCTGCTTAGGCTACTCTTGGAGCCCGGTAAATCACCGACTTTCAGTTTTGCGCAGAGAAAGCAAGCACAGGTGTACACATTTATATTTCTGTAGGCTGTGAGGTCATAAAGGGAAGTTACTCTACTTCTATCTTTGCAAATTTTCTAATGAATAATTAGCAGGTGTAGACTTCTAAAATGACCATTTTATAGAAATTATATCAAATCTCATTTATTTTAAGAGATATCATTAAGTACAAAGTCTGCACGAGTGAACTGAGTTCGCTGTAGAGGAAATGACTGGGAATTGCGCTCAAAAATCTATTCAAATGTTTAATGTAACAGATTCCCCAGAGAAGAGAAAAGCAATGGGCTCCTTCAGACTTTCCTTACGTCCTCCTCAGCAAGGCTAACAGTAATTGAGCAGCAACATAAGGAGGAGCCAAAAAGTCTTTCACCATTATGCTGAGAAAGATTTTTGAGGAAGCCTAAAGAGGTGGAGCCACAGCCCCCCAAAAAATGGTGCTGTCAAGAGGACATTCACCCCCCTGGTTATAGGTGCCACCAACAACGACACCCACTTGGATTAAAGACCTTGGCTCTTCCACCAATTTCAAGAACATTATTTGGCAAATTGGTGAACCTCCAGTTACAGTCAAAAGAAGTCAGGCTGGTAAGAGAGAAGGTCTTGACTTCTCCTCCAAACCCTGATCTCTCATCCCTACCTTGTGCAGCTCCATAGGGCACCAGATCCGGGAGCCATGCAGACAAAATCCCATTCATTGTCAGCAACGTCGGCTCCAAAAGACAACACAAACCTTGTCTAGCATAAGGCAGGAGATGGAAGGAAGGACACCCCTTCCATTAAAAGTCCAAACTTAAGCCAAATTAGAGCAATGACTTCTTCCATCCATGATGACAAAAATAAGAGCAGTACTTCCTTGTGCCAGAAAGGACTTGCTAGTCTAAATTTTTAAAGGTTACGGAGTGCTCCCATGCCCTTGTGCCCCAAGTGCCTTGGAAACCCCCGATCAATTTTTTTCATTAGTTAAGGCAATGAAAGCTGGTTGCAACAAGCAAGAAGTTTGAATAGCATTACCTATATTTTATACACATTATCTAACTTCCATTTCTACTGAGTATATCGTAACAATTTGACTTAAATATGAAATTATGACATCTATTTTTAAAAGTCACCTTACTATTCAAAATATCCATTAAAAATACTTAAATGGAACAGCATTCAAGAGGTACGCACTTGTTGCCAAAGCTCTGAAGAAAGTCAGAAGCTGCTCAGACCTCTGATGGAGGTCCTCCCATGTGAAACCCAGCTTGGAGAGCAACAGCCTCTCCAGCAGGTGCAGGGAAAATATTTCCCTTGTTCAATTTATCCAACTGGTTCAGTCCAATAGCGAGATCATTCAGAACGGAGAAACTGTCTGGCAGATGACTGCTAACGTGCCTCTTGCCAGCCCACAGTAAAGAAAGGCGTGAGAGCCCTACGGAGAAGGCAGGCACCCGGTTGAGGTTGTCCACGGGAGGCCACGTACCTTGGTGGATCCATCCTGCTCGCAAGGGACCCTCGCGGTGCGCTGGAGCGGGCTGCCGGCCAGCGCAGAGGACGCCGCGCAGCCCCCTCTCCGGTCGGCACCTGAGGCAGGCTGAACCCCGGGCTCCCGCACCCGGAGGCCATGCAGAGATGCTCCAGCGAGCGCTCCCAAAGCCAGCCAGCCGAAGAGGACCAACCCATGCTGGCACGTTTCCCTCCAGCCAGCCGGCACCGGGGGGTGGAGGCTGCGTTCTGGCTTCCCCAAGCCTGGAGCACAGTTAATAACATGCCAGCTGTATCTGCAGACAAGCCAAGTTTAATGAGGCTACAACAAAAGCATTCAAATATGCACCACAGAACTTCGGCAGGGATGGTTTTTTCTAGAGCTTGCTTTAAAAAAATGAAAGATGGGAATTCTTGACAATGTTTGTACACACACTTCCTTTATTTTTAATTGATTTTTTTTAAAAAAAAAAATTATATTCTACAAATCCAAAGAAATCAAAATTAGAAAGGCTTTTTTAATCCCACTACTTCCAGCAGCAAAATCATGCTGCGTGATGAGCGCTTGAAATGCACTGCTGGTTGCTTTTCTCTTAATAAACATTGAAGTCTTAATTGTTTTTCCCCTACACGGCCAGCCACCACCTTTCTGTCTGCCAGGTCTTCACACCAGGATGGCCACTATCCCTCGCCTCCTGCCTGGGAACCAGGGCAGACACGCAAACGCGACCGCGTCTCTAGTACCAGCGATGAAGGAGACGCCTTCCTCACCCACTCGCTGCCTCATCAGCCACGCTCCACCACACGCCTTGGTCTCGCACTCCGAGTCAAGATACAGGAGGTATCAGTAACAGGATTGCAAATACGGATTTGGGGACGGCAGCAAAAGGAGTCTGCTGGGGCATGAGTGGGTGGAGAAGGTGGAAAAGGATAGTCGCTCCCTGCCTCTTCCACTGGAAGAGCGGTAGGGTCTCAAATGAAAGCAGGTAACGGAGCTGAAGGGGGCAAAAGGGGATACTTTGCCCCAATGCGTAACTGAACTCTGAGTCCCCACCACGGGAAATGCGAAATGCATACCTTGCTTCAACAAGAAACCTGAAAACGGGAACTCACGGAAGAAGATTACCTGAGGAATTTAAATGAAAAGCACCGAGAAGCGCCCAGGTAAGCTTGCTGACAGCTAGGAGAACATTCCGGGGAAAGGGTGCGAAGGGAGCATCAGGCTGGCTGAGCACGGCCACCCTTATATGAAGGCCACTTCCCCAACGGTCTGCTAAGGGACAGGGGGAGAGATCAGGAAAACAAGCAGACTGTCAACGCACCTCTCGCTCGCTGCTTACGTCTGCAGTGCGAGGATCTTGATGGCTCTGAATCCGCCACGGCTGTTGATACGGCCAACACGGTTTTGGCCCTCAACAGCCCCCAGGAAGGCAACGCGCGCCCTTCACCAGCGCCGTAGGCACAAACGAGCTACGCTCTCGTCCGCTGGAGACAGGACAACCCCAGCACACCCTCCGCCACGCTCTCTGAGGCATTCCTAAAGGCCAGTTGATAACAAGCACGCATCTGTTGCGGTCTCCAGGCCATCCTCACTGCCTTTCTGAACTGAGTTTCTCACACTGGGCTTTCTCTACAAACCCCTGAGCGCTGGGACCCGCTTCGGGCAGCGGTGATCCTCCTTCCTGCGCGCACCGCTGCCACTCAGCAGGCTCCAGCCCTGGAAGGAGCCTTTCCACTGCAACCCCTCCCTCCTCTTTTTCAAAAACATTTATTATTCACTTAGAATTCTATAATGCCAAGAAACAATCCTGCCCCATGCAGCCCCACGCGGCGATGGATTATCCTTGGCAAACAGAAATCCGAAGCAGGGGGAGAAGGAGAGGCGGAGGTCAGGCACCCCCGGTGCCCCAGGAGGGCTGCGTGAGCCCTGGGGGAGCGCAGCGGGGACCGGACGCGATCCAGTTCCCCAACGCAGGTCCTGCCGCACGCGAGAGCTCTCACAGCCGGCACCTGGCAGCCAGCTCTGGCTTCGCAGCATTCGGGGTGCATCACTCTTTGTTCATCTCCCCATTTCTGACGCAGCAACGTCTCAGGTGCCAAACTGGTTAAGACTTTGAAAGGACACGTGCTTTCTTTAAGAGGCCTCATTTAAAACACGCACCCTGTTCTCTTCTCTCCATCTTCATGTATACCTGTGCTTACTTTGCAGACTACTTTTTGAACTAGATAAAAGTAGATAAAAGAACTCAATTAAAGTAGCAAGAATGAAGCAGTCCCTTGCCAATACAAGCACGCGAACGTGTCACCCTCAGCTCCTCACCGGGCCACATGTTTAGAAATGACAGGGAAACACATTCTTTCCATGTGAAAAATATTCACTGCTTGAGGAAAGACATCATCATTGCTCAGAAACGATTGTGCAGCCTCAGAGCGCGTAGCTGGGCCGTCCGCGGTGACTGCTGGCGATGTGGAGGCTGAGAAAGGGGTAGAGACAGCTCATTACCTCCCCTCCTACCAGGGGTTGCGGTTATACGCAACCAACCCGCCCGCAGCCGCGCTGGCAGCGCTCCTATCTGCACGCGCAGCGCCTGGCGCTGCCTCCCTCGCCACCGTCCCGTGGGACCCGGCACAAACGCGGCAGCGGCGATTTGCGGAGGGCGGCGCCTGGCGCACTGGCACGCTCTTATCGGCCAGCACACCGCCCGGCTCCTCGCACTGGCTCCTGCGCTGCTGGGGATCTGCCACGGGCTCGCCGCCGCGCCCCCGCTGCGGGAGACCCTCCGCGAGGCCACAGAGCAAATCCTGAGCCGGGTCTTTATGGTGAGCGAGCGTTGTTTTATAGTGGCACGTCCCGTCATCCCCAAAACCCTGCAGAATCCAAGAGACAGCCAGCAAAACGACTGCTGAGCCTCAGCCCCCGCTAACGCCATCCTGTGCCGAAGGGCTGCGTGTGGGCCCACGTGCCCCAGCCAGCGCGGAGCAGCTCGGGGGTCTCACCTACCTTCGCCTGCCGGACGACCCTCCGATCTGCCAGATAAGCAACACTGTCAGGGAGCATAACACTTGGCACAACTTTCATAAACACAGGCAAGACATTAAACGCTGCACGGAAAGCGCCCTCGGGGGCAGCCCCCGCTCACGCAAACACCCTGCGCGGGGGCAGAGCCAGTGCCGGCGGCCGGCGTGCCGGGCAGCGCCGCAGCTCTCGCTGGCAAGCGGCAGCTCAGGAAACACACTGCGCAGGATGCGCTGCGTACGGCAAAGGTTACCACGTGCCTTTTCATTAAATTTGCAACTGTGCTTCTGTTTGACTTCAGATCCAAATTCAGATACGGGAAGATGCTTTGCGTTCCACATGATCAGTGCGTATTTCACCCAGCGCCTGCGTAGAAAGCCAGGCAGCCCAGCACCTTACCAGCACACCGATTTTCGGGTGTGGGTAGGCAGAAGTCCTGCAGAGCCTCCTCGCAGGCTGGGTGGGAACCTCCAGGTAAAATAGGCACACGTGCCGACTACGGAGAGGCACGCAAAGTGCCCAGGCGGCGCGGCCGAGGCAGCGGCCGGAGCCCTCGGGAGCCCTGCCGCCCCTGCACCCGGAGCGGGGATGCCTGGGCCACCCTAAGGACAGGAGCTTGCGCCCGGAGCCCTCCGAGTGATTGAGAACACAAACGCTGCCCCGGTGCCCATTCTCCCATCTAGGCAGTGAGAACTGAGGACTCCGGGGAAAACCCGTGTTTTTACAGTTTGTGATATTACTGAGCTTTTCCGGTGCCAATTTTAAAACACGGCTATGACCTCTGGAAAGAAGGAAAACTGCATTTCAGCACAACAATGTAGAAAAGAACAAAAAAAAGGAAATTTGTTATTTTTTTTAGCTTGAAACACTAGTCAGGTTAAGAGAAAGGAGCAGAATTCTGGCAAGGACAAGAGCGCTCAGGCTGAGCCACAACACAGTAATTAGG
Source organism: Tetrax tetrax (assembly GCA_009806455.1). Taxonomy (NCBI): domain Eukaryota; kingdom Metazoa; phylum Chordata; class Aves; order Otidiformes; family Otididae; genus Tetrax; species Tetrax tetrax. The sequence goes on along the minus strand of WHYT01016881.1, from coordinate 198,712 downwards.
GCCAGTAGGTCATTAGAGACACAGCTGTATAAACTAGGTGTATAATTAAGTTTCCACACTGCTTTTTCACAACTGTATTTCAGTTTCTTTTGTGAAGGACAATCAGTAATTCATCAATTTAAAGATGCAACAACAGCAGCAACAAAACGACAGAAAATCTCTGACTCGCCAATCGGGTGCAACCAAAGATTTCAGTTTGGGGGAGGGCGAATTTTGGAATTGCGTGTACGAAGTCTCTCTTTGCCGGTGGGAGGTACAAAGCCACCTGACAAAAACGTCTGTGAGACGTCGACAAGCTGCTGTATACGGTTTTCCGGGTAAGCATCCCACATGTAGGGTTGCACGGCAGTTATAATTCTTGTAGCAGGTGAAATCTGAGAAAATGCAAAATTATACACTAGCGTGAAACAGTTACAACGCCCCGTTTGAAACGTAAGCCTAGTGTACGAGTTACACGGCATTTAAAAGGAGCAACTGCAAGACTTGAATTATAAACTAGTTCCTACCGTACAGTAGTTTAGAAAACTCAGCCGCTTCCAAGCCGGCAATATCCATATATAGCTCTGCTGCTGTTTGAAACAGACAACCTGTAAAGTTATCAACAACAGAAGAGGACCTCATGAAATGCTCAGAGACCCCACCGAATCCTACTTCTGTCCGCCTCATCGGCGCGCTAATCTGCTTTAAACCACTCTACGCTCACTTGAGAAAGGGAAGGGAAAAACCCTGCGCGAGGCTGCTCCGACCCACGGGAGGAAAGGGGCGACGGGTGGAGGGAGCCAAAGTAACCCAGTGAAATACTGGAGCTAAACCCAGACTAACTCGGGTGGATTAAAGCACACAAGCAAAATGGCAAATCTTGTGGCTTTCTAACCACTTTTCATCAGCCGACAAACCCCTGGGCACCAGCCAGCAGACAACGATACGCGGCAGAACAGCCGCTCGATGTACGCAGCCTCTGGTGTTGGCTGGAGGGCACGGCGACGTGTAAACCCCCATGCCATTCTGTGCCCTTGTCACTAATGCTGTAATATAGCATCGTGCTACGACACCTACACTGTAACAGCAGTGTGGGAAAAAAAAAAAAAAAAAAAAAAAAAAAGGATAAAAGAGCCTGCACGCGATGCCGATGGCAGTCACCCAAGTCTTCGCTAGTGAAGGGGACACGGGGTACCAGTGAGTTTTAAATTAATTATAAAAGCTTAACACACCCAGCGCACAGGCTGGGTGTTTTTATTTATTCTGGGAGTATTTTTCAAGATGCTTGCTAGTTGTTTAAGGCGCTATTTGCGGGGCTGCTGCAGGAGAGCTCATTTGTGGGGGCAAGCTGGGAGCCAGGGGAAGCCATGAGCTGGGGAGGAAATGGGATGTTCTTTCAGTACAAGCCGCCCCCGTTCAGACCCTTTTCCGATCCCCGTAGACACTGGAAACCTACACCCTGCAATCGCAGGCATCAGTCAGGAGCAAAAGGTATAAAAAGCACCTAATTCTGTCAGAAGGAGAACATCTCTACTACCCTGACATCAAAAGGAATGGCACGCACTGATGCTACCAGAGATGTCTAGGTTTCAGCAGCGTTTTGTCCTCAAAGAAACAAGCCTGAAATACATGAAAAGGCAAGGGGGGAAACGGCTGTTTGTTACCTCCTTACATGTCAAAGCAGCTGCGTTCCAGCTGTATTAGAACTCCAGCGCTCCGTAATGAATTTCTAAGGGATTCCAGCGAAATAGATGGTTTATCCTATTCTTTTGAGTGATCTCTTGTAATCCTGCAACGCTCCTGAGCTACAACACCTTCCTAACTTCAGCATCCCAAAGGAAGTCATTAGTTATGTTGTATTAGCAGCCTGGTGATATTATCACTACAAATATTACCTGTATTGATCTGCAGCCGTGTAGACATGACTGAAAGCCCTGCTTCAGATTACGACAGGATAACCTAGCTTGCCGAGAGGTCAGGCGCTGCGGTACCACCTCAGATGTGCCAGGCAGGCGTTACAGGCAAAAGGAGGGCATGGTAACTAAGGACGCAGCCAAAAAACCTTATTTTGTGAGGTAAAATCTTTACATTTACCACGCTTCCTAATGCGGTCTTAGATTTTCACCCGGGTGGTGCAAGTCTCAGCAAACTCAGCAAAGATGCGCATTTTGCATGCTTTCAACAAAAATTCTCCTGGCTATCGAACAAACTAGTGGATCTGAAAGGGGGTTGTGGGCTGTTTTTTCCCCTCAAGGTAAGACATGTAACTATCAAGCAATATTCCAGATTGTCTTCATGGAAACATTCTCATTCCAGAATATATGACTGCAATCTTCCTATTTACTTTAAATCACTTCAGGACACTCGATTAAACTAAATAGAAACCAGACATTCTTGTTCTGGAACGAGGCTATCCCCACATGGAGATAATTAGCACCTATTTCATGTAGATGCATATAGTTATATGGTGCCTTTCTATGAAAAAATGTCTTTGTAAATCATCAGCACATGTAAAGATAGTAAAAGAAGATGAAATTACGCTACCTGCAATCAAAAATTAGCAATGAGAATACTAACAAATTATTTGGTAAGTCCCCAAAAATATAATTTATTTTTCTTAGTCTCACTAACGGAGCGTTCCGCTGAGGATAAATAAATACTGAGGTGTAACAACACTGACTGTATTGATATGAATGGAATCTCTAGGTTGCTACATTTTAATGTTTATTTGCCTCAGGAAAATAAAAAAAAACTGTTCCTTCACATAGTGTTGTTGGTCACGCTCCTCCTCTGGAGCACCCCTCAATGACGCCCACTCGTCTCGGCGCTGCTCCGCTCCCCAGTTGTGCCATTACAGCTCTTTGGGGGACCAGCCCAGCCCCCTGGCTAAAACCAGCCTTTCCTTCGGTGGGGCTGACCCCAGCAGCGCGAGCGGCTGTACCAGCACAACTTCAGAGACGGTACAGCGACGGAGCAGTGGCCGCCCAGGGATGTGTCCCGTGGCTGCACGGCCACCCGCCTGCCTTGGTGGGATCCTGGTGTCCCCTCGCCACGCGGGATGGCGTCGGGAATGACTCATCCCTGCAACTGCTCCTTTGGAGAGGACCACATGGGCTGTGCACCTCACCTTCCGGTTTGGAAAACGCAAATTTTCCTATTCAATGTCATTTTCTCGCTAACTACCTTGCAGTAGAGCACAAATGTCATTTGCAGAAGTCTCAGGCCAACGCCAGGGCTGTCAGCTGGCCAAGAAATCGCCCTGCAAGAAGCAGCCTTTCGATTTTAGGCACTTCCAGGTTTGCAGGTTTGCAGCCTACGTAGGGTTTAAAGGAGAGAGCAGAGCGAGGAGCCCTGGGGCAGGCGTCAGACCGCAATCCCCATCCCCCTGAGGGCTGGGCATCCGTTTACCCGTGCCCAAAAAGAAGAGCAGAAAACACAGACTAATTGCCAAATAAATGAAGTGGCCAGGTAGGCGACCTCAGGTGAAAGAGGATGGGATACTCCTGCACCAGAGGAGAAACTAACCCTCCTGCCCTCTGCCAGCCTCCACCTCTCCGTCTGCCATAATAGCAACCGCCTCAAAATATTTTAGACAAGTGTGGAAGAAAAAGTGATGGCAGAGTATTCAATTCCAGGAAGGTGAAGGATGAGAATCTCTGATTTACATACATATGAGCATATTCTGCACTCCCCCTCCTAAGATTTTATTTAATCTTTGGCAAAATCTTTTTTTACTACCCCCGTAAATCGGCTTAGCGTGCTCTGCAGAATACCTGCTGCTGCCGCCGGCCATGCAAAGGCAGCCGCGTAAAAGCAAGATGTGCTGCAATTGTTCACACCAGTGCTCTGGGCTTGTCCTTACTTTACAGAAAGTAAAATCCAGACCAGCATAGCTGATGCCGTCCTCACTTCCATAAAATTCAAAAAGCAATGCAAGAATAACCTAGGGAGAACGGTGTATTTTTAGGGCGGGATTACGAAACTCACACTATGAATTTTAATCTCAGAAATCATCATGTTCTTTTATGGGGTTCAGAGGCCTTTCTTCCCGGGAGTTTTGCACGCTTTGGTCATTTAACTTTTTAAATCTTCCTATGTTTGGAGAGAGAGGGAAAAATACCCTGCCTGAAACTTTTAGCATTAAAAAAACCCCCACAACATTTTTGTCTAACGTAATTACTGACAGATTCCAATTGGAAAGCTGTTGCTTTTATTTTAATTTTATTAAAGGAGTGAACAAAGGCTACCCAAGGCACCACAATAAAATTACATTAACTGTAAAATTACATTATTAATTCTTTAATCTCACTTGAGGCCTCAAGCTGTTGCTATGTCCAATTACCCAGCTAACCACCTGTCAGAACTGTAAAGCTAGTTTAACATTACCTCCAGGACAGTTGTGCGCCCGGTGTTCAGTCAGGTCTGCCAGCGAATCGAAGTCCTGCTGACAGTTATCGCAGGTGTAAATTGACTCATCCTCCATGTCTTCATCTTCCTCATTTCTCTCTTCCTGGCTTGTCACGCTGTTCCTCTCTTCCAGGCCCCGGCTGTCCTTCGCTTCGCTCTCCAGCTCTCCTCCCAGGCCACCTGCCAACAGCAAGAACATCCTCTAAGTTAGAGAGGTCTGCGAAACAAGAGCTTTAAGAAGGATGTTGCATTTATTAAGATACATTTAATTACAACTGCTCTCACATTATTCCCGGCACCTTTCATTATATTAATGTGGTTTTTGTATCATGCGGCGCAACAATTCTCAACTGTATTCTCTGCTGCTTAGTGTGAATCCTGCAAACGCTCTCTCCTAATCTTCTCTGGTGGGTGTAGAGCGGGAGCCTCTAACTCTCTGTCATATAAAGTTGTTAGTGTTTTATCACTTAACCAGATTCGCAAAGCTTTAAAAATTGCCAAGATTAATTACAGCCCGCAAAGAAAAGGCATGAGCTGAATTTTAATTCTCGACGCTCTCCGCTCCCCGTCGCCTCCGAGCCCCAGGATGGGTAACAGCGAGGAGGAACCGCGCTAGCTGAAGACCCCCAAATCACACGTACAGCGCAGGACACGAGGGGTCCCGCCGACCTGACGAGAGGTGCTTTGCTGGGCGGTGAGCTTCGCATCGTGCCGGCCTACACGGGAGCCAACAGCATCTCACCTTTTTTATCTTCACGCGTGACCGTGCGTGGGCTAGCACAAACATCTCGGCCAAAAAACCCACAAGCTTTCACGCGCATCAGTGCACAAGGAGACCGGGGCTCTCTGGCAGCTCCAGAAACACCTACGCCTGCACCACTTCACCTGCCTCTGCGAGCACGCGCGCACTCGGAACGCAAGACGGGAACGTTTGAGGAGCCGCGCAGCAGAGAGGGAAGCGCAGGCTGTTCCGGCGGAACAGATCCCCCCGCACCGCGTAGCGGCTCACCCCGAGAGCCGCGCTCGGCCAGGCGGGAGGGAGACACCGCCTTGTTGGGTTGGGATGCGTTTGGGTTTTAAGCCATTAAGGAGACGCCAGCGAACAGAGAGATGAGTTGCTGCTAAGATCAGATCGGCACCAAAAACTATTAAGGATAGCCAATGCTGAGAACGTGAAACAACGCTGAAAAATAACACGTATTCAAGATGAAGACTGGTTACCAGAAGCACTGCAGTTCAGACGCACAGGTTACCAGAGCTCTGCCAGCACTGGCCAGCCAGAGCACATTTTATACCGTGCTCTGCACGGCACGCGGTAACATAAATCAACCGGTACAAAACGCTCTGCCGTTTTCCACGGAGCACTCATAACACGCTGTACCCTTCGAATTGCAATGGAAATATTAAAAATCAATGCCTGCTTGTGGTGGATCACAGCATCCCTCTCAGCAATTAACTGATCTGCACATTTTTAGGTTCTTTGACTGTTAAATTATACATACCTTTCCACTACAACACTTCCATTAAGGGCTAGGTATAATGTTTGTCTTGCAAATCAGATATGCCACTTACACAGCAGTAATGAATTTAAGGATTTGGTTACAGAAAGTATCGCTCACTACGCTCTCCGTATGGTAAGTCATCATCTGTACGATGTTTGCTCAATACAATGCCGTTTGCTGAAGCTCATGCTTTATAGACTCTTCCTTACGTAAAAATGTATTGTAATGAAAAACCCCACACGATTCTGGCTCTCTGTACACAACTGCTTCACCAAATCATAACTCACATTTAAAGCTACGCAAGCTTTGCTTGACTTCACACATAATTCAGTGTACATATTCAAATTATCACTTCCATTTTGTCATATTTACTTGGCACACCTTTATATAGTCTCTCATCCCAGACCGCAATCCCAAACATTTTACCTCATTCCATCTTTTTAAAGCCTGCATGTCCCGCAGACTTGATAGTTAATAAATCAGAATGTCAACTCTCCAGTTTTATACGACAGAAACCCATAAAAATAGTCCAAGTATATAAATGTAACCTAAAGAACGGCCACCTGCTTCCACGCTGCCTGCCGACGAAGAGACGTGCTTCTGAGCTGACTTCACCACAACCTGAAGAAGAAAGTTTGGGGGAGCTGTAAGGGACCTTCACTAATATGTTTAGCAGAGATTTTGTCCTTTGACAGTTAACCTCAAGACCAGCTGATCTGGTGAGCACACTGTGACAAATCCATCCTTGGTTTTACTCCAGCGCTTCGTGACTACACCAGGGATAAAGCTGTTCGACTGAGTCCAACAACAACAAATACTGTAGCACACTGCTTTAGGAAAAATAAATTGTACAACGTGAGATAAGAAAATAGATTCCTGACTGCAAAGCAAAATTCCAGAAACATTTTTTAATTCCCTGTCGAATGGGAAATCTGATCCTCTAGGCAACTTTTCAAAAGCGTCGTTGCTTGACAGAGCTGTATGTCAAATAACACAAGAGTGAATCTTGGATAAATTATTTAGCAAATGCAACATTGCTTTAAAATGAGATTTTTTTTTCCTGTTTTCAGCAAGTTGACGGAGTTGTACATGTCTGTCACGCCTCAGTGTTACTGTCCTTTGAGTAACAGTCTTAAGATTCCTCTGCCGAGCCACACGCGTGGTGCTTGCCTCGTAGAAACCAAACACCGCCAAGAAAAATCTGGGGTGTTTCTCAGTTTTTTGACCTTTGTCTCCACTATTTTGACCACCAGCTGCCAGCGGGGCCCTGGGGAGACGCTAGCTCCTCGCCCGGGGGAGCGAAACAGCCTGCGGGCGCCAGGGCGGTGATGGGAATGGGTGGTCCATCCAGCAAGGAAAAGCTTCAAACGCAGCCCAGCTGCTCCCGCGGTGAGCTCAGTTTCCCTGACGAGGACAGCAGGCTGCAAGCGTTCCTCAGGAATTCATTTCTGAGCAGTTTTGCTGTAGCGGTTCACAAATTTAATTTTCCTACTGGCAAGAACCGCGGGAGCACCCTGCCCCAGCACGTTGCCACAAGGTTTTGGGTCACCCTGGGAGGCCAAGGGGCCGCCGGCGCCGGCAGGGACAGCAGGCGTGGTTTTGGGGCCGGGCCTGGCTCCGAGGGAACACGTCCACGCGCTACCACGCAAAGGGGCTTCTGCATGGCCAGAACCAACGGCACCTTCTGGTGCCTCCAAAGATCAGCGGCTACCTTGTAGCATCAAGCACAGATCGGGGTATTAACCGACACAGCGAAATTTTAAGATGGCCTTGGAGTTGAGTGAACTTAATGCAATAGTAAGTAGTTTCTATCTAGATCGCTAAAAAAAAAAAAAGTAAAATAAAATAAAATAACCCTGACCCAGGAGGAATTTTTACAGGAAACACCTCTGCAAAGGTGGGACAGCACTACGGGCACCTACAGCTCCCAGCCGGCACCGGGACATTTGTGTGACACCGCACAAGGGGACGGGCAAACGTCAGCAGAAAGGAGCTGCTGGCAGCGCGTCTTAGGATAAATGATCACTAATTAATTAAGTGGGGAGCCCCCACATTTCACAAAAATGTTACTAGCAATTTTTAAATGAACCAGCCATCTCTAATGATGGCTTTAATCATTTCCTTTTATGAGTATGAGAGGACAAAATTTGGGAGATAGGCCTTGAAAGTATACCTCACTCTCCCCAAAATGTCAGGAAAAAGGGTTGGGGGCTTTTTGTTTTTATCTTTTTTTTTTTTTTTTTTCCCTCCCCCCGCCACCCCAGCACAGTGGACGGCCTGCAGGGCTCTACACAAGAAGAATATTTTACCCTGTGACCTAAACAACCTGGCCAACAGTCAAGAATATGTTATTCTAATTGCCACTAAAGTTAACGTTGTTTATGACGCTTGGTTTTTCTGTAAAAGCCAGCTTGTGCTCTAAAAAGTTATTATTTGAAAGGGGACATAGCAAGAAGTGGGAGTGTTCCTGCCTGACCCGGTAGTCCAAGGAATGTGGCAAACTTGGCAAAGCTGGAAAAGCGAATTCCCAAAGGCCCAGCTTGAAAGTTGCAGTCAGTAGAAATGCCGTCTGTGCTGCGTTCGAAACAGCTCAGTTACAGCAAAGCCAAATATCTGAAAGCACGTTACACGTACCACGTTCAACGCAGGCCCCACCGAAGGCAAGAGCAGATTTCCACGTGCTTCAGTCAGGCCGGGATTCACGGCACCAGCACGGGCGCCAGGCCAGGGCTGTGCTCGGAGCCGAGCGCGGCACAGCCTCCACCCCGGTGCCAGCCCCACCACGACGGCAGCGGGAAACGCTCTGGGGACTTCAGTTACGGACGCGGGAGCGAGAGGACGAGGAGGCCGGAGCCGCAGCAGGAAGCGATGCTGACGCCCACCTACGATCCCACTGGGAGAGATGCAAACGGACAACACCGTGCAACACATGGGCCAGAGAAATTTAAAAAGGAGCAAATCTCTCAGCTTATTTTTTCAGCTCTGGAATCAAATATGGACAGTTTAAACTTTCTGTCTTATCAGCACAACACAGGACAAGCAAGCCTCTCTGTCCTCGTGCAGTAAATTTTCTGGGGCTTTTCTTTATTTTTTTCTTTTAAGCCTGACAATTTTTTTTAAAGTCAGGATTTATTTTAAATCTAGGACTGTTTTTAGGAACATACTACTTAGTGCAGGGCCACATCTAGCCTTAAATACTGCCAGTTATGGGGCTTCCATCAAGAGCTGTTTCTTTACAGTATACAAAAATTTCTTCCTTGTCTAAAGGAAGTCTAAATCTACCCTCTTTTGCTTTAAAACCAAATATAAGAAATTTTTTACACTGAAGGCGGTGAAATGCTGGCCCAGGTTGCCCAGAGAGGCGGTGGATGCCCCATCCCTGGAAACATTCCAGGCCAGGTTGGCCGGGGCTCTGAGCAACCTGATCTGGTTGGAGATGTCCCTGCTCCTGGCAGGGGGGTTGGGCTGGGTGGGCTTTGAAGGTCCCTTCCAACCCAAACCCTTCTGTGATTCTACGATGATGTAGTGCTAGACAGCACTTCCTATCACTGCAACTTTGCCACGCAGAACTACAGCTGCGACCTGTAGAGCACCCAAAGCCGGGCTGTGCGAATGGCTAGCGAAGCACGCGCACACGCAGCGCGAGGTCTGAGAGACGGAAGGCAAAAGGTGAGACAAAGAGGAGGCGAGAGGCATCTCTTCCTTCCTCTGCCTTGGTCCACAGAAAAAAAAGAACTGAAAGTCTCACAAAGGGCTATGGTAATTCAGAGTGATTTTCCAGAGATGCAGGACAAGCGATAAAAGTAAATGGCACCGAAAAAATAGAAGCTTAATGCTGGAGGAACGATGGGTGCTGGCACACCGCCCCCAAACATCCCGGCACTGGGCGCAGCCCCGTGGTGCCCACCCAGGGGTGCAGCCTTCCCGCCCCGCGGCCGCAGGGCTGCCGCTCCGCTCCCCGGCAAGGCGAAAGGAAAGGAAATCTCCTCTGTAATTAGGAAGTGAGAACAAAAGAAACAAATTGCTTAAAGGAAAAGTCTAATCTAAACGTTCATTAGCGAATGCTTTGCTCGGTGTCAAATGCCAAATCAGTGTGTGGGGGTCTCTATTTTTCTGTGGTTTGTTACATTTTAGTGCGGTCTCTAGCACTGCCATACAGCAAGAGTCCAAAGTTCCCTCTCATCTGTGGTCGAAGAAGACAAAAAAGCCACCAATGCTTCAGTAACGAAAACAGACAAACCTCAGCTGAAATCTTCCCACAGGGTGAAAAGTAACGGCTTCGCTGGGTAACCCCGGTCTGTGGCTCTTCAGCGTTTCAGAAACCGTCTTTTTTTAAAAGCTTTAAAGCTACCTCCCTAGCATGAGCCGCTGTAACCCCTGCGGCCATACCCACCCACGGCAGCCAAAAACCCACCCCAGCCACACAAACCAGGCCAGGGAGCGCAGACCGCACCCTGCCCTAGCACCGGGACCAGGTGTCAGAGGCGGCTCGTTCCGCACAGCAAATCCTCCCTACGTGCATCAAAAGCAAGCAGGTTTGGTGCTCTGCCGTGCAGCGCAGCACAGGTCTTTCACATGGTGTCAAACCACATGGGGTTTGACAAATAATAATAAAATCTAGCTGAAAAACAAAGAGCCAGAAAAGGTAGTGCATGAAACACCGCGTTCTATCCACGCAACGTCAAATTGCGCGGGCTGCCTACGCGACAGAGCAGAGCGAGCGAAGCGCAGGTTGCCACGCAATCCCGCCGACGCTGCACCGCCACGTAACACCCCTCGCAGGCTGAAGAGATCCGTGCACCAGGCCTTGCCTTCCCTCAACAAGAGGAAAAAACAATCATAATACCAAAAAAAAAAAAAAAAATTATTTGATCCAGCATGTAGTTAATGGTGTTGGCCTCCTAAGACTTACAACTTAATAAAATTGATCTCGCTGCAGTGCTGTAATGAAGAACAGTAGGATAAGGCTACCCTTGAACCATGAAAATTGTATATTGTTACCTCCTCGGGCCCTCCTAGGGCTATGGCCGCTGCAGCCTCTCCAAGCTGTCATTTGTCTGACTCTGACAGCAGACGCCGCTGGCAAGCGGCAACGGTGGCTACGAGAGCTTCTTCGGAAAGGCAAGGGCAGAGGGAGAGCGCTCAGAGCTAGATGTCTCTCTGGATAACGACCCACAGGATAAAACCACCGATTATACCAATTACAGTTGTGTGTGAAGTGTGTTAACAATAAAACATACAAAAGTCAGAGAATTTAGGGAACGCACATTATAACGTTTCACAACAGTCTTATTACAAGCCAGCGTGTATTAAATCATTATAATCTCTAAGTAGGTGGACAGTTCTCAGCGTTCTGCTTTAGCTTAGCAAAGAAAAACTATTTTGGTAGGGTACGACAGCTTCATCTACATTTGCTCGTCGACGCGCTTTAAGAGGAAGGGGAGCCAAGCTCAACACGCAGGAACAACTGGCTAACCGCTGCTCCACCAGCACTGAGCCGTCACAGCCCTGCACCCCTCCCAGCATCCTTCTCTTGGCTTGCTTGCACCAACGTTCCATAAGGAAAATGTTCCTCTTACTTCACTTTTCTCAAATGCAGCTACAATGTTCAAGAAAACCCTAAACATCTACCGTGAGGCTAAAGGCATGGGAAGAGCTGGCAGGAAGACGCGGCAGAGGACTGGCAGCTCGTTGCACCTTCTTTCGCTGTAGCACAGCCACAGACATCTCACACGGCGACCACCAGAACACGTGGATATTTTTATGGGCATTCCGGGCCAGGGTAACCATTTCCACCCAGCACCTGACCCGCAACCCGCTGGCTCTGCTCAGCCCATGGTTTTTACATCGTGCTCACACGCAAACTCACCCTACAACACTGGTTTTCCTGTTCTCAGGACTTCCTTGGTACCCTTTAGTCAACGTGCTAGAGAAACCTTTTATTAAATGCTGCTAATTTCTTTATTGATCAAACTGTGAGCCATTTCATTTTCCATTACAGCAGAAATCTCCTACAGGAGCATTCAGATGAGGTTTCTTCACTCTGTCTCGAGTAGCATGTCACTTTAATCAGCTTTTAGTTTCATTATTCCTTAAAAATTAGAACGCAGTTTCTCTGCTCTTTATTGCTTTTTTAAGTTTAGTTAACGAAGGGTTATTAAACTTGGAAAACATACAGACAGGCATAACGTGCTTTTTTATAATTTTTAGGTTTATTTTCACCGAAAGACTGCTTGTAATTATTACTCATGTTCTCCCCAAACACTTATGTGTGAAACACTAAAGTGTGAAATGTCTTCTAACACAAAGACAGTTCTCTGGGAAGTAATTACAAAAATGCATTCAGGGGCAATAATTCTATATTAACTGTCAGCAGCATACATCTTCTGAAAAGGCACTTGTTATGAAGGAATTATTTGTGCGGAGTTTGAAGGCACCGAAGGCGAAGGGAAACTGCAGAAACGCATTAAACCAACTCCAGCTCCCTCATCGAGGGTCAGTTTGTGTTTAAATCATCACCTTGAAGGCAACTCCTCGCCTTCCAAAGAGGCTGTCAGAAAGACAATGTCAGTTCACGCACATATTGGACACAGTCCTCAGTTTTTTGGCGTGAAACAATTTATACCCCCTTTTTAAGGGAACTTCCGAGAAGCTAATCAAGATCTATGTGAAAGTTACGGGCTTCTGTTAACCCTTCACCGATGACACCAAAAACATTTGCTAATGATCTACGGGCAGCTACAAAAACAGCGGCCTCAGAACCCATCGAGCACATTAAAAAGATATCTGTGTTTGTAACGGACACCAGAAAAGATTTAATGAATATTTTATAGGTTTTTTTTTTTTTAGCCTGTGGGCTCATCCCTCAGTCCTTCGGAAGGTGAAATGATTCAGCGGAATTAAAAATTTTTTTTAAACAAAAGTGAAAGCTGGCAATAGTTATTAAGCATCACATCACCTTAGAAGTGTTTTAAAAAAATAAATTCACATCATGAAATCATAAAAACTGCAGCAAATAGTAAAGTTTCCTCTTCATCGTACCTGCAGGTAATGTTTCAGCCTTTCCGGTGCTCTACTGAAATGATTTAGATGTCACCATGCGACACGACAAACGATTCACACACCAAAAACCAGCCGAAGAGCTGAGCTGTGGGTACTTACTTGCACGCGAGCAGCAGCGGGGATGTACCGCACAGCGCTAAGAGCACACGGCCTCTGCCAGCTCTTCGGCGTACGGCAACCGGTTTAACGCCGTGACCGTGGGACGCGAACGCTGCCCTGCCAGGAAAACCTCTGGAAGTGCCCTGTTCCCAGGAGTTCCATGGAATCCCACACACACCTAACACAGGGCATCTTCATCACATTTTAATTCATAGGCATTACAAAGCCTTTTTTTTTTTTCTTTTTCTTTTAAGGAAATGGTGTGAACAATCCCCCACCCCCAACTTTAAGGTAAAGCCAGATATGTGTAAAACTTTAATCTATAGCTCCCTGAACAGATAGAAAATTCAGAAGGCTTAATAAAATTCACATGTGGCTTGTTATTGTAGCTGCATATCAAATGCAAAAAGAAAGTATTGACCAGTTGTGCTCAAAAAAGCAGCTGCTGGAACTTTATTAAAACAAACCTGTTGATTTTTAAAGAGAGAAAAATTACGGATGATGTAACTTACCAGAAGTGACAAATGTGGCTATGTATTTCAGTGTCTGAATGCCCTTTGCCTAACTCAAAATGCAGGTTCCTTTACTGTTCCCTGACAAGGTCCAGGGCTTGGATTGTCCTTTCTGAGGTCAGTTCTGGCCCCCAGAAGATTCCCGTCCTTGGTGCGTGCGCACAGGAGCGAGATGTAACAGGAAAGCAGAGCAAGACCTCCATACAAACTATCCTCTTTTCCAAAAGTGCATTTTCAAAATGCACTTTTTTTCCATGCTTAAAATATAGACTTGTTTAAAAATTATGCGTAAGAGGAACGCTATTCACAACCCAGACCTATACAATCCTACAGGTAGCATCTTGTTAGATCTACAAAACCCCAAAGCATTAGGAGTGAGAGGGAAGAGCCACAGCGCTCCGCAAACCCTCAGCAACCAAGGGGTGGAACTGACCCAGAGGGAAAAGATGGAACAACAGGGAAAAATGTCTTGGGGCAGGAAGAAAACTACACTTCGGCAAATCAGAGAAAGCAATAATTATTTCCCTGACCTTCTCATGGGTCTCAGTTTGCTCAGAACCTGCCTGGATCATTTTCCAGTGGGAATGACACATGGTCAGCTGAAGGAGCACGGAAGGGACCCGCTTCTGTCATAACTGTGCCTGAAGTCTTCAAACTGTGACTGAAGAGGTTTCTGCGGGGCCGGGTTCACGGAGTCAGCTTCTCCCATAAAACCCCTGTTGGTACCTGGGGTAGAGAGGGCTGGACCTGGAGTGTGACCTAGTTCTATGGTCTGATCAAACTCCAAACACCATCTTGGAGGAAAAAAGTTCACTGACTTTCTACAAATCTGGAAAAAAGGGTTTTTCAAATGCACCTGTGGAAAAAGCCACGTTTTCCCAATTGGATGCTCACATCTCCGCTCCCAGTTACTGCTGGCTCACACCTCCGCTGCACAGGAGCCCTCCAAGCCGGGCACTGCCAGCAAGGTGAGCAGAAACTGGGAAACAGTACCTCATGCTGCTCCAGCTGGGGCTGGGAGGACATCTGTAGGCAGCCCAAGTGATTTAGGAGCCGGATGCCCACTGAGTGGCAACGGACTGTAGCACAACGCCGTGAAACTGGAAATTAATGAGTTAGGCACGTACGTGTCTAAATGGCTTCCAGGAGAGCAGAGCTTACGAGCTTTCAGAGATGTCACCCTCAGGTCTCGTTACGCGTGCGCATCTCTGCGTGACCAGCACCGGGCTGGGCACTACATCTTGGAGCAGGTATGCAGACCACAGCAGAAGAATTCAGTTAATGAACGTGGGAAAAAAGGCAACTGATTTAACAAGATTTTCAACCAGAAAGAGAGAGAAGAAAGGCACGTCATGCAGCACGGGAAAGGGTATTTAACAGGTGGCCAAGCTATTAGCAAAGCGTTGGATTCTGCAAAAAGTATTACCTCCCGCGTGACCACGGCCAGCCCCCGCTGCACACGCACCTCCCTGCCCGGCGGATACAGCGAGGGGTTACTGCAAGCCGACACGGAAACCGGAGCAGCAGAACGACTCAAAGTTTCCTGCCGCTTTCTACTCTCCTCCCTTCCCTGGGTTTAAATCACAATGTGATTTTGGGCTGCGGGCTCAGTGGCATTTCAGTTTGTGTTTAAAACAAGCCCGCATGCAAAAATTAATGTACCTCAAATTTCCTTTCTAATTTCTTCCCTTAATACCAAACTCTGAAGTCCTACACGTTTCACTTGACAAAGCCATTAATTCAGTAATTTCACATAATTAAATCGAGCAAAGCCGAGTATTTAAATGGGAGCTAAGTGAAATATACTTCTGTGCGGCTCATGCTGCTAGAACTGTGCTGCACGCTATTCCACCGCTGCTCATTTATTAATTTGGGATCGGCTGAAACGTGACACCACGTAATAAGGAACGCACCAGCTTCCATAGAATTAGAAATAAAAAAAAAAATATATATATATTTAAAAAGATCACAGAGGACAGTGAATCGAGCACCAAAGGAAATAAGTGAATCCCTCTGAACGAGCCCTCAGCAGAGCACGCCTGCACCCAGCCGAAACCTGCAGCCAGGTCTGTCCATTCCCTGCGATAACAGATTTCTGGGAAGAGGTTTTCAGCCATTTATCCCTGGGATGAGAAGTGAGCCACACACGTCCTCCAGGATCGCCACGATCCTTTTAGCAGCGGTAACACTTTTTTTCCTAACGTCTTCCTGCGTTCTTTCTTGTAGCCCTATGCGGTAAAGGAAGCGTGAAAAGTCACATAAAAGAGCGAAAGCTAAAATGACTTCTAAGCCTTGTCTCCCTCAACCCCTCCTCTCATCAGGCACATCCTGAGCAGGAGACGGACGCGTGACAGCGCGTGACAGTGCTGGGGAAGTGGCAGAACCCGCGGATCTACCGCGAGGATGATGCATGGCAAAAAACCAACGGGCAGATGAAACCCTAAGCATGGATTTTTGCTGGCCAGTGAGTAATAAAGGGGAAGAAATTAAGATGGCCAATAACCCAAGTAGTGGAAAGACTTCATGTAATTAGCAGAAGTCTCTCCAGAACACAGTGGTGGTTTTCTCCTTTCCGTCAGTGCTTCTGCTTCTCAGGTTTCTCACGAATTACCTTAATTGGGCTCTTCCAGATCCGCGGAAGCTTCCTCCACCTCTTCCTCGCCCTTGAAGGACACCCATGAGAGGTGCCGCTCCGGGCCGCCCACGGTAACCCGCACCAGACCCAGCTCACGATGACCCGCTCCCGCTAATGAAAAAGGGGGTGGCAGGGGGGAGATACCGTTGCTGTTGTAATTAAGCTTGTGAAGAGTTTAGTTGGAGAGAAATTAGATTTATTTACACACTGCTTTGTTGCTGATGAAGCACCAGCTATTTGGGAGAACTTCTAATTAACTCTAATTTAGTTGACATGCTCTTTAGCAGCCCCAGTCCCTGTGTACTCCGCACTAGGTGAAAAGTGGTAATCATAACAAATTATCTATTTTTAAGAGGCACGTTTCTTTGTGAGGGCCCAGTCCCAATTTTTTCCTTAAATTATTGAATTTGCATTTTAGTTGCTGACAAGTAGGAAGCCGCACACTTGAGAACTTCATCCTAGGAAACCGCTTTCTAAACAGGCACACGCCACGGCTCACGGGGCCACCGCGCCCACGGCTGATGCAGAAAGAGGGTTTGGGGGTTTGCTTTGGACCCTTCCACCCGATTTACGGCTATCCCAGCTAGGAATCTATTTTTAAATCACTTCCACTTCCTACATCCTCAGCCAATTATGCAGCCTGACCACACTGTTCATTAACCAGATACGGTTTTAAAACATTTCATTACAGGATCAAGCTCCAAATCACTTAACTCTTACGATGTGCTTTCTGGTTTCATAGTTCACCCATGGCTCCGCCACGCTTCCAGTGCCCACGGTGTACCTGTGGGTTTCTTTGCAACTCAGAGACGTTTAAAATGCAACAGGTTTAAACCTCAGTATATAAAAAGCCCCGAAAATTCACCAGATTTTATAAACCATTTTGGAAGAAGAGCTCCACCAATTCTTCTTTCCATTCCACACAGAAAACACCATAAACACTGAACACCACTTTTTGGAAGTAAGGGCAAGAAACGGAACATAATTTCACTGTGTTATACAGAAGCATCTGTGCTTGCTTGTCACAACACAAACCCAGACAGGAAAGAACATTTGCAGAGGTGGTATTCCTCGTGTCTTCAACACTGCAGCTGTCTGCATAAACAATATCTAAAGAAAAAAAATGAAGAAAAAAACTGTGGATTTCCACAATATCCTCTCCAGAAAGCGTTTTACCAACCTGGCTGTTAGCTAACTTGTGCAAGCTCTCAGCCTGAGATCCACCTTGATCAGAAAAAGCACGTTTGTACTGCACCACCTTTTTTCCAGGAGATTGCAGAGCAAATGCTGCTCTCAGTTACACCTGCCTAACCCCGCTGGTTTGCTATCTGCTTCCTGGATGTTACTGAAGAAATGTGGCAATAAACGTATTTTGTTTAATATGATCAAGGAAGAGACGCCAAACGCTTTTCACACAGAACATTTCTCATTCACTTACCAGGACAAACGGTCACCTGGACTTGTGTGCTAAACACAAAGAGCCCGCCATGAATCAAAGTTTAAGTTCAAGTTTTCTCAGTTTTGATGTGGGACACATGTTCCGTGCAAATTACAACAGCATCACAAACTGACAGGTTTTCTGCAAATATAACCTTCTTGATTAAATCAACAATGCAAAATGGAAGCCTTCCCTATTGTCGCTGGGAGAAGAATGACAGCCTACAGGCATCTTTTATTAATGCTGCCAAAATTATGCAGAGGACAACTTCAACTCAGAACACCGTCTTCAAAATTGCCGGTACAAAGTGGCTTTGAGACTGTTAAAGGAGCTCCGTAACCAAGCAAAGGCAATGATCTCTCTGTTGGAGAGTTTATCTCCTGATGCAGCCCTTCTCGGGAGACGGCTGGTTCAGGTCCGAGTTGCACATTGCTTTTAACAAACCCCATAAGCGAAATCAAGTCAAGATGGAACCAATCAATGGGCCAAAACAACACATCTATGAACTGACAGATCTGATTTAGGTATTTGGATAAGAAGTTCTCCCCCGTTTTCTTTCTGTGGACAGGAACAACCAGTATCTCCATTTGTGTTCCCTTACCTGACAAAACCAGGGCACAGGAACGCGGTGTCATTGCCTAGAGCCCCCATCCAAGCTAAATATCACCAACGAGCACAGGTCTGCACCGTGCCTGGCTCCAAACCCTCTCTCAGTTCAACGAGACCCAGGGAAAACCATCGCTGGGAGCTGCAGGTGAGCAGGTAGCGCAGAGCCGTTGCCTTTCCACCACTTATCTCCTCCAAATGCTCTTTCTGCTAAAGACTCACACGACAGATGAAGATTAAATGTACACGGTCAGAGCAGCAGATCTCCGTTTCAGGCTGTTGTCGGAGAACTTTTTCCTGCCAGGCTGCTTCGGTCAGCCCCAGCTCACCACCTGCACACACAGAGGCACGCAAGTGGCGAGCGCCTTCCCACCGTATTTCTCTCAAAGTGAAAATTCTCTCTAGCTTTGGGTCAACCAACAGCCAGAGCCTTAAAACATAATGCAGAGAGCCTCACCGTGCCAGGACTGCCCTTCATCCATGCAAAAATTTCCAACCACGTGGGAAGAAGTTTACCAACAGGGTCCCTCCATTTTACGCTAGCAAATAATACGCTTCAGAAATACTGCGGCTTTCAGCGTTGGGGCGTTTCGAGGGGAAGTGTGGGATGAAGCGGGATGTGAAATCCCATCACCCCACTGCGAGGGAAAGCTCTGTTAAGCATCCGAGTTCTCCTTTTGGAGTTTTGATGAGTTTACTAAGAAAATGTCACTAACTAGAATGCTCAAGTTTAAGGAAAAGCCTGTTTTCTTTAGTTGTAATAATGCAATAAAATTTCACAGCTCTTGAAAGCAGTTTGGGTTTGAAACACACTTGCATACCAGTTTATTTGTAAAACAAACCCCTGGCTGCTGCGGGAGCCTGGGATATGGCGGTTGGACTTGATGCTCTTGGGGGGCTTTCCAACCGTGAGCTCTCACAGAGTCTTCAGAGGTGTGGCTCTTCCCTCTTCTGAAGGAAATAAGCCTTTCCCAAACACAGAGCCTGCAAGTTTCAATCCAGCAAGAAAGGCGCTGAACTTCCCATGTGTAGAAAATTACCTCAGGAAAATCTATTGCACAGGTTCATTTCAAATGCACCAAAGCTTCCGCCAAGAGCGGCTATTTTCAGCCCAATTACCGTGCTGCCGCTCAGACACCACGAAGCTGAGTCGTCCTTTATCAGCTGCAAACTGCCAGCTGATCCTGAAGGAAAGGCCAAGCTAAACCGCGCACGTCTAAATCCACGCGCTGCTCAGGAGCATTCAGAGTAGCGTCATCCTGACTCGCGTGTTTACATTTTTATTGCTAATTGATTTACCCCTTCCGAAGGAGATCCCTCGAACAGAAGACGTCCCTTCCTTCTCCCCGTACTCCCCTGCTCCAGCTTCATTACAACTCCAGCGCTGTTGCCAAAATGAGATATTGCCTCATTTTTTGGTACCGTGCCCTTGAAGGCATCTTATTAGAAAAGACCATTTCTTAATTAACATTTTTGATCTTTAATCTATTACACACCCCTTTAATCCCATACGGAGCAGCTTTTGGCCCACTTCCGCGCCGTGGCGGTGGGAGGCAATAGGCTGGCAATTTGTGCTGAGGGCTCTCTCCCAGCTGGGCTCCAGCGTGGCTGGCTGCAGGGCTGGCTACGCTCTCGCTGGTCAGGGGCAGACATTTCCATTTATTATTTTAGCTTTTTTTTTTTTAATAAAGACTTTAGAGAGGCACTGCTCAGCGCTGAAGACAACAGGCAGAACAGCAGACTTGCAGACGAGATCAGACTTCAGCAAGTGGCTGTCGAGCTCTTCAAATCACCGGCAAAACTCAAAGTGGGAGATTTAGCGGATCACCAACACATGAAGTGTTAAGGAAAGTACAACGTTAAGTCCCTTACATCATTTTACTTGCAAATAATTACAGCAATTACAATGTGCTAACTGGCAATTAACATTACAGGCTTCACAACTCACCAGAATTTTTTAAGACACGCTGTGGCCCTATGTAAATTGTCTCTTTGGTCCCTGCGATCCGGTGGCTGTACGAGCTAATGGCTACACATTAGCTCAGCAGATCTCGGAACAGAATTGTGCACGTGCCAGATAATTTAATTAGAGGCTTGATCTTGTCAGAGCTTTACGTAGCGCAGACAGTGTTTGCAAGCAAAGCGTGCGGGTTTTTTTTTTTCCTTTCTCTTTAGTGTTTTGTGACTGTCTAATAATTTCTACTAACGAATGCCAAAGCCGTCCAAGGGAGGAAGGAGGCACGGCTGGTAAAACACGCAAACGGGCAGGCCCTCCAGCCCCAGGCGCGATGGAGTCTAGAATATGTAGAGCAAGATGCACTGAGCGTCTCCTCCACGCACACCCCAATCTACTGCCAGGTCTCTGCACACATCTATTAAATCTTCGCTGCGCTGCTACTCAGCCCCGAAAAAGACAAAGGTCACTTGTCTCCAAGCGAGAGCCATCGGGTATCTCAAATCTCATTATCAATGGTCCCACTTAACAGTGTTCTCATTTGAATTTACACACAACAAATACAAGGTTATGAGATGAGCTTGGTTTGTTTTGACAACGACATTGTAATTCCTTGTAGCGAGACCAGAAAAGGCTACTTTAGAGACTAAATGACAGAAACACAAATGGATTTTCTGTTATGGGAAATTTTAGGCAATATTAACTTTAAAAATCTTTTTCCACGAGTGTTTGGCCTTAATTTCTGTTTTCGCACATTCTTATGCCACAGTAACCACACCTGCACCCTTAGTCTACAATAAGCTTAACAGTTCAAGACAATTTAACCAAAACTACGGCAGTAGCGGCTACAGAAACTTTTACGAGCCAGGTCAATGTTGAGTCAGACCCACTAGAGGTCCCTTCCAACCCAAATGATTCCAGTTTCCTGTACTGAATAAGAAAAGATGATTTGGGCAAAGCATCACAAATTTCATGCAGTTCTTCACTGCAGAGTCTCGCATGAACGTCCTTACTCAGCTCAGAAAACAAAGCAGTGGAGCTCGTTTATTCCATTTCTTTTTCTTCTTTTACAACCTTGTTTATAAAACCCCATTCTCAGGACAGGCACCATTTGGTTTTTCCTCAGGAAGAACGAGTGCTGGGGATCCACCACTGTGGCATTATTTTTTATTGATTTTTCTCATTTAAGCAACAGGCCAAGGTAATATATTCTGTTGTTCCTCTTTTACATTTATTCAGGCTGGGAGCTTTGAGCTACCAGTTACAACTGCGATGCGTAAGCTAGCCGAAGGAGAACAGAAGCTTCTGCGAAAACCAAAGAAATTGTTCACCAGGAGACTTTCCTTCAACCCTTCAGCTGTCTGATTTCACAAAGGTAAAACTCACTGCAATCGCTTCCTACAGCGGCACGGTTTCGGCTTCCCTCGCTCCTCCCAGCCAGCCAAAGCAGACTCGGAAAAGCAAAGCCACTGACCTGCAGAAACGACTCGGAGCAAGATGGGCTGGCAAGCACCCATCGGTCCTGAACCCGGAGCCCTCTGCGGAGGTCAACGTGCGTGCTGCTTGATGCAGAGGCAAAGCAGTATGGACATGGGGCACGAGGAAGGCTTTCTATCAGGCTGAGAGGCTGCATTAGCGTTGCTGAAGTGCTTTGAGACCCAACATAAGAATATTTACTGGAAGAAGCTCTAGAAAGCACAACTGGCCTGACCATTCAGGCTGCTTCTGTCCTCAGATCTGCTGAAGATTAGCAAATTACCAGAGTCTACTGGATCCCACTACTAGGAAACGTCTCCCGATACTCTGCCTAGCATCTCCCTTGCTTTACTTTAGCCCAGTACTGCCAGTTACGCCCTTGACGGCTATTGTAAACAACAGCTAGAACTTTCATCTAAAACCACAGAAAACGTTCATCTAATCACAGCCCTTCGCTGGGGCAGCAAGAGAGGACAAGGCAGCATCGCCAGAAAGACACAGAGGAAGGGACAGCAGGCGTGTGACGACGGGAAGGTGCTGTGCGATGCCTTGCTCCTCTCCAGCACTCCCTCCAGCTCGACGGCAGCGGCCTTCACTGGGCCGTCCGTGTTCACAGGAGACGTGAACGCAAACAAGAGACAGCGCAAGGAAGTGAAATGCAGCGCGACGGTCTCCCAGCAGATAAAGCACCAACAGGCGCATCTTTAAATAAAAAACAAATTTGTCACAGGGTAAAAAAAAAAAACAAAACAAAACACAACACACCATTGCTGGCAAGTTGGGGACACAACCCCATGGAGGACGTCCACTGCCAGCCCCTGAAGGACACACTCACGTGTGCGATCATCCATGCTGATCGTGTATTTCTATTTCCAGCAAGATGCTCCCAGATGGGAACATCCCGCAGCGGCCACGGGCCAGCAGATATACCACGCTCACAGGACTTGGGTGAGGTTAACCTCATGACCCCAGAGATACTCCCAGATTTGACTGAAACCTTGCTGCCCATCACCGTCCTGATGCACCACCGGAAATTAATTCTCCTCCTCTGTGCTATCGCTATAATTTTCCCAATTAACATTTTTAATAGTATTTTCTAGGAAATGCCATAATACACAGGTGTGTGCTTCTAATTTAAATACTGACACCCATGCTGTGTTCACATCTGAAGATCGCTCCTTCTCGCCGGAGATTCCCTCCCCAAACAAGAGCAAACACCTACGGCACTGCACCACCGGAGACACCTCGGCGGATTCGCGGGGCCGCTGTTTCCACGACAGATGCACGTGTCAGTGCCGCGCTGCACCACACGCGGCGAGAAATCTCATTTTATACATTTCTTTCCCTGCAGGTGCTACAGCTGCAGGACGTGGGTTGGATGGCAGGGACCCCCAGGGACCCCCTGTCCCTCCAGCCCAGCAGCACCACGGCCCCCTTCCCACCAGCCCGTGAGCGCTGGGAGCAGAGACTCGCTCCCAGGAAGCCCTCACGCCCGCGGATGCAGAGTTGTAAGAGCTCCTACAGACAGAGTAATCTGGGAAGGGTTTATAATGACTCGTATTGTTTCTTTTTATATTATCCCAGCTCCAAAAAAATCTTACATCTGTCCTGGACATTCCCCCACTACCACATTATCTGAGTATTTGTCACTATGTACTGTCTATTACTTCACCTTCTATTTGAGAAAACACTATCAAAAGTACTGCCATTAAAAAAAAAAAATCATTTTTATAAGTGGAAATTAAAAGTTAAAAAATAGATTTTATAATTAGGGAAGGAGAATTAATTTTTTTTCCTCTTCTGAATGGATACTTAACTATGTTACATCATAAAAACCCAAACATTACCAAGGAAAATAAAAAAGTTCAACTTAGAATGAATGAGGAATGCAGCAGCCAGAGCTACAAACCTCCCTAGCTTTATTTCTAGTTTGCATTTCTTCAGGTTTCGGCTGCTTCCAAAGCAGGTATTTAAAGTTTGAGACCCTCAGACCATGCGGACTGGGCCGCACGCTGCAGGTCCATGCAGAGACAAGGACACTGGTTTTTTAAAACCACCCTAAGCAAGCCAACCAGCTGAGATTAAACATCTGACGGTATACTGAAAAAATATTCGATTAAGAGAGTTATCAGTCTCCTATGTTCTTTTCTAAGTTCAAAGGTTTAGTTCTTTGGAAAGCCTTACACACTGTAATCTTCTCTTATTGATTTACTAACGAGATCAGCTTTCAGAGGATGCCCAAGCTTGTGAGGGCACTCAGGACAGGCAATTTCAGAGCACGTGCACAAAACCAGGTTTCTCACGCCCGCTGAATCGCAACCGACCCTTTCCAGTGCTCTGCAGCAGAGAGGCCAGAGCAGGGTGTTTGGGGGGGCTTTTTTCAGCGCCCTGCCATTCAGAGGTGAAATAAGACAAAACACAGTTAACTTAGAAATGGAGAAAGAGAGCTCGGTGCCTACAGGAAGGTGAGAACACATTTTGTGTAGCTTATTTGAATAACCACAAAAGGGGGAAAAGTACCCACACAAGTATTCATGTGTTCAAGTCTCTAGTCACTTCACGAGATCCTGGCTTTTTCATCCATTTTTCTCCTTTGGCAGTCAAAATTAAACCCTACAAACCTGTTAGAGGAGAACAAAATCCCCCAACACTTGAGGGGCAGATAGCATCAGCGCTGGGATCGGAATATCGACACTGGAGGGGAGCACAGTGAACAGCCAGGAGGGCATAGGCAGGGAGAGCCCTGAGCAGCAGAGATGGCATTAGAAATGCCCCAGCGTGGGCTCTGGTAGCCCTGAGTGGGAAAAAAAAAAAGTCTCCAAATGGTGGCAGGATGTTCCTCCTCTGAAGATACCAAGTGAAAATGGTGATTTACATAGCCGGGAGATGCCACGCAAAGTGGAAGGGATGGGAGATGGAGTGACCATACAGTGGTTTCCCTTTATTTTGTGGTTCATTTCTCAAAAGCTGCTGCTTCCCCTTTTCTTTTTTCCTGCTTAAAGGAGTGAAACTTTAAAAGAAATTGCAGAAGGCAATTAAAAACCTAAAGTAGTGTAATGTAGAAAACAAGAACATGGGACAACTCCTACTGGCAAAATATCAAGTGTCGGTGTCCCAAAGTGTTGTAGATTTTTCCCCACGCTGTCCTCTGTTAACACGTCCCCGCACACGTGCCCAGCTGGGCGGGGAGCTTGATGGCAGGGACAGGAAACCTGGAGCTGATGGGGAAAGGTTGGTATTTTTCACTTATTTTCATGATTTCTGGTACCTTGGGATTGAATGATACTGATGCTGTGTGCTCATGTATGGCTGGACACCGGTCCTGGAGAGGCCCTTCCACCTGCAAACGCGGCAGAGATCGCCCCACGTTCTGCAAACGCACCCAGCACCACTGGTCCCCAGCTCGCAGGCTACCGGTCCACAGCCCCCTACCTCCCAAACCCCTTCTCCATCGGTATCATGGCTCACAGCTGCATACAAAAATAAGGTCCCTGCAGTCACCTCAAAAGCAGACACACAAAAAAAAGAGGCTTTTAGGTCTGTAGGCTCCTAAGGAGAAGACAGAATCTGCTCTGTTTGCCCCAGACAATTCAGGCAAGGTTCCCCAGGGCCTCCCAGCCAGGCTAATGAGAAACTCCCCAGCAACCCCAGCGTAAAATGCTTTCAGAGGTCTTTAAAATGCCTTAAATTCTCTATATATTTAGTAAGACTTTTTTCTTTTTTTTTTTTTTTAATGTCCCTCGTTGCTCCTCAAGATAATACTCTTGTGATGTATTACAACAGCAACGCCGCATTGCAAAGCAAGGGTCCAGCCAGACAAACATTGCATCTGGTTTTCCTCTTGGCTTCGAAGGAGCAAACCCTTTCGCAAAGCCGAGGCGGGCGCTTGCCCAGCCCCGCAGCAGCCCTGCCCAGCCCACCCTCTCCGATGCTTCGGAGCGAGACAGACGGGCTTGGAAAAGTAGGGGTAAGGAGTACACGGCTTCACTCTTCCTCCAGGACACCTATCACACAGCAAAACGCTACTGACCTGCTGTTTAACAGCAAGCTAAATCCTCAGATTAAGAGAAGAAAGGAAAAGCTTTTTTTTTTTCTTCCTTTTATATTAAGGCAAAAAATGTTTACAAGACCTGAAGAGGAAGGAAATTCGCTATATGGCCATTGTTAAAGAGGGCTGGGGGACAGCCAGATTCTTCACCCGGTGCGAGGGCAGCCTCGCCCTCCCTATACATTTTCTGATTCTCCAGGTTAATACGTTCAGCTTTACAGTAGTGGTCAGAAAAGTATAGCTTCTACTGGTTTGATGAACAAAATGAGATAGAGCAGCAAAAGCACTTTCTCCCCCCACAACTGCACCTATACAAACATTTTGCTAGAATTAAAAAATAAAACCCCTGCCTTCTACCTGCCCTTGCTGTCCCTACATACCATAGCACCCTGGGACCGTCGCTGCCTGCCCTGGCCCACAGCAGCTGCGCCGAGCGCCAACAGAATTTTTCAGAAGTCGCTTTTGCGTGTGTTTGCACACACACAGAGATGTACAAACACACACAGGAGAGGAAGAGAGAGAAATATGTTAATTTGAAACATCTGGCAAATGTTTCAGAGTTAACAAGTCCCGGGCTTGGCCTTTCGGGTTGGTTTTTTTTTTTTATCCTGTTGGGGGCATCAAGGAAGGGGAGGCAATTTTGTCATTTTGGGCCAGGGAAGGAAGGGGCATGAAACGAGAAGTTGAAGTGTGTTTTTTCACCCTTTATTTAACTTCAACATCACACTACTGGAGCTAATGCAAACAGGAAGATCATAAAAGAACATAATGAAAGTCTCGCACCCCGGGACCGAGGGACTGGTTTCAGTTACCGACTGTAGCTGCGGAGGCACGCCACACAAGAGCCAGCGACTCCACACAGCCACACTGCCACATCTGAGGGCTTTTTGAGCTTTTCCAACGCCATTCCTCAGTCATATTCCAACCCCTGTCCCATGCACCACGCCCTGTCTTGATAGGACACTGTATTCCATCTTGACACACGTGCAAGATTGACATTGTAGCTACTGAACGTATTAAAAGGAGAAATGGCCCCATTAGTGCACATTTTCCTTAGGCTGCCATAAATCACACATACAATACATTTTATCCCACATCCGACGTCGCGAATGAGAGCTGTAATTACGGGCGCAAATGAAGAAAAACGGAGGCAACTCAACTAATTTGGGAAAAACCTTTCACAAGCTGTCTTTTACTTACAGTGTCTTTTACTTCTGTAGATCCAGAAATCCCAAATTAACTCCTGCTCTGCACAGAAATGATTGTTGCTGTCGTTGCTGGTTTGAACCTCAGCCTGCGTTAAATTGAATACAATTCAAGACTTATGATGGATAACACCGGTAACTCCACTCCACCGCTGCTTGAGACGAAGGTCAAGCAAGAGAGCCGGCGAGCGCTCTTTTCATGCGCCGTTAGCTCCAGGCACAAAGGGGCCTTCGACATCGCAGCTGGGGGTCTGCGGCGGCAGCAGCAGCAATATTTGCTATCAAAGACTGGTGAAAACCCAAACCACTCAAAACAGCCGTAGCACCCAGAGCAGACGCACCCCAGCACAACCGGGAGCACGGCCGGTACAAAGTGAAACGCCGCAAAGTGCCACACAAAGGCAGTTTATGCCTTCAAGGCCGGCCAGACGCCGACTCCAGTGAGAATCTCCGGTGAATCGCTCTCCCCAAGCCCCCTATAAAACCCACGTGAACCAGGAAGGCAGCACCACTGTCCATTTTCATACCGCTGCTCAGTCTCCCAGCTGCTTTCACATCGCTGCCGAGCTTCTCCGAGAATACCATCGTGCAGGCCGGTATGGAGAGAGCAAAGAAACGGGCTTATTCGCTTCAAAATAATTATTCTGAGAATTTCATAAATACTAAAGATATAACAGACAGTAAAATATCTTTTCAAGGGCACAGTGACTGAGATGCGGCGAGTTACTTTAAACGCAAACTAATCTGACCTCTCCCCTCGCGGCTGTGTGATCAATACACTTGCACAACTGCAGACAAACTTGCTTTATCCTCTTCGGTTTCTTGAGCCTCTTTTTATTCAAATTACCAGACAAACAAGCTCCAGACACACGTTTAAGTGTCAGGACTGTCAAGCAGAGCAGAAGCTGGTTCAAATGTTAAATCTCTCCACCACGGCGATGCACCACTTCTATCCTCCAGCCCTGACAGTTCTTTCCAGTTTCCTCCGAGAGGAGAAATACCCACATTCCAGTTGAAACCGAGGTTTAAAATTCCTATTAAAGCAGCTTTTATGTAATTAGATTGGAATGAATGTGCAACAGTGCCCATTGCAGAAAACTTCAAAGTGGTTCTACTGGAGAAATCACAGCCCGTTTCAGTCTGCCCACAAGAAGAAAGAATGGCTCTCCGGAGGATAAGAGTATATTAGTCTCTGTATGTAATAGATTTTATTGACCATATGGAACTGATATAAAAATTGTGTTGCAGTGGGTAGTCTTGGATTTGAGACAGGAATGTGACATACAAAATACAGTTCTTGTAAAAAGCCTGGCAGCTCTCTGGCACTTTTTGCAATCAGAAGAACCAAAAATATTTACCTGATTGAGTCACTGACGAGTCCCAGGTCAACGCAAAATCTGAAGATTCACCCTCTTCAACTGAAAAAGAACAAAAAAAAATAAGTTGTGATTGCTAAAATGAACCAGCTGGAAAGCAAAGCCACCAGAAAATGAGGTCCTCTATGACATTAACTATTCCAACAGACTTCTGCGCCGGTGAAAAAGAACTTACTGCTTTCTATGAAACAATTCATAAGGTGGAAATTTAGTAAAGAGATTTTCCCTATTTTTAGACTACATATGGGATTTTCTGTTTGCAGTTTCTTCCTGAACAGGTAACAGCAAGTCCATTTGAAATTTTAACAGAGGTTTAAATACCAGTAGCATATTTTAAACCCCAAATACCATATTTGAAATTTTGTACACTCACAACAATGTGCCTGTGCAGAACTGCCATTTTGGAGAGGTCATTTTTGAAACGTATGCTGTAACAGATCATAGTAAAAACCTGTCCTACGTAGGGAAAATTGCCCGACTTATGACATATCAGCCATATTCAGAACCGAGTGGTATCTGGAGTTCTTTTTAGAGTTCAGAATTGAAAAACGCTATTATAACGTGTAACCATGTTCTGCAATATGGCAGTCATAAATAACGGCATTTAAAGCTTGCTGATGGGAAAGTTGTCAGAGCCAGGTGCTCAGCACTTGCAAGTGATGTATCTCTAACCCTCTGCCTGTTAAAAATTATAAAATGTCATTTGATTCTTACATTCCTAAAAATAACCAGGAGATCAGCTGACAACAGGCAGGGTGAACACAGGGCCGGATCCCGCGTTACTGGAAGCAGTGGCAGGTTTACTTCTGTCAGACTGGGCGTTTGAAAGTGGTGACTGTGGAAATTATTCTTTTTGATCGCAAAAGTTGATCGTCTTCACCTGCCTACACCGTCACTGACACCAAACAAATTCAAACCATGGGTCTTTATTTCCTGACAAATTGTATTTACTCCATGCACTGAACAATCTCAAACCCTTTTATCTAAAATATGCTGGATTCAAATACAAGTTCTACATAATTCTGCAACTGAAATCCAAACTATATTGCAAAGGCGATGGGACCTGTATGCCCAGGCCCTGGAACCAGCTCTGGTGTTTACTTACACTGAGTATTCACACTTTCATCACAAGATTCTTCATTTTATGCTTTCCTCCCCATTTTTTCCACCCCAGTAAGGATCTCACAGCCTGTAAGTTCACCTGTCAGTGGTGACATCACGTGGCAAATTTTGGTTTTCTGTTCAGAGCACAAAGAAGGGCCTACTCTGGAGAACGGCACAGCTCCAGCCCCGACAGCCTGCGAGTTCGCTACCAGAAGAGCACGGAATCCAGCCACTTTTGAAAAATCATCCCTGAGACACTGTTATACTTTTTCCAAAAAGCCTACGTTAGCACAAAGGCCGTGCCACATAATATTAAATTCCAGAATTACAGAGGAAACCAGATACAAAGCCATGAGCTCTGAAGCCGGCACGGGTGCGATTCCCCGTTGGTGGCAGGGCAGGCCCAGCTCGCACTCGCGCTCCTCACCCACCGCGTCGTGTGCCGTAAGCCACCAGCCTGTCCCCATTTGGGCCCACCTCCTAACAGAAAAAAACTCTGGACAGTTATCCTAAACACCATTGCACTCTTACACAAATACATCTCTTCTTTTAACATCAAAGTCTACATACATTTGGGAGGTTTCTGTGCCAAAACAAAATAAGCTAAGTTAGCAATTCATGCACCTCACTCAAAACAGACAAGGGGAATATTTTAATTTTATTTTATCCTTGACTGCTTTTTTGGTTGTCTTGCTCAGACAGTTTTTTATAGTACTACTTTTAGGTTGAGCCTTTTTATTTCTTTACATTTTGTCTTAGAAAGAGATGTTAAAAAAAAAAAACACTGCTAAAAATACATAAAGGCAATAAATTCAGTCCTAGTCAAGCAGAAGTATATGGGATCAGCACTGGTCATCGGCAATTTTAGCCATTCCCTGCCTTCAAGACTGGTTAAACACCGGAGCCCGCTCCAGCCCTTGCGCTGCCACGGGGCAGCCGGCTCCAGCACGCAGCAAATCCGTAGTTTTTAGAATCCCTTAAAGGAGGGCAAAGGTTTGAGCCAGCCTCTGCTGGCATTAATTTGCTTCGCTCCCAACGACTGAAAAGGGGACAGAGAATACATATGTGAATACAATGGCACTTAAATTCATTTTATGTTATTGCAGTCATGGTTTCAGGTTCTCCCCCTCTATTTGAACAGACCCACCACGTAGCTGGCAGTGCTTTTCTTCCCCCTCCTTTTAAAAAAAATAATAATCTTTCATAGGACTGACCATAAGAAAAAGTAACAGCCAGAACTTGTGGTCCAGGGAGAAATTGACTTCAGTTGATTTTTCAGTTAAAGTTTCAGTTTCTTAATTTTTTTCTCATCATTCCTTGCAAGCTAGGTTGACGCCGGTGACTAGCGTGCATCAACGTTCACTTTGTGGATGCTATCATTTAAGTAGTGGTGATGGGCAAAAAAAGCCAGTGAAGAGGTACAAAGCATTCAACACAATCACTTCCAAAATACATCACACCATAAAATAATTCCCAGCTCATTAGCAGGAAAATATGTTCTCCGAGACACCAATCACAATCGTTACTCCTGAAGGCAAGGACTAGACGCTTCCAGCTGTGCTAGTAAAAATCACCCGGAATGTGCCGGCACGCGAGTCCACTCAGGCAGGAGCCACCCCCGTACCTGAAACACTCTGCAGCTCAGGAATACCACGGGAAACGGCAGCGCAGTTTAAGAGGGAAAATCAAGATTTTATACAGCAACTGGAGACCTTGTGTCAGCTGTAACTACTTTACGGGAGCCCCGGCGACATAATGGCGAAGGCTCAGCATTTCATGAAACTTTGGAAGCACTGAAAATGAAGACACCCAAAATGACTGACATGAAGCTTTGGGCAGGACGTTCACAAGTGCACTTCACATGTTCTTTTTGGACATTTCCCGTTTTCCTTCACAAACTCTCCTCATTTTCTCCCCAAATTACGCTGTGTGCCTGCGCACTGAGCCATGGTTGCAACCACAGAAGCCGCTGTGTAATTACACTTACTCTTGTTTCTATCCGCTCTCTCCATCTGAACGATCATTTTTAAATGCTTCAGAAAAGCCTATTTTTACCCCTATTTTTACCCAGAACGGCTCCCAACGTGCAGCACACCGCACCAAGGGGGAGGGTATGCTTCTCTCCCAGTGCCAAATCCACCACACAGCTGATTAGAAGAAAAGATGGGCAGGAAACCATTTCAGAAATTAAGAACCTAACCTTGGTATCAACACTCACAGCCTTATGTTTCTGTTTTTGAAGAAAAAAAAAATATGTTAATGCTTTTCTTTCGTAAATGGTCCAGAGTATTTGCCGATATACTGGAAGTAAAAAAGAGAGACACACTTTTAGCTGCATCCCTCAGGGTGATGATTATGAGCCAGCTATAGGAAACTCACCCAAGAGCGTGCCTGCTCCCACAGCCATGCCTTTGGTGACATCTGGGAAGCCAAAACCCTTTAGGAAGGCTGGGTCTGACTTGAAAATAGCCTTGGTCTGGCCACGTAGAAAGTCTTACTGCTGGTCAACTCGGAAGATCGGTAGCTTTGGGCACTGCCTTGGCCTGGCGCAGGGAGGACATCGCCAGCAGCGGGAGGACACACGTCTGCTTCCACTCCCCGTTCTGCCCCAGCGCGGGGGGACTCACGGCTGCCGTGTCTAGAGAAGAGCTCTGTTCTGCCCCAACCGATTGCAGGACCCAACCGCAGGAGTCAGAAGAAGGACAGGGCTGATATGAGGAGGAACCATGGGCAACATCACAATACTGCACTCCCACACACACCAAATATTTGCATTTTGCCCGCTCGCCTCCAATGTTCTCCAAGGATGTCTATTTAATTGCGAGGTCACGAGTGCTGCAGGCTCAAAGATTCCGGTTCCTTGTGCTCAGAGAAACTTCTGAAAGGATTCAGCATCCATTCCCCGAAGAGGGAGAACATCTATTTATGGGGCTACCATTACCTGAACTCCATTCACAGTCACAGTGCTTATTTAACACTTTATCGCTCCCAGGAAAGAAGTTAACCTTATCAAAGTAAGACGCTTCTGAACCAAATGTTGATTTCTAGATGCAATCAAGCTTTACCAGAGAGCAACAGCCCCTCAGTAATTCCGACGGCATGTGTACGCTCCCTTATCCTATTTCACAGCCTTCAAGCACCACTTTAACGCTCCCCACCATGTAAAAATTCCACAGTACACTAACTCAAACGTTAGGAATGCTTACCGTTTGAGAAACTGCTCAGAAATACGTTGGGTTACAAGCAAGCCCTCCAGCTGACGGGGATTTTTCCTGGATCGGGGCCGTTACCGAGAGCTGCGTTTGGGACCAGGGCCACTCGCTCACCCACGAGCAACCTTTGAGAAATCCATGTACGGAACAGCGAGGGAAAAAAAAAAAGCAGGTACTGCTTTTTATTTTGGAGGATTTGGTCAGATTTTGTCAGTGACAGAATGCTCAGATAAACCTGGGAAAATCGCAGCGATGCCTGGGTATTAGCTGTAACGTACGTGTCAAGATTCACAGCTTTCCCTCTAGAGAAATAACCCAGCACCAATCTGCATTGTAAGCCTGTCACACAAACCCCACATTTTTTTTCCCTGACCTCGCTGTAGGTACTCGCAAGCAAGAGCTGGGCGATCTTCCGTCATCTTCGGCCTCTTTACCGCCTTTCAGACACGCATCTCTGTGCTGTCCTCCCCAGCCCTTGCTCCATCCCTCCCATCCCATGAAATGACACGCTCCTGAATCAGCGGGGAACACTGAATAGCCCCATCGCACCACCATTCATCCACCACCGCTCATCCCACAGCGCTCGCGGCCTGGGATTTGGTACAGCGCCCTTGATCCTGCAAAACACAGAGCAGCTTCCACTTCCACAGAGGGAGCTGAGGGTGCTCAGAACTTTGCGGGCTGAGGACTGTCAATCGGGCAGTTTCCAGCGGCTCGGCACGGCAGGGGCACAGAGGACGTTAGCAATCTTTACCCTTTAAGTAGCCTGGTGCTTCCCTTGGAGAGGTGTGGACAGGCCTGCTGCTCAAACCGAGAGAGGAGGGCAACACCTCCGCTCTCCCTCAGCCCATCGCCCAGCGCTCAGTCCTGCGCCGCACCGGGAGCTGCAATGACCCCCTTCGGAAAAACCGACTTTCCACAAGGACTCCTGCCAGGTCTCCCCGTGTTTACTAGACATTTAGCTTGTTTGTGCTATCGTTTTCATCTAGGTTTAGTAAGGCTTTGCCATTTTTTCCCCGGTGGCAGGGAGCACTGGGACACCAGGGCATCCCCAGAGAGGTGATGGCGTGCTCCTCGCCCGCGCCCCAGCCCCCAGGACGTCCCGCGGGAACGGAGCCTGGTCCCTCGCAGCTCCTGAGCCGCCTCCCTGTTCTCTCCCCACGGTGGCCCCCGGCCAGGATGGTTTTTCCACCTTAAATAGCACCATTATATACCAGTCCTTTCATGGGCCAGCAGGCCAGGGAATAAGACAAGGGGGTTCACTGACACGGCTTATTGCGCTCGTTCAGAGCCTGAGTTTGCACGAGTTCTCTAGCTGCTTTTCTCCAAAGTCAGTAACGGGGCTTGGCAGAGCCCCTGCATTTTGCTGGCAAAGTCAACCCTTTTTGTGTGAAGGAGGGAGGAGTGGGGAAACCCAGACTGCTGTGCTCTCTAGGTCAGGGAAAATAATAAAAAAATTAAAAAAAAAATTTTAAAAGGAAGAAAAAATGAGATAAATGGGACAGAATTACAAAGCAAAACTGAAAAGAGATCGTTAGGAACAGAAAAAGATGTGGAGGCGATTAAGGAGAACAAGACAAACAACGAAATAAGGTAGCACTAGCAGGTTTATGCAAAGGAGATCTAATTATGGGTGGCTGAATCCTCCAGGACATTAATATTCCATCGTAATGTGTCTAGTTTCCTCCTTTCCAGACATGGCAGGGAGGAAATGAGAATCACTTAGATACACTGTTTAATGAGCAAATGATGGACGATCACCAAACACAGCCTGCCTGATAAGTATCCATTAGCTTAAACTCGCCCAGTAAATCTGCGTGCCGCTAACGGGCCTGCCTCTTCAACCGCCGCAGCAAAACTTAATGGAACTGCGACCGGAGAAAGGGATCGCTGGAAATAAAAATCTCATCTCTGGGAGCCGAGGAAGGCCGTGGGACAGAGATAACGGCTTATCGCAGCACTTCCTGCCCACCGCACACCTGACTCACGAGCCACAGCGCATTTATTCCCAGTGCTCATATTTAGATTTTGTGTTTCTAATTCACAGACTCCACTGGAGACAGCTATTTCCCATCAAAATCTATTATGTAAATAAATACGAGGGCATGGCATAAGAAAATGCAGCCAGTGTTTCACATGGCTCTTAAAATCAACATCTCATACGTGCAATAAATTAAGCTTATAGTTCCCAAAAGCGGGCCTGCAGACACCCCATTTCACATTCTAGATCTGCCAACAATACTGTCACTGACGGTCCTTACAGCTTGTCAGGGGAGGTTAATTCCCAGAGGGCAGGGCGGGGTGTTTTTTTCCCTTTTATTTGCAATACATGGTCTTTAAATCTGTGAAACGTACAGGAATTTAGAGGTTGCCCTGGAAGAGGGACCTGGCCGCGGAGGCCCACAAGACCCACAGCAGTAGCGCCTCGGCCCCGCGCGAGAACCACGTTTTTCCAGCCCCAGCAACAGCCGGCACAGGGAACACGCAGTTTTTGGTTCCCTGGGTTTCATCAGGAAGCACCATCCCCTTTGCTGGGTGCGCTGCCCGTCCCTCCTCTGCCCCGCCACGCACTGGGCCACCTCCCCGCGTCCCTAGCAGAGGGCCCATTGCCACTGCCACCCACCTCTTGCCTTTTTGGACAAAAAACCTCTTTCAAAATTGGTTGCTTCCACCTCAGAAAAGCAGGAAAGGGACTGGAGTTTGGCTTTTTCTGCCTGGCCATGAGACTCAAGGGGTACACCCCATCCCACCCACAGCCCACGCGTCCCCGGCACAGAGCTCCCACTGACGTGCTGCGTCCCCAGACCCACCGTCTGCGCTACGCTGGGAACGGACGGGAGCACCCAGGGCCCCTGCCCTCACCTGCCCCGGCTGGGCTGAGCCCCAGCCCCCGCGGGGCGAGAGCAGGGGCGTGGGGCAGAGAGGTGGGGAGGGCAGCGGAGATGTGCGAGGACACGGGTGCGGGCGGCCAGCTCCTGCGGACAGGGGACGGCGAGCAGCGGCTGCACTCCTCCCGCGTTATTATAGGCATTTCTAAGGCAACTGTCACCATAGTGTCTGCACCTTCTTCAAAAATAGATCTACTATGAGTAAACAGGCGCTTTAAAGCTCAAGTGAAACAAAACAGGTGAATCTGGCATTCCCCGTGTTGCTCATAAAATCAGGTATTTTACTTCAGCAACCAGGAGTTTAAATATCCTCACTCCATCTGGAAGGCTGCTGGGTGACAGAAACACCTCGGCGTTAAAACCCCAACAAACCAAAACAGGGAAAGTAAAGAAAGGGGGAATTAGCGCACCTACAATTCCTGGCCAGGACTTCAATTCCATCGGTTGAATTTGCAAGCTGTGAAGCAATCCCTTGCCCCGCTAAAACGCCAGAAGTGGGCTGAAGCTGCCCAAATACAGGATGATGACGCGAGAGACGCGTGAGAAGTGACAGACCACGGGTGGGTCAGTAAGGACCGAGACCAAGCCGCCACTCAAATCCCTGCGGTGTCTTCCACCTTCCTCCAGACTTGGGGCGTAGATGTTGTACCAGCGAAGGCTCTGCTACCCCCCGCGCGCTTTTGAGCGCACAAAGCCCAGGTGTCACCTAAGGCCATCCTCGCACGCAGGCGGGACACGGGGCTCTGTGCTGGAAGGCAGCGGAGCCGAGAGTTGCAGTGGGCAGAGACAAGACGCACGCAGAAGAGTTTGGCTGGAGGGACGGCCCGGGCCAGGGGGTGCCAGAAAGACCCCTACTGTTTCCTGAGCGTACAGGAACGGCTGCAGGGAAACGGAGTTTCAGAACAAAGCCAAGGCACCATGAAGTTCAAGCACTGGGCTTTGCACAGAGGATGCAGGGTCTCACCAAGGCCCAGTTATTGTATGCTTTGCTTCTCCAGAAAAAAAATACTAAAAAAAAAAAAAAAAAAAAAAAGAAAGAGCACTATTTTAAAGAGCACAATTTTTACATCAGGCCTATGAAGTTTCTTTATAAGCAGGACACGTAATAAAATAATTTGTGTGTGCTGGCCCTGTCTTGAGGCAGCTAATGAGGATCCTAAAAGCTCAACATCTAACACAGACCAAAGACACAAAGAAAGGGGAATGTTCCCACATTAATTTACATGAACTTCTACACAGAAACAGGAACCGAACCAGAGAAGAACAGAAGACAACTAGGATCTGCAGCGGGGCAGGGGGACCATCAGGATGCAATACGCCCATCGTTGACCAGACGTCTACATCTCAGTCTAAAAAAATAAAATAAAATTTTACACTTATTACACTGCTAATCTTTCAAACCTGGAATTTTTTCACTGGTGAGCTATGTTTGCAGCATGGAAGAAAAGGAAAAGAGAGAA
The DNA here is from genome assembly GCA_009806455.1 of Tetrax tetrax. Classification (NCBI taxonomy): domain Eukaryota; kingdom Metazoa; phylum Chordata; class Aves; order Otidiformes; family Otididae; genus Tetrax; species Tetrax tetrax. The sequence continues at coordinate 161,749 of WHYT01016881.1, read as the reverse complement.
GGCTTTTCCTAACCAGCCACTTTAATTGGAGCTATGAGAGCCTGGAAAAACCCATCTGGTGAGTGCACTTTTCCCACCTTTCCCCTTCTCTTCGACGCTGGTCCCAGTCTCAAAGAGCCAGATTTCCAAAAGCCTAAGGACGCCGGGCTGTGGGGGCACCCGCTTTGCTGCTGTCGCGGGGCCATCGCAGGGACCAGGTCCAACAGCTGAACAAGGAGAGCCTCGGCTTTCCCGGCGAAGCGTTGAGTTTTTGGGGGCTGCTCGTAGGAGTTGGTTTTTCCCCTCCTGGAGCAAACAGCTTGCTGTGGCTTTTTTGTGCACGCTGCGTGTGTGTGTGGCTGTGTGCTGGGTAATACTCCCCCGGCTCGCTCATTTTAATGCTGCTTTCTCCCTAGATGAAAATATACATATTCTTATTAAGGGAAAAAAATGTGCAAAGTATAAATTTGCATCTATGATAGTTTCTGGTTCATAAATTGTATTTTAATAATAAATACTAACAGGAAGGTCCGTCTTATTTGTACGCAAGCCTGGATGTTTTGATGAAGGAACACACAAACAGTATAAAATAAATACTATCAAGTGAAATACAGATAAAAGGGTAAATAAAAGCAGGTGTAAAGCCAATACGTGGAGAATCCAGCTCCTCATCCTGCCTCCACCACCAGAAGAGTTTTTCAGGCACTGGAAGGACCCACGCAAGCAGATGCTCCACCACCCCCGGGCGTAGATGCCCCACACTTTCCCACTCCTGAATTTTTTTATTGCACAGGTCAAGGGAAATTCTCCAGCTGGGATTCTTCCTACCAGAAAGACAGGCTCTGCTGGCTGCATTAAGGCGAGAAAAAAATCACAATGAGGGAGAAAAAGTTGTATACATCACACAGATCCCCTTGTAGCGTCAAACTTCATTTGCAGCAAAACCAACTCAGCCACCGTAAAGTGGAAACTGATATTCTTTATGACCCCCTAACAACCTGTGCTAACATACCATAAATAAATTTCAACAACTTGTTATGCGCGTAGATTATTTTAAACAAGACTAAAAGGGGAACATAGGTCTTACTGAATATTGGCACACATACAAAGAACGGGGGAAAGCTGGCTTTTAAAGCTTTATCCCCAAATCTACTTTTTTTTCTCCTTACTCCTATTAAACTTACAACATTTCCACTGAAATGAAACACAGAAAGAGTTTCCAAATATTTTATCATTCTGAACGGATTTCCCCAGTGTAACTGTAATAATATTTTTACAGTTAACAGATCCACTGATTTAATAACTGTGATTTGTGTATTTAGAAAATTCATTAGAGCAGACATTCCCCGACATTTTCCGATTTATTTATTTATTTAGCCTAATTTGGGTACACTACTTCAAAAGAACGCTTAGAGCTTCCCAGTTCCTTAGTCACTCACTAATAACATCTAATAATTAATAAAGACATGTAAATTCTTAACTCCCAGAACTATTCCAAACTTACTATCTGTACGCTTCGTGTCATGTCTCACTTATAGATATCTGCATTACTTTGTTTCATAAAACGCTGAAGGGACACGTACTGATCTGGCTCTCCACCACGGGTGAATATTCAGGCGTGCCGCAACCGAAGCGAAACTAAACCCAAACCTCTCCTCTAGGAGTTTTCCAGGCAACCGTGGAGCCTTTTACCTGGTTTTTGCCTTGTCCCTCCGGCAGACGCCCGGCGCCCGCACGCTTGTGTAAGCGCACAGGCACTCGTGCAAACGCACGCGTCCTCGGAAGCTGTGGGGGACATGCTTCTTCAGCCACCGTGTAGATGCGGAGGCGTGGTGTCAGCTGAGTGCATCGGGATCGTCTCCTTAGCACTGATTTTTTTTTTTTTTTGGGGAGCACAAGTGAACACCCTCACCCCCTTCACAAGGCCGCCAGCCCCTTCTGCCTCCGCAGCGACCATGGGGAATAACCGCAGTTCAAACCGTCCTTACTTGGAAGCAAATCACATTGTGTCTGCTCCTCTCTGACAAGTGCTCCTGTCAGGGCTTTGTGTTCTGCAACATTTCCTTGTCATATTTATTTGCTTGTTTTGATTTCTGGTCTTCTGTCGGGAGGAAGGCTGCCAAGACCGTACGTCCCGTCTCCTACCAGGACGGCCAAGCCTGGGAAGCGGGGCGTGGGGATTTCCACCCGCAAGGCAGCATGTTGACTGAAGTTTCCTTAAAGAAAGACAACTTGCATAAAATTTTGTACTTAAAATGAACAGGACTCGAACTAAGAATGAAAACAGCCCCACTTCCCTAAATAAAAGGTACCGCGATAGGTTTTACGAAATGACGTCCCACCCCAGAACCACAGGCAGATGCAAGGTCGTTCACACAGACGAACTGACTGTGCTGGCAGTTGTACCACGCGTAACAAAGTTTGCGTGGTTTCTGTTACGACTTCTTATAATCTGCAAGTCTCTTCCTCAAAGTCAAACTGAGACAGAAAAAAAATGCTCGGAATCGTCTGCCTTACAAAACAGAGAGCTTTAGTCCAGCCTAACCCCTATCAAAAATGCTCATGTAATTAGTTTACACTTGAGGAAAACGGGTTACTTGATGAACTAATGTTTGTTCCCAGGCCAATCTCACCCACGGCCAGTGGGTCAGCAAAGCAGAGCTCCTCTACCAATTTTGATGACATCTGAACACATCTCCTATCCACACTTGCATTTTTTTTCCCCTGTTAATGAGATTTCCCTGTTGTTCTCTTGATTTCCTGATCAAGATACACACTCTTATGGAAATTCTGTGGTAAATAAAAGCCGTCCTCGTGCCTGGTCCGTGCATACTCATGCTTCACAAAACGCTTCGGCCGAGCTTGCATCGGTACAGAAACGACTGAGTCGCAGTGAGAGATGAACTGTGCACAGCAACACGGCAGAGAGGGGAGCCACTGCCGACACCCCTTTGTACGAGTCACGGACACTACGGCGTTCTGGGAACCCACCGGTGTGTATCCGTGCCGGCTGTTAGGGTGAACGCCACCCAAGCGTACGTAAAGCCCTCTATTGATCACAAAGCCGCGATCGATACAGGCGTAGGCATCCTTTCTCCTCCATCACACAAGCAATTTATCTAAAAATGGGAAACCTTGCTTTTTTGTTAATGCAAGGTTTTGTGATAGGTTTCTTCTAAATACATGAAATCATCATCAGCGCAACTCTACTGCGCTCAGGGAGTCTTCAACTCACGCTGACCTCCTGGCTCTCCCCACGTTGGCCCGTTGGCACCGGCCACGCCAGAGGCTTCCTCATGCACCCCATAGTGCCCAAGACCATGAGGTCTTTAACGTTACACCGTATCTTAAGCCCTACTTAAAAGTCAGGTTTTGTTTCTTTGGCAGAGTCTTACTAACCAACTTTCCAAAGTAAGACATGTAGGTGGCTCCTGCCGCAGCAGGAACGGCAGTAGATACCGTGCCATTCGTGTGTGCTTGGCTTGGCCATTTGTGTGTGCAGCACACCTGAAAGAGCTGACACTTGCTCCAATTCCTTAAACCTTGAGGAAAAAAAACCAACCAACCAAAAAAAAAAATCTCCTGCACTTTTAAAATACTGATCTACAGGCATTCATTTAAAAAAATTGAACGCACTTTATTTTACGTAAGCTAACACATTGCTGAATTTACAAAAACCCTGAAAATGACTCTTTTTCACATCTTTGCTTGTGATAGATGCTGTTCAAACCCACAAGTCAATCTCCTAAAATACCACACTCCCACCCACTCAGCCCAACCCAGAGATCACTTTAGAAAGCCTGTTTCTGGGCTACTGGAGTTGGTGGAACTGGGAGTGAAGCCGCATCTTTTAACCAGACTCATCATTTATTGACGTGGAAGTAACGAGATCGTAGAAGAGGCAGCCGGTAACGATGTACAGCCCAAACGCAGACAGGGGACCCTCAGAAATGTGACCCACACTCTGCCAGGAGGGAGGGGGAGAGAAGAATTTGAAAAGCAATCCCAAGATGGGCAGGAGGTCAATCAGCCCGCTCCGCTGTTCCAGTGTCACCCTTCCTTCCCCACACCTCGCATGTCCCACCACGTCCAGCCCTGCGGACAAGCACTGACTGTCCCACTGGGGCTGCAGCATCGCATCCTTCAAAGACAGCTTGCCAACGCCATTTAAACTTTAACTGGAAACAAAACAAACACTCCATCTCTGTCACTGTTGCACTGCCATCAAAGCGCCAGCCGACAGGAAAAAACCCAAACCTCTGGCATGCTGGGCCATTTTTTGGAACAGGTTGCCCAGAGAGGCTGTGGATGCCCCATCCCTGGAAACATTCCAGGCCAGGTCGGCCGGGGCTCTGAGCAACCTGATCTGGTTGGAGATGTCCCTGCTCCTGGCAGGGGGGTTGGACTGGGGGGGCTTTGAAGGTCTCTTCCCACCCAAACCATCCCATGGTTCTATGATTCTATTTTCAAACCCAAAATGAGGGAGCTTTTCATAACTCAAAACCACAGCGCAATGCGTGCTGAACCACGGCTTTTCACTGCAGCTCGTTTAGATTATAGTATATGTCTCTTTGAACTAAGAGATCATTTGTTTAAATTGCTTGATTATACATAATGATCTTTCTCTTATTCAAACAAGATTCAACATTGCCACTGGGGGAGAGGGCGGAAACGGCACAGAAATTTAACGAGAAAGAAAAAATACAGTACAACTCTTGCAGTAATAAAACATTCGGAGAATTTTCACTTGACTGGCAAGAAAACCAGAGCTAGAAAACATCTTGTTCCACCCCAGCTATTTACACTGACTGCACTCAGAGTGTAACGTACAGCTTTGATCAAAATACAGGATCCACAAAATATTTAACTTGAAATACACAGCACGGAACTGGTCTCCCAACAACTTATGCCGTCGCCTCCTGCCACCCTACATTTCCCTAAACCTCGGAGTCCGATTCACAGACGTCAGTCAGGTCATTTCATTTTTAACTTAACAGGGACTGGATATCATTTATTCCAGATCTGCCAGAAGAGGTGTGGTTTCAAAACAGCCTTTTGCACTTTTATGGACCGAAATGCAAACAAAAATTCAATAAAACCTGAGCTAGAAAAGTGAAATCGTTTACCAGCGAGTTGGAAAGCAGCTTACACAGGCATTACAAGAGTTTTCCGCAAACATCCCAGAGGGCAGGCAAGAAAAATAAGAGCCTACCTATTCACCTAGTTTTACTCTGTAACTTTTCAGAGGAAGAGCATGGATTTTGTCTCTCTGCACTTAACTGAGGGAAGCAAAGACAGGCCTGCCCCCAGATGAGAAGAGATGGATAGAAGGCGATGTGTTTATCCTGTTCAGACAGCCGACCAGCCTGGATCCTCCCACTGCCTTCCCGAAGCAGCTCCTGATTGCCCACCGTCGTTAGCCTGATCCCAGCTTTTCCTAACGGCCCCCTGAGGAGGAAGCAGCACGTGAGCATTGCAGACCTTCACCTGTTTGCAGGGGATGGGTGCAGGTCCCTGGCTGGTGGCAGTCTCTGCAGCACAGGGTCTCCGGAGCACGGGTGGGCCGCCCCAACGGCCACCACCCTGCAGGACATGCTGCTGATTTCTGCGACAGGGCTCCCAGGGGACAGCAGAAAACACAACACAGAGCATAACTCAATCTCAGAGATCAACCTCTAAAACAAAAAACAAGCCCAAATACAATGATAGAGACCTCCATCATTCACACTTTATCCTGAACTTAATCCTGAAGTCCTTCTGTTTCTGGAGGCCTGGCTAATTCTTAATAAAAGTTATTTCTCATGGAATTAAATGGAACGTTTGTGTATTTGACAAGAACAAGCAGCCACCCAGCCAGGCTCACCCACGGCGCAGTAGCTGCGCTATGAGGAGAGAACACCACAACCGAGAATTAAACTTTAGAGGAAGGTCTTGGTAATCTACGTTTAAACACAGAAACCCGAGGAGAAAGACACACCCCTCAGAGCATCCCTTCACCTACCCCTTCCTACAGGACACCGCTGCTCCTGCGCAACGCTCGCTGCGTCTGACGCAAGGCGAGAAAGGCCAAGGCGGCTCAGGAGCTACGGTTAAGTCACCTGCCTGGAAGGCACGAACCATTTTGAGATGTCAAAGCTTTCACTGAGCATTTTCACACTCTCTTAAGAGAACAGAATTGCCATCACAGCTAAATTTCTCCCAAACACTGGTATTTCTTGCGCTGACCATTCAGGGTATTATTTTTCTAATGATGTCAGCTCAGGACTCCCTCCAACCCGACACTCAGGAGTGGATGTACTTACAGTTGTAAGTAAATTTGCAGTTTGCAGATTCATAGGCAGATCTGTACTTTCGGTGCGGTATTTCAGACACGGCGCAAACTCCTATATGTGTATATTTGCATGCATATCTGCAACCGCTTCATTTTTAACAGGGAGCATCCCATTTGGGGATCTCCCACTTCTTTTTATTTGGCAATCAGATTTCGCGCTGTCAACTGACACTTTTTAAAAATTTCAAGTCAGTTCCTGGCTACACGGATTGCTTTTTCCAGAGCAACGGTCGCTGGATAGCGTGGGTCCTGCCAGAAAGAGGTTGGAACTGCCCACAGCAGCATTTTCAGTCCCAAAAAATGGGAGTTTGTGTGTCAGCAAGGCAGGGCAATCACCTGGGGCAGATGGATTTTTCTGCATTGCCCTGTTTGGAGAACTGAAGGCTTCAAAAGCAGAAAGTATAGTCCTGCAAGATTTGCAATATTGTTTCAAGTGATTCCCACCCAATTCTTGCCAAACATTTCCACTTTGAGTTCAATAGACAAGGAGTAAGGAACAAGTAACCAAAATACCTAAAACCACAAGCCATGGTCAACCTTAAAGAAATCACCTGTCATTGCGCCCCAGCAGCTAGTCCTCGCTGTGCCGAACCCAAACTGCTGGAAGGAGGAGCCTGGCGCCGCAGAATCCAGGCAAGAGCGGCCGTCCGGAGCCCGGTGGCACAAGGACGGCGACGCGGCAGCGGGACCGCTCAGCAGCCTAACCTCTCACTGCTTCCCCGCCTGCGTATTCACATCCGCAACACGTCACACACCTGACCACGCCACCGCCCCAGCCGCCACACGGCACCGCTTGCTGCGGGGCTGCCACGCTCACCCGCGGCCGTACTCACCTGGGTACCGGCATTCAAAAGGGCGGCGTCTCTCCTGTCCCCTTTATCGCTCCTCTTATCTCAATAAGCACTGCTATTACGTATATTCCTAGACAACCCATTTGTGTTCTCCAGGTGTTTTTAGGCATATAGCAATTTAATGTAGAGAATAAAACTGAAAAATTAAGTCTACTGCCAGCTTCCCAGCAGCAACACACATACACCTTAACGGACACATTCAGGTTTAAAAGCTGATAAATTAGCTAAGGAGAAGATTCCACAGATCATATCCATCTTCATTAAGTTTGACTTCCAAATCCTGAAGATGGGAGTAAATCACCCCCTGATGCTGTGGGCAGAGCGGAATTAACTTCAGACAGTGCCTCTCCTTCCTCAGGCAGGGGTCACTGGGAGACCCCGAAAGCCACGCGTACGCCCGTGGTCGTACGCAAGCGTCGCAGCCAGAGCCAGCACTGTGCTCCAGCTTCACCAAGCACAACTCAGGAGGTCGTAAAATAAATCACATTTATTAAAATTTGCCTTTTTCTCTTTTTTTTTGGTTAATGTTGTTTAAATCAACACCTTTGGTTTCCTGTGCTCACTTGTGTGAGGGAAGCCAGTGCCTCCCCGCACCCCCAGTCCAGCCCAGCACGTAGGGTGCTGCGGGTGGCTGGGACCCCGGGGACTGGCAAGGACTGCTGCGGGGTGACAAAAAAAAAAAAAAAAAAAAAAAAAAATTATTTGATCCAGCATGTAGTTAATGGTGTTGGCCTCCTAAGACTTACAACTTAATAAAATTGATCTCGCTGCAGTGCTGTAATGAAGAACAGTAGGATAAGGCTACCCTTGAACCATGAAAATTGTATATTGTTACCTCCTCGGGCCCTCCTAGGGCTATGGCCGCTGCAGCCTCTCCAAGCTGTCATTTGTCTGACTCTGACAGCAGACGCCGCTGGCAAGCGGCAACGGTGGCTACGAGAGCTTCTTCGGAAAGGCAAGGGCAGAGGGAGAGCGCTCAGTGCTAGATGTCTCTCTGGATAACGACCCACAGGATAAAACCACCGATTATACCAATTACAGTTGTGCGTGAAGTGTGTTAACAATAAAACATACAAAAGTCAGAGAATTTAGGGAGCGCACGTTATAACATTTCACAACGGTCTTATTACAAGCCAGCGTGTATTAAATCATTATAATCTCTAAGTAGGTGGACAGTTCTCAGCGTTCTGCTTTAGCTTAGCAAAGAAAAACTATTTGGGTAGGGTACGACAGCTTCATCTACATTTGCTCGTCGACGCGCTTTAAGAGGAAGGGGAGCCAAGCTCCACGCGCAGGAACAACTGGCTAACCGCTGCGGGTACCTGCGCCGCCGCTGCCTGCTCCACCAGCACTGAGCCGCGCAGAGGTGTCCGTCACAGCCCCGCACCCCTCCCAGCATCCTTCTCTTGGCTTGCTTGCACCAACGTTCCATAAGGAAAATGTTCCTCTTACTTCACTTTTCTCAAATGCAGCTACAATGTTCAAGAAAACCCTAAGCATCTACCGTGAGGCTAAAGGCACGGGAAGAGCTGGCAGGAAGACGCGGCAGAGGACTGGCAGCTCGTTACACCTTCTTTCGCTGTAGCACAGCCACAGACATCTCACACAGCGAGCACCAGAACACGTGGATATTTTTATGGACACTCCGGGCCAGGGTAACCATTTCCACCCAGCACCTGACCCGCAAACCCGCTGGCTCTGCTCAGCCCATGGTTTTTACATCGTGCTCACACGCAAACTCACCCTACAACACTGGTTTTCCTGTTCTCAGGACTTCCTTGGTACCCTTTAGTCAACGTGCTAGAGAAACCTTTTATTAAATGCTGCTAATTTCTTTATTGATCAAACTGTGAGCCATTTCATTTTCCATTACAGCAGAAATCTCCTACAGGAGCATTCAGATGAGGTTTCTTCACTCTGTCTCGAGTAGCATGTCACTTTAATCAGCTTTTAGTTTCATTATTCCTTAAAAATTAGAACGCAGTTTCTCTGCTCTTTATTGCTTTTTTAAGTTTAGTTA
>WHYT01016881.1:85212-103673 GCA_009806455.1 Tetrax tetrax | reverse complement strand
ACGGAGGGAGGGGGCAAGTGGAGGAGGCAAGGGCAGTGAGGCTGGGGGTGCACAGCGCCGGGAAGGGACAGCCTCTCTGAAACGAGTTTTACGCCATCCGAACTCGCCGATTCGTGTACTGCTTTGATTCCTGCCAGCCCGCGCTCAGAACCCGCGGAGCAACCCACAGCCTCTTCCGAGCACAAAAGGGGTCTGGGTTCGAGGAGCACGTCTGCCTGCTGCAGTTAGGAAACCCAAACGTGACCAACGCCTTCCCAAGGAAAGCAGCCGAAGCCGAGGGCACGTGATGGTGCTGGCAGCCCTGAGCGCCGGCCCAGCGTTCGCCACCAGCCCCGGCCCCACAGGGGGCTTTGCCTTCGCTTTGTGTGCGGGGTGGCCGCGGGGGCCCCACGCTCGGGCTGAGCCGGCCGGGGAGGGACGCTGCCTCCGAACGACTGAACGCTGCCCCGGAGAGCCTGCGTCGCACAGGCTCGCTCGCTGCCGCCAGCCCCGCGGCGGGAGTCGGGGGCTGCCTGCTGCTCTCCCCACCAAACCCACCGCCTTCGGCCTGAGGCACAGATTAACTCCCCCCTTCCCCCCCATTTTTGGGCTGCCAGTCTTTCACAACCCAGCTTTCTCGGCCAAGGCTTTGTAACGGCATCGCTGCCGGGCGCAGACCACGGGGGCCGCAGCGCTGCTCCCCGTGCAGGCAGATGTCGTTTGAAGTGCCGTGGCACCAGGAGAGCTCCTCTGCTTGGCGCAGCCCGCGCTGTTTTGCACCGGGTCCAGCTCCAGGACAAACTGGCCCTCGCTGGGGCAGGCACTGCCCTGCCACTAGATTTCATCTCAGAAAAGATGTTTTACTGCACATGACTGTTGTTCCTCTGAGTGAAGAAAATGTTAATCAACTGCACAGAAGACATAATAGCTGTACAGATACATTAAATATCTAATTACTATGCAATAAATAATTAATAAAGTTAATCTATTTGACCATAGTCTGCTCAAGTCATACCCTTACAACCAATCAATAGCAATAAGACATTTGCACGAGGCTCCGCTTTCTCTGAGCGCTGTGTGATCATTAATAACCGACAGCTGAGTACTCCCGCTACCGCAGGCCAGCGAAAACTTCAGGAAGTTTTGATTACATCAACAATTCTGCTTTTAGTCCGTGAGATGCTCCTGAAGTGCCCTGGCATACCTAGCAGGCACACAGGCTGGGGTTTCCCAGTGAACTCAGGGAAGCTAATTGCCGAGCTCCTGTTGACTTTCAGTGGAAACAAATTCCCAGTGAATTCAGGCTTTTCCAAAACCTCAGCCTTCCTATTTTGAAAGCCACACATACACAGTGCCAGGTCTTTAACACTTCCCTAATTTTAGCCATGAACACAGTCCTCTCCTAGATAAGAAAGAAAAAAGATGAAAGAACCTGGTCAGGACCTGCAGAAGATTGCTTAATTGAGTAGAGTTTACAAAAGTTGTATAAAGCTTACAAATCCATCACGACTATTTCTTGGGGGAAGCCAAGACTCTTGAGTTTTCATGCAGATCACTTCCTTGCTGCTGGCCCAGGCTGCCCACAGCCACAGGCTTTCAGTGGGGTCAGCCTGTGCCTGCCGTCTGGTTGTGCCTCCGAGGGTCCCTGGCACCAGCCCTGGGATGGTGGCAGGGGTCTGCCTGTGGGTTTTGTCCCTCCGCTCTGTTCCAGGGGAGCCAGGCACCCTGCTCAGCACCACCGCCCTGCCACGCTGCTCCTGTCCCGGTCAGGGTGAGGGATCTGGCTTTTTTGGGGTGTTTTTAGCAATGACGTGGGATAAAGGCAGCCTGGCTGGATGGGAACAGGTCGACCGCTCCTTCCCCTCTGCAGTTAGCTCCCGCAGCGCGTGCAAGCAGGCCCGCTGCGCAGCCGTACCCGCACGCAGATGCACGCCGCACCGCAGCCCATCCCGCCGGTGGCTCTGTGGTCGCGTGGCGCAGGTGGCCATCCCCAGCACCGAGCGCCAGGGCCACTCTGGGGCCGAGCTGAGGAGCCGCAGGAGGAAGAACACACGAGCTTTGCAGAAATATGCATTTTTACATTAGAGTTCCTTGTATATACAAAAAATCCCACCCTGCTGTGCTAGGAGAAAAAAATCCTGCGGGCATTTCAGACCTACCTATTTTATTAATGCAAACTGCCAGATTCAACATGCGAGCCAGCCTGGAAAACCAGAGGCTGGGAAGGAGGAATGTATCCACGGCGAGCACTCAGCAGGCCCGTCGGTCACATCGCCGCTAGCTGCAGATCAGAAATAGAGGTGGGCAAGCGATAGCGATGCAAAACAAAGATGTCTGTGCTTCGGAGTGGGTTTTGCCAGCTCTGCCTGGGGCTGTTCTGTACCTGCCTTCTACTTACTGGTCAAATGACCTCGGCGTTCCTGGGCAAAACAGTAATGGCAAGCATGTTTTGGATGCGGCAAATGTTCACGGCAACTGCTGCCTACATTTGTGCGCCTGAATGTGAACACTTGAAACACGGCTGCACACGCCTCGCCCGGAGCTGGCTGCGACACCACGGGCTTTCCAGGGACTGCCCCGCACGGTGTCACTGTGAAATACTCATTTAATAGTCTGGTGTGCAATTTCAGGAGATTTCAAACAATTTCAGAATAACCACATTTCAGAAAACATCTGTACAATGAACTCTCAAGAAAAGACATGTGAAAACTTTAAACCCCAACTCATTAAATATTCACGGTGCTGTATTTGCTCAGCTCTAATCAGCGCCTGAAGAGGGCTAACACACGGCTTACCAGCAGTTCAAACAGCAGGATGGGTCACAGTGAAAAAGAATGTGAAATCCCAGGCTACCAGCAGTCAGTACAGAGAATTAGATGTCCAACAACAGGAAAAAAAGGTTGGGATGAAAGGCTTTCCCAGATAAACACAACTGGCTCATTCCGACAGCTCGCTCTGGAGGTGCAGACACCGAAGGTCTCTCAGAAAGAGCCAGACCTCTGGGTGCTCTCCCCAGGGACGCGCAGTGCGAAGGCACCCACTGCCCTCGCAGGGTGCTCTCGTCCACCCCCCTGTCTGAGAAACTGGGTGCCTTTGAGGTCTCTGCCTTCCGAAGAGAAATCTGTACAGATACGTATGCAGGGAAGGAGGCTGCAGAGTCCTGTTTCACTACGAAACCTCACTGCAAAATCCTCTCACTGTTTTCATTTAGTAAAAAATACGCCATGCAAGCAGGGCACAGAGGACCAGAGCAGTACCAATGGAGATGGGAGCTGGAGCAGAGACAGAAGTTAGGCTCTGGAGTCAACAGAAGCGTGACCGAGTTTTCAGTGAATACGGTATGGCCTCGGGGCAGTGCCGTGGGACATGGGCTCTGTGTCCAGGTGAAGTGCAGTAACCCCTACAAATTTCACATTTGCCCACATGCCATGAGGAAAACAGGGCTCTCAAGTCCCTCTGACTCAGTTTCACCACTGCGCAAGCGGAGCCGATAACTGCTGCGTCTCTCTGGGGAACGCTCCGTGACTCAGGCTGTATTTAGGTCATAAGAGACTTCAAAGGTCCTTTGAGCAAAAGCACTAAAGTGCTGCAAAATAACGGCAGGCGCTGGTAGACAGTGGCCTGGCAGTGAGGCACGCCCGAACTACGAAATTCTTCTGATCTTTCCTCCCCAGCTGATTCCCTCAGCCCTGCAATTGCTTTTGCAGCTCTTCCTTGGACTCTTCCCTGCCCTCGTTACTTTTTTTTTGTACGCGATGGGATGCCCAGACCCAACCACGCTGTGACCCTGATGAGATCCCAGCACACCTGGGTGGTCTCAGAGGGGTGCGAGCCCCGGACCCGCTGGCACTCCTTGCTCCCAGTGTCTGTGGGCTATGATGACGAGCCATGTGTCCCTCAGGAGCCCAAAACTTCACATCAGGAAGAAAAAAAATCTGAAAATGACAGAAGAGGGTTGGACACGGCCAGAAACCAAACCATGGAAAGAGCTGGCAAAGACTTAGTTACTAAATATTTTAAGACCAAATAAACCTGACATCTTAAAGAGCTCTGGTCCATTATTTTTGTTCAAATTACATGTGCATCCTCTGATAAATACCTCTGCAGCCATAAACACAAAACATGAGAGGGACAGAGAAAGAAAAATCTTGCTGAACAAGGGAGTTACATACTGTAGGAATGCAGGAGCCTGTGATCTGCGTTATTTCTTTGCTTAAGGCCACCTAGCAACAGCGCATAGGTTAATCCTCCACAGACTGAGCAGACAGCATCAGCCAACAGGAAAACAAAACATCCCTGCTAGAAAAAAAATCAGAACAAGAATTACCCATTTGCAAGAGGGTTGTAGGAACAGACAGCAACAAATAAGAAAGAGGTATACATGATACTCCTGCACAAGGAAGATTTCCCTGTAAATAGAGTTATTGTCCACCTTGTTATTAAAAATACAAAAAGAGCTTTACAGCATTTACAGAAAACCTCTGCGGGAGCTGCAGGAGCCCTGCTCTGCAGGGAGCTGGAGGGCTGAGCTGGACCGTGGTCAAGGCTGGTTGCCATCTTAGAGAGCTCCCTTAAATGATAAATAGAGTGTCCTCGACAACAATAAATGAACCTCTGGAGCTGCAACCCTTCTGCCAGGGGTTAGCAGCCCCTGCAAGGGCAGGTTCAGATCTCTACGAGCATCTCTTGGACGTTAAGGCATACCGTCACCTTCTTAAAGCCCTTGTCTGCAGCAGCTCAGCTCCCCTTCTCCGCTCCGCCAGGCTCCACCGCACCAGGACATTCTGCTGAAGGCGCCTGGAAATGCAGAATTAACTCACTGGGGGATCCCCACCGCGCTGGGGCTGCCCCGCAGCTGGGCCCTGGAGAAGGCAGCGCGTGGGGCTCGCTGGCCCCAATGCCTGCTGTGTCAGCAGCGCGCAGGGTGGCCCTGGCGAAGCTGCAGCCCAGCGCTGTCCCCCACTGTTGTTCCTGCCTGCACCATCCCTCCTGCTCCCCCAAGGAGCAGCCACCAGGGATGGGATTTCGGAGGAAAACGCGGTGGAAGGCCACTCCTCACCAGCCTGCTGCCTGCCTTCCCCACCGCCCCAAGCTGAGTGTCACCTGCTGCTCACCAGTGCCAGCACAGCCGGCACTGTCCCCAGGGAAGCTTCTGACCCAGCTTCTCTGAGGGGTCTCTGCAGCATCCCATGCTCACGGAGGGATGGCAGCCCAGTGTGGTGCCGCGCATACCTGCGCGAGGGGATGTGATTTATTAGGGGGTTTATTGTTGCTCCTTTTCTGCTGTTCGCCAACAGATGGTAGCAGCACTGCTGCTGTCACGCTGGGCCAGGAGCTGCTCGCAGGAGGAAATGACTTCTGCTCTGAGTTTTCCTACCTGAGGAAAAATCATGCTGGCCCATCCCTTGCACCTTGCTAGCTGCGCTGCCAGGGCCAGCTCGGAGAGCAAGGCAAGTATCTCCCAGCACGGCATCTTTCAATTCAAGGGCGTAGGGAGGGACACGGGCAGCTGATGGGGTTGTGGCTCTGTTCACCCGGGCTGGTACATCAAAACGTGTACAAGGACACCAGTGACACCGGGGCTGGATGCCCCAAAAGGGGACTCCTGGGCTGCGTGGGGCTGCAGCAAGCGCGCCCCACCTGGCTTTGCCCCATTCCCAAATGGTGAGCAGCAGCCAGCTTGAAGACAGGCACCAGCAAGGCCTCCAAAATTACTTCATTCATTATTTACAGATTTAATTATTGGGCAAAATCCGAGCATTTCCTGCCACTGGCCGCTTGCACTGGACAGGGCCCCGAGCCGCTTGCTGCCTTTGCTGGGCGAGCACCGACGCCAGCTGGAGCTTTGCCTAAGCGAGGCCTGGCTAAGATGGAGCTAAGTACAGACCTCAGGACTTGGTCAGCGGCAAAGCCGCTCTGCGGAGGAAAAACAAACAAACAACAGCTCTGCTCTAGAGGCTTCCCCTAATTCTGTAAAGTGCTTTGAGGCTTGCGAGCAGCTCGGTACAATCAATAACACCATTAACAAAACGGTGGCCGAATGGCAGGTACCTCTGATTAAAACAGAGCCCTTGGTGTACTGCAGCGAACAGCCACGTAGCCATTTCTCTGATCAGAAGCAGGTCTTTCCCAGTGTCACATAATTCACGTTAAAATCACAGCAATAAGGCAGATTTCCTCGCAGCTGTTCAGAAGTCTTTGGAGGCTGCCATTATACTTCACCTTTTTAATGCTTTATGTATTACAGCTTTATTTTCACCTAAGGCTGTGATCCTAAGCTTCCTCGCAGCCTTATCTACAACTCATAATTCAAAGCCTAATTTTCCTGCCCCCAAACGTGGAATAAAACAGCTTGCAAAAAGGGCTGCAAGGAAGCTGCAAGTTCTGCGCTTTCACAGCCCTCCTCCATCAGATCTGTATTGGTACTATTCCTCACGGAGCCAAAAACTTCCTGCAGAAGTACTGTAGCTAGAAGATATTTCTTGACCTGGCATAACACTCTGTCCACCCTGGCTGGTGGAGAGATGATGAAATTTTAATTGGACTGAGAGCAAGATATCACTATAATTGGAGCCCAAGTGCCCGCACGAGCCCGAGAGCTAGGACTCGCTGGAAGTCCTCGACAGCCACCAGCGGCCCCCGCGCCCGAACATGTCTGTGCCCCTGTGTGCAGGTGATACGCATCCTTCTCTCCGCTTGTGCTGCAGCTGCTGGCTCCCTTCCAGAAAGAAAAGATTTCACCAAGGGAGGATGCTCAGGCCTGTCCAGGTTTCCACCTCCTCTGCAGTGGCATGAGCAGCAGCACCAGGGACAAGGATGTCCCAGCTCATCCCAGCTGAGCCGACGTCTGCCTTTGGGAGTGCACGTTCCTCGTCACAAAACAACTCTGCTGCAGTGCTAGTGGTGATGTCCTGCTCTGCCGAGCTGCAGTCCCCTTCCCCAGCACCGACTGGACAAGCCTACCGTGACCGTGTGTGCGCACAGCAGCCCCGTGGTGGGCACAGCTCGCCCCACGGCACGGGGTCTCAGGTCTGGGCACCGAGTGATGTTGCACTACCATCTGGCAGGACATAAACGAAGCACTGACTTCTACTGCCTCTGACAGGCAGGGGCTGTTGGTGGGAAAAGATGGGCACGCTGGAGGGATGCAAACGGTGGGATTATTTATCATTCGCAGAGATGCTCAGCCTGCAGTGTGTCGCCTGGCTCCATGTAATCACACAGATCGCTCAGCAGAGTCAGTGATCTAGGCGTAGACCCCACAGCTCAGGGCCTTGAGGCATCCCAGAAGGGCCGCGTTCAAACATTCGTGCCCAGATGACACTTGCTCCCACGCATACTTCTTAAATCTGTGCCAGATCATCCTGCGTATGTCACACATAAAATAAGATCTCCCTTTTACCAGGAAGCTCATGTCGAAGATTCTTCAGGAAACCAAGGCACCACTACAAAATAACAGCCTGAACGCTTAGCAGAGATTGTCTTTATCTAAAGGCCAAAGCAAACCTCCCTTGCATAACACGCTTTTGTTCCTAGGTAAGTACAGATCCAAGCTCCGAGGTAGCCGAGCGCTCCCCCTTCCTCACAGCCATCTGCTAAGAGAGCGGCACGCGGCTCTGCCTGCTCCGGCCATCCCCACCGCGGAGGGCTTATCGCATGACTGCCACCCTGCGAAATCCTGACTCCTGATACCGGCGCTATGAAGGCAGCTGTTGACGAAGCACCGTCACTTTACGGTGCAGCTTCATCTCCACCTGTGACGCCGTAAAACTTCAGTGGGCAAACAGCCTCATGTCCGGGCAAGGAACTGGCTTTGCCAAGTGACTTCATTGGCAACGGTCTTCATTTACACCAGGGTGAGGGACAGGAGATCGGGACCTCCCTGACCCTCTGTGCTTGCTGTACCAAGGCCCCCCTCTGCACTGCTGTCTGGTGTGCACTTTTCATGGGATGGGCACTGCCATGGGAAAACACTGAGTGGTTGTGCAGGGCATTCATTATCCTGAGAAAAGAATTACCTTTGAAAATACAATAATGAACCAAGGATGCAGAAGGACAATTTAAAGCGGTTGCACTGGGCAGAGATGTCCTAGGGGACCCCTGAGCATGCTTCCTGCTGCAAGCTGCTGTTTCGAAACCGCTGGGCAAGTTTCTGGCCACGAGCAAAGGCGACAGCAAAACTGGGGTTTACTTCAGCCAGGTCTCTGGCACCAGCACTGGAGGATGCTCAAGCACTAAGGACGAAATTTTATTTGGCTTCTGGCCATGATCTCCTTCAGCATCAGGACCGCTAAGCAGAAAAAAAAAATATTTAAAAACCAGGAACTTGAAGGATAGACTGTTTGAGATACAGTGTTCTTCGAGGCAGAGCTAGGAAGAGCGTGTGTGACCTCAAGGGACGTCCTGTCCTGTTTAGCATCAGCCTCCCCGCCACGCTCTCACACCTCCCCTTGGTCCGCATCTCCCGTCACATCCCAGCAGAGCTGCAAACCTGCATGATAGGCGCCCACACTGGGCAGGATGCTCCCGGCCAGCCTCCAGCCCAGCTGCACGGGAACCACAAAGAGAAAGGAAATCAAACAACCAGCAAGAAAACGCTTCACATTTTTGTAGTAGTTTTTGTCTGAACGAAGCATTTTGCAAACCATGCTGAATTCGATTAACAAAATCTTCATTTTGTAATTCATTAAGAAACAGTCTGCTTTATGATCTCATAATTGAAATCAAGTTGTAAGATATTGACTATATTTACTTTTTTTCTCGTGTGAGAAAAATTAATACAAAGGAATATTAAAAACCTCGGTCTGCATTGAGTGGGGAGGAAAGGAAATCCACTTCTCTGTTACAATAAGCTATCGATATTTCTGCTTAAATATTTTCCAGTCGTGCCATCCAGCAGGCGTACTCCGCGGATCTGAAGCCAGAATCAGGTCCCTGCCCCGGGAGCACAATACGTCGTTTGGGAAGAAGGAGGCCTGGAAGTTTTGATCCGCAGGCAGCGCTCATCCTGCAGTGACAAGGTGGCCCAGGAAGGGACCTGCCCAAGCAACCAGGGACCGAAGTCAAACAGTACCGACCCTCCAGTTAGCACAAATAATTGATTTTCCAACATGAAGGCCCCCACAGTGACTTTCCCATCGAGGAAATGTGTGCTATTAAGAAAATTAAAGGTTGAAGGTTCATTACTGGGACAAGTAGAGCACAAACTTTAGCAAAATGCCTCATCGATTAGCATCATCGCTTGACCTAAAAGAGAAACTCTAAGGAGAGCAGATAGGAAGTTGATTCCTACTGGGGTTTATTGCTATTAAGTATTATTATTATTATTGATTTTGGCTCATTATTTTCCTTTATTTAAAATAAAGAAAAAAAAAAAAAGAGGAAAGAAAGAGAAGTTCAGTGGGCTTTCCATCAGCCTGGCTCCAGGTAAGGCTCTTCACATCGCAAGGCAAAATAGAGTTGCACATACAGATGCTATTAATACTGCCTTTCTAATTAAATTCACAAGAAATTGTGCAGGATATTTCCGTCCCCATACTCATTCTAGTCCCATCATCTTTTGATTAACTATCCTCATGCACTAGGAATTAAGGTGTGACCTCTAACTTTTTTTGAGAGAGATGTACTGTTTTTAATATTAACAGCTCCATCTTCTCATTGTTCCTTGAGCAGGGTTGGGAAGAGAAATATAATTACACACAATGGGGGTATAACTCATACATTAAAAGTGACATTAAAATGATAGGTAGCAAAATATAACAATATAACAGCTTGTCTGTCACTCTTTTATGGATTGCTGGCACCCTCCAACCCCATTACAAACACATCCCTGGAGGGAGTGCGGCAGGAAGACGCGAGCAAGATTAACGCCAGCGGAGACCTCACGGCTCTCGGTGCCGCGGGGCTCCCTCGGCAGGGATATCCAATTTAAATTCCTGTTGGGTCTCTGCTTCCCGTGGGCGCCCTGTCCGCGAGCCGGCTGCCGCAGCCCACACCAGTGACACTAGTGGGTCCTGCTCTCCTGGCGAGGCACCGCCCCGACGTTGCAGATGCCTGAAGCAGAGTCCCAGCGCTCCCATTAGGAGAGAACGTTATGCGGCTTGATGTATCTGGGGCATGGGAGTCCCTCCTACGCGGCACGCAGGAGAGCAGCTCTGCTGCCCGAAACATCCCCTCCTTCCCAGAAAAACGAGCTGGCCTCGGCGGCACGGAAGCCAAGCACCCATCAGCAGGGAGGCGCATGGAAAGGGCTGTTTGCGTGGAGCCAGGCTGTGGGTACCAGCACCCGCGGGGCAGGGGACACCCAGGCTCAGCTGCAGCTCTGCCGCCCGTGACACGGCTGGCCCAGCTTGGCATGCCTGCAGAAGCTGCAGTTCCACTTACACTGCTCGTACGTGGCCACAGAGAAACTGGTACAAAGCCCCGTACGTGCAAACGTGGGGATTTCCTCTGCTTAGCTGCAGGGTGCTCCCTGTCAGCATCACCTAAATGCAAAATGCTGTTTGGAAACTGAATGAGGGCGTCATCTGCGGAATGCACCGATGTCCGGCATCCCTCCCCACCGCATGGCTGCCGGGTCAGAAAACATCCATGCCGGTGGGAGCGCGCAGCCTCCCTGCAAGCCCAGACGGCTCCGGAGGGATGCTGCCCATGGACAGGCAAACTCCAGCTCAAGGGGTTTTGCTGCACACCTTCCTCAGGCTGCAGAGAGCTTCCTTCTGAGCACAAGCACTTTGGTCAATGATCACCACGCTTTATCTAGTATGAAAATCAAATTAACCGAAGCATATGCTGATGTTCAAGCGTAACTGACTCCTTGGTTAAGCCCCACAAAGAGAAGTCTCCGATCACTCCTCTCTTGATGACCTTCTTGTGATGCTGGGGCCACGCTGCATCACCTGCTCGAGCTTTGCAAAGTCCCAGCCTTCACATCCCTCAAACACAAACAGTAAACGTTGCTTTTGATAGCAATTGTCTAATATTCAATTAAAATTGTATTTTCTTCAGGTTCAGTTTTGAGACCAGAAGATCCCGATGGATTAAACATGAGTGTAAAAACATCTGTGGAAATGCATCTAGGGCTGTTAGTGGGGGTGTCTGAAAAGATGTAGCTCCATGTGGGCAGGAAGGTGAAAATCCAGAAAGATCCAGCCTGAAAACTCAACACAGCAGCCGGCAAAAGTCCAGCAGCAGGAGCTTCACCGGACTCACAATATTCTAGATCAGATATGCAAATCATTCATTTTGCCTGGAGAGTGAAAAGTGTATTTTAAGATAGGCTTGTTTTGGAGAGCACCAGCCCTTCCTGCTCCCCACTTCTTACATCAGCAGTCTCGTTTAGACACCACTTCAACATAGAATATTTTTTTAGTCCATCTTTTAGCATTCCTCACCGTATAAACGTAAGGAATTAACCGACACCAGAAGCAAGGTTTTGCTACATTAATTACAGCAGCCCCAGTTCTTTTGGAGCTGCATGGAGCAGCGCGCATCGCAGCAGCCCCTGTGGAAAACAGATCACCGACACCGCGCTGCGTTTTCTCAGGCTGTGGCACCGAAAGCAACCCGAAGGAATTAGGCTTTCTTGATGCCTAAAATTAACAGGGAAAAATACTACTTGCCATGGTGGCTACCCCAAGTGAAAGCACTGGATGCTTTTTGTGGCAGAAATTGAAACCGGTTTGATTTGTAATATCCACATCAAGGAAAGCCATCCTTGCCGCAGCACAACAGCCCGACCAAACGGCAGGGTGGGGGTGACTGCTTCAGCGCCTGTCCCTCCCCCGGGTCCAGGTCTAAAAACTAGAAAATTACTCCAACACCCCAGCTTCAAGGAGCCGAAGCTGGCCGAATGTGTCTGCCTGTCTACTGACCTGGTAATTATGCCATGATTATCACTACGGCACTCAGGAAAACATGCAGCGAGGAAGTCCCTGGTAAAATAAACATATATCTATATATGGCTCCTCTTTCGTTAAACAAAACCTCTATATAGTTAAGATATTTTTGAGCCTCATGCTTCCATTCTGCATGAAGCCTTTACCTGGTTATGCACATTTTCATGCTTTATTGTTAACAGAAGATTTAAAGGCATATCTAAGGGTTTAGGCAGTAGAGCTGGAAAGCTCTCCGTGGGCTGAGAGTCGCTAGCTGTAGGTTACAACAGCCAAACGCTGAGCCTTTGGGGTAAAAACCAGGGGACTGAGTTTATTCAGGCTGGCCTGTGAGCACCGGAGAGGAGCAGTGCCACAGGGGGTGATCTCCTCAGCAGGGCCAGGCAAAGCTCTTACAAGCTACCGACAAGCACTAACTAAATATCTTACAAACGCAACGCAAAGCCATCAGGGTTTCTGCGCAAGACGGCGCTGGGGCACACAGAGTGCGAGAGCCGGAGATGGACATGGCCTACAGACTTTGCCCCTGCACCGTGCCCTGCTCCCTGCTGCGGTGAGAGGATTTGTTTCACCTCTGCACATCTCTGAGAAGCCAGCTCTGGTGGTATTAGTGCCAGCCGCAGACAAGGCTCCCCTCACTCCCCCGGCAGCCAGCAAGCGTCCAGGGAGCAGCAGGGTCCAACTGCAGCTCAGCTCTCAGTTCAACCGCTGGTGTTTCCTTCAGGGGAAGTGAGGTGAGACCTTTGAAAAGCAGCTTGAAGGAGGTAAGGGGAGCCCCAGACACGGCCCCATCCCTGACAGCCGGGCCAGCCCTGGGAAATGAGCGGCACAAGCGGAGGGGAAGTCAGCAGCGGGGTACAGCTGCTGGTGGCACAGTTTTGCAAAGGAGAGCAAACCAGTCCTCTTCCAGGTCTGTGTGCCAGGGCAGGGATGATGTGCTCTGATGGCAGCAGGGAGACTCAAGCCCAGCATTGAGGAAGAACTTTTTCCATTAGAAGCGCAGGAACAAGCCATCTCCAGAGATGCTCCAGCCCTTTTCTGTTCCTTTGTTTTTCCCTATCAGGGAAGAGGCTAGCCATAGCCTAGATACACCTGGTCCTGTTCCACAGACGGGATATGGACTGAGCCATTCCTGAGATCCATGCCAAACCTGCACTCCTGCAGTTATCTGGTCCTAAAGCTTCCCAAATCCTTTCATGTCAAAGTTTATCAACACAACTGTTTCAGTTTTAAGTGGATAATCCGCTCAACCCTGCCAAGCCAAGCAGCGCATTTCAGAGTCACAGGCTCCTCGTTTGGGAGGTTTTAAGACTGGCAGGTTCTCATGCTCTCTGGATAAGCAGGATGGCAGAGAAAGCGCTTTGAGGTGAGGGCATGGCCACCGATGAGCCCCAGACCCCACCTCACACAATTTAAACATTTCCCTGCAAAATTCAGGTCCAGCCCCAGGCAGTCAGAGCACCCCGCTACTGTCACCTGCCAGGAGCTGCGGAAGGGATCCTGAGGTGGTTGGGAGGTCGCATGTGCTTACAGGTGACAGGCAAACATGGCAACTCTGGAACAGAGCTAATAAATCCTCCTCTGCGCAAACAGCATGGTTTTCTGTTTTGTCTTTGCAAGCTCTGGGACACTGCCTCTCGCAGACAGTACAGATGAGTCTGTGTTTTAGGGAGGATCACTGCAAATCAGCTGAGCACCTGGATTTCCCATGAGAGTCAACGGCCATCGCAGGCACTTGGCTGCTCTGGAAATGGACGGCGTTTTGCCTTTCCTCTCACAAGTTAACAGGGAAACCAAGAGAGCAGTCCTCACACCCTGCAAAGTGCATTTACAGCCTGAGGGACAGGCAGGGGCCGCAGAGGACTCCCAGCCCCTGGGTGCCTCCAGCCGTCACTGCCAGCAGCCCTGCCGCAGGAGGGGAGGGCATGCTGCCCACCTCCCCACCCTTTCTGGTGGCACATCAGTTGGCGAGCCAGCCCCCGGGCCAGCGCAGCCATAGACCTGTCGGGCACATCCTGCAGCTTCTTCCAGCTGTGATAGATCTGTTCTAAAAAACACATTTCCTCTTTACAGAACTGTTTAGTGGTTCTGAGTAATTACTCCCTGTGATACTATTTTCCATAGTTTTAAGAGCCAGTGATTTATTTTACTGCTGTCCATCTATTAGATTTTCATCTCCTCAGGAACACAAGCGCTGAGAAAGGAGACGGTGCAGACTCCCTGTGATTGTACATGAAGCATCGGCAATAAAAACTTGCAGCAAGTTTTCATTTTCTGCTTTCCTGAGCTAAGTTTCTGGAGAACTGACATCCATTTGTCAAAAGGCATTATTATGAAGCGATACCTATGAGCGCCGATATCGACTTACTGTCTCCATGAAATTTCTTCTCATCTCTTTCTAGCAGAGCTGAACACAAAGCTGGCACTGTCTCCAGGGAGCAATTCAAATAAACTTCCAAGCTAGTACCAATGCCCAACACACCTCCTTCCCAGACCGGCAAGACTTCGAGAAACTCGCTGCAAAGAGGTGTGCAAGCACGGCCATGGAGAGCTGCAAGGTGCACTCCCCTCCAGTCTGGAGGGGACACTGCTCCGGGGGCCATCGTATGACATCTGGGCTGAGTTGCCTCTCCAGGGGATGAGTTACTGCTCCCAGGAAACAGCAAAACACCCTCTGCACCACAGAAGCACCCACTCAATTAAGGAACCGAGGTGAAAAAGGAACATAGCATTTCCAGGACCTGCAGCCACAGGAGGGAACCACACAGCAGCAGGCAGCGCTGGCTCACCACACGCAGGTATGTGTTTTTCCCCCTTTTTCTATTTGGCAAAGCAACCCTGTGCCTTGGCAGAGCAACAGAAAGCCAGTAGACCTGAGCTCACCATCTGCTGCAGGCAGGCCAGGCTAATTCGGGTGTGTAACGCCCTGCGCCTTCTGCTATGTCCTTGGTCCCCAGCGGGCAGCAGCCAGGAGTCAGCCGCCCGCGCGCCGAGAGCCTGTTTTATGGAAAGGGCGGTCTGTGTGTGTAGGCAGTGGTCTGCCACAGGGGCAGGAAAAGTTTTGGCCGTCTTTTTCCCTTGTCATCTCTGTCTGCCATTATCCCTCCTTGCGCTGGAAGAAGGAGGTCAGCCAGACCCACACAATTAGAGGAAATTGTATAAGGTTGACCTCGTACCCCGCCAGGTCCTTTCAAGCGTGGGCAGTCTTTATCAGCAGCAGCATAGAAAACACAGAAGAGATGTGCTTATAGGTGAAAGAATGAGATTGTTAAGACATTTTTTCCCCTCACTCTCCACAAACTAAGATAGTACCTCTGCCACTTGGGTGAACTTAGGTTATTCCCACTCATATCTGGCAGCCCGTGGTTTCCTCCTTCATCTCGACTTCTGCTATTTTCATTCTGTGATGTCTGTACTTTTGCACTATTGGGAGTGGATTGTGTGTGGCTCACTAACTTTTGGACAGGTCAGCTATCTCAGCCTGAGCACCACTAGATGGATACTAATAAGAGGAAACGAATACATCAAAGACAATGCTCTCTTTCTTTCCTCATATCCCTCTCCTAGGCACACCGCTTTCTTCTGCTCTTGTTGTTGCTGCCCTTTCTTGTTCTGCGTTTATGCTCTGATTTCTGCAGATGGTGCTGCACCAAGAGGAGGTGAAGATTGACTTTCTAGGTCTGCTGGAACTACCTGAATGAGCCTGTGCAGAGCCTCCCCTTCAAAAGGGACGATGTAAAAGAGACAATGGATGCTACAAACTGCACACAAAATTTAACAAAACAATTAGAGCCGCGGCTGTTAGGAGACAAGTGACAGTGCTGTGGGGAACACACTGGTGCAGTGCGGAAGCGGCTGTTTGAAGAAGAGATCTAAACCCTGGAGTGCACGGGAGCCTCCAGTCCAATTAAGTCATCTGACAGCTGGCCAGGGCTGTAGCTAATATTTGGCCCAGACGGACCTAGATAAGCGTACCATAAGTGTTTGTCGCTTCCTTGGCAGAAGGTGAGGTGCAGGAGCCCTGGAAGAGCTGAACAAACACCTCTTCATTTTGCACAGCTTTAGGAGACTCCAGAGTGGAAACCTGGTGGGTGGCTGTGGTTGCTGTAATAGTTTTTCTGAGGACATTGTCCAAACATAAAACCAATTCCTCTTTATTTGTAAGTGACAGAAGCTGGTACAGGACATGACTGACCGTTACGTCCATAACAACTGCATACTTCCCCTGCCTGCCAACAGAGTGTCTGCAACTGGACCCAGTGACACTCAAGAGTCGGTCATGCAGAACTTTTGGGGACTAGAGTATCTCTGGCTGCACTGATCACAGCTGGAGATGTGCAAGTGTCTCAGCTGCACCAGTGTAGCTGTCTCTGAGGGTCTAATTTGTGCAGCAAAATCTTTGCTACTGATAGCAATCCCTGAAAAGGAATTGCCCCAGCCTGACTGCTGGGCTGGCTCACAACGGCCACAGTTAGGAAAAAAACATCCCTTTACCTGTAAAAGGAGTCCGTCGAATCTGGAATCAGCAGGATACAATAAACCTGGATTCCCAAAACACTGCTTCTACAGCATCAGCACCTTGAGAACTTCCAGGGCAAAAAGCAAGCATCTCGCATAGCAGAAGGATGGTGCTGGATGAGAGCTCCTCACTGGCAGATTACAGGAGAGCAGGCTCTAAAGCTGAGAAATCTGGTGGGTTGGACCCATGAATTCAAAGCAGTTGGGCCTCGGGAGCTTTGAGGAAGTCTATGGGCACTGGAACTCAGGACGCTCTCCCAAAGCAGTTTGGGTTACTTTCTTTGGAAATACACGAAGCCAAAAATTCCCCACAGGGCAATGATCTGCCAGGCCACCAAGCATTTGGCATGGCCTGGGGAGCAGAGTGGCAAACCTGGTGATTGCCAGCAGTGCAATCAATTTGTGGGGTAGTTCAGGACACACAGAACACTTGTCTAACCCCTTCCTCATCTCATGGCTTACACACACACACTCCCCCCCCCAATTTAAGCACCAGCCATAGCAGCAGTGGTGTGGCACAAGGAAGAAGCACACACAAACCCCACCCAAAGAGCTCACCCTGCCTTGGCCACATCATTAACAGGACTGGGCACAGCAAGCTGTTGCTGGAGGTGCTGTGATCTGCAAAGGAGCCCTGAGACACTGCCCACACCAGAGATCTTCCCAAGCTTGTGATTAGACACAGTGGAGAGAAGCAAACCAGAAGTGCATGACAAATGAACGGCTTCGCAATTTGCCACTGCAGCAACAGTGCGAGTTGGGGTGTGCAGACCAGACTGCCTGGTACCAGCCCTGAGGCAGACACTGTGTGCAACATGTGCTTGAAAGATAAACTTTCAGAAACAGCTTTCAAATCTGTTTTCAAAAAGTGTAAGCCCTTATTAAACTAACTCTTTACATTAGTTAAGTATCATTTGTACTGGCCACAAGGTCATGCTGTGGCCGCCTCCCGTCACCCACTTCAGCACAATGGCCTGGCCACCCTGGGCCCTTTCTTCGTGCTCTCTGTTCCTTTTTGTGTTTCCAAATTACATGTTTCATACAGTATTTCAAAGACTTAAGCACTGGTCACCTCTGATACTGATTTTTTTTTTTTTAAATCTCATTCAATATTTGCGTGTGGGGTTCTATTTTCCCTGGTGGTTGTACCAAGAAATTATTGTAGATTTAAATTTTTCCAACACAAATATTCTCCTGGATGTTTTCTGCTAGCTGAAAAGGAGCACATGGGAAAAAAGGCAACAACAAAAAAAGAAAAATCCTGAAGACATTGTATCAAGAAATAAGTTCCTGCATGGCAGGGTGCTCCCACCCCACACAACAAGGAGCTCACAACCGCCCGCAGCAGATGTCTCAGCCCAGCCACCTTCCTTCAGTCCCGATTAAACATTGCTATTGCACCAAGTGTGAAATTGGGATACCACAGCTCGCTGAAGAAGGTGATGCCCAACTGCGTCAACAGCTCTGGCGGAAACATTTCCATCTCCAAAATTTTGCTGTGCGCACCAACCCTTCCTGCCCAAAGCAGGGAGGTCAATGCTGGTTTCCAAACATCTCCGGTGAGGGATGAGGCAGGTAGAGATGCACAACCTGAAATTACTTTGGTGCAGGTGCCAGGGAGACCTAACGAGGCCTGGAGCTCAAGTGAACAACTACCTCTGATCCCAGCAGTACCTGTAGGAAGCACAACCGGCCTCGGCTGTCACCGTGCCACCGGCCACCACAGTCCCTCCTTGCCAAAACTGGTGAAGACTAACCTGGACCACTTTGCCCCAAAGCAGCATGGCAACACTCGTATGTTCCTGTATGCCCCTGGGGCTGCTCTGAGGGAGGGAAGGGACATCGGGGAGCGGGAACAGAGTCCCCACTGCAAGGAGACATCACCTGGGATTTGCCCATATCCTGCTGAGCCACAGCTCACCATTTCCAGCAGTCATTTCGGGAGGAATTTGCTGTCTCAGGCCTGCCCACAGCAAGCCCCCGCATCCTGCTGAGCCCCTGCGGTGGCACAGCCTTCCCACCGGCCTGTGCTTGGCCACCCCCGCGTCTCCGAGCTCGCCCCGTTTGCTA
>WHYT01016881.1:49900-74872 GCA_009806455.1 Tetrax tetrax | reverse complement strand
CCACCCCCCCCCCCCCCCCCAATTTAAGCATCAGCCATAGCAGCAGCGGTGTGGCACAAGGAAGAAGCACACACAAACCCCACCCAAAGAGCTCACCCTGCCTTGGCCACATCATTAACAGGACTGGGCACAGCAAGCTGTTGCTGGAGGTGCAGTGATCTGCAAAGGAGCCCTGAGACACTGCCCACACCAGAGATCTTCCCAAGCTTGTGATTAGACACAGCGGAGAGAAGCAAACCAGAAGTGCATAACAAATGAACAGCTTTGCAATTTGCCACTGCGGCAACGGTGCGAGTTGGGGTGTGCAGACCAGACTGCCTGGTACCAGCCCTGAGGCAGACACTGTGTACAACATGTGCTTGAAAGATAAACTTTCAGAAACAGCTTTCAAATCTGTTTTCAAAAAGTGTAAGCCCTTATTAAACTAATTCTTTACATTAGTTAAGCATCATTTGTACTGGCCACAAGGTCATGCTGTGGCCGCCTCCCGTCACCCACTTCAGCACAATGGCCTGGCCACCCTGGGCCCTTTCTTCGTGCTCTCTGTTCATTTTTGTGTTTCCAAATTACATGTTTCATACAGTATTTCAAAGACTTAAGCACTGGTCACCTCTGACACTGATTTTTTTTTAAATCTCATTCAATATTTGCGTGTGGGGTTTTATTTTCCCTGGTGGTTGTACCAAGAAATTATTGTAGATTTAAATTTTTCCAACACAAATATTCTCCTGGATGTTTTCTGCTAGCTGAAAAGGAGCACATGGAAAAAAAAGGCAACAACAAAAAAAATAAAAATCCTGAAGACATTGTATCAAGAAACACGTTCCTGCATGGCAGGGTGCTCCCACCCCACACAACAAGGAGCTCGCAACCGCCCGCAGCAGATGTCTCAGCCCAGCCACCTTCCTTCAGTCCCAATTAAACATTGCTATTGCACCAAGTGTGAAATTGGGATACCACAGCTCGCTGAAGAAGGTGATGCCCAACTGCGTCAACAGCTCTGGCAGAAACATTTCCATCTCCAAAGTTTTTCTGTGCGCACCAACCCTTCCTGCCCAAAGCAGGGAGGTCAATGCTGGTTTCCAAACATCTCCGGTGAGGGATGAGGCAGGTAGAGATGCACAACCTGAAATTACTTTGGTGCAGGTGCCAGGGAGACCTAACGAGGCCTGGAGCTCAAATGAACAACTACCTCTGATCCCAGCAGTACCTGTAGGAAGCACAACCGGCCTCGGCTGTCACCGTGCCACCGGCCACCACAGTCCCTCCTTGCCAAAACTGGTGAAAACTAACCTGGACCACTTTGCCCCAAAGCAGCATGGCAACACTCGTATGTTCCTGTATGCCCCTGGGGCTGCTCTGAGGGAGGGAAGGGACATCGGGGAGCGGGAACAGAGTCCCCACTGCAAGGAGACATCACCTGGGATTTGCCCATATCCTGCTGAGCCACAGCTCACCATTTCCAGCAGTCATTTCGGGAGGAATTTGCTGTCTCAGGCCTGCCCACAGCAAGCCCCCGCATCCTGCTGAGCCCCTGCGGTGGCACAGCCTTCCCACCGGCCTGTGCTTGGCCACCCCCGCGTCTCCGAGCTCGCCCCGTTTGCTAGCATCCCCATTAGCTGGTAATGACTAACATTTAGAAAACATATTTCCTCCCACATGGTTCCAGTGGGGTTTGCAAACTGAGCGACAAGAGCTCAGCACAGGGACTGCTCTGCTCTCTGGGGCGAAGCGCCACGGCAGCTCCAGGGTGCACCACAGCCCAGGAGGAGCTCCACGCACAGCACTGCTGCGGGACGGCGGCGATGCCAGCGAGGGGCTTGGTACTGGGGACAGACTCCTGCTTGCAGAGCCACCGCCACCACAGAGGTAGCCCCCAAACCAGGCCAGCATCTCCCAGGCACTGGTGTCCCCGGGGAAGCACCACATTTCAGTATGGTGGGTGCCTGGTGGGCGAAGCCAGCCCCGGGACCACCAGCGCCATGGGGTCTTTGCACCATCGGCACTCCCTGCCCTGCACTTGCTGTGGGGGCCAGGAAAGCCAAGACGACAACAACCGTGACCAACTTCTGCTACTTTCCTAATTTTCTAAATGTCCAGCCATTAAGCGTTTATTTCGAATTCCTTGCCACAGAGTCATTACGCATTCAGGTGGAGAGGAAAGTGAGCTCTGCAGGAGGCTGACAGTAATTCTGCATTAGTTAAGCATTAGCTGACAGATGTACAAAGCAAAGCCATTACTCCCGTCAGCTGCTTTGCCTTGACTCCTGCCCCCATTGTGGGGCTCCTCCAACCAACAGCTCCAGAGCGCCACGTAAACGCGGGGACCAAAGCCTGGCAAGAGCGGGGCTCAGCCATAATTAGAGGTGAGTGAAAAGAAGGGGAAGGATTTTGTCTGGAACGCAGTTTGGCAAAGTGTTACCGTTGCATTTATTTACTTCAGCCCTTTTCTGCTGAAGCTATGTCGCAGATACAAGCCTTTCTGAACACACATGGGCCATTTAGAACAGGCACGCCAGAAGTAATGACATAGACTTCAGGATGCTAAATATTACACAAATTTGAATGTATTTGAAATTCAGCCCACTAGTAATGATACTGTAAAACTGTAAGAACTCCCTAGAAAATATGGCCTTCAAATAGCTTTGCCTAAATCACTTACTCCATACTAATCACTAAGTACTATTAATAGGAAAAGAAATACATGAAGAAATCAGTGGGTACAGCCAGGATCCAGAATAGTATAAGAGATCAATGCTGCTTTTCTGCAGAGTCAACTCTAAAAAATGTTAAATATATAGAAAATCAATGCAAATTACAATTCCCCATGATTACTACTGTTGGGTGCAAAATCAAAGACACATGGAGTAAATAATTAATTCTTTGTAGTATTTCTGTACCCCTCCATCGCCAGCTGCCTGAGCCCCGCAGGAGCCTGAGCACTGTCCTGTCACCAGACACAGTAATCCTGCGGTTAAGAAACATGCTCAAGGCTATCAGGAGAAAATTTCTAGTGCAGTAGAAAAATGAAGCTGGTGTCTCAGGCAAGTCCTTGTCTGACAGGCAGACCAAGCCTCAGACAAGTCCTTCCTATCGTGTACTATTTAATACAAAATTATGTCCAGGAACCTAAACAGCTTGCTACAAAGCACTTAAAAATATTATAAGACAAAAAAAAAAAATCCCCCATGGCCCTCTATTCTTGCCGTTTACCAGATGATGTCCCTGTTAAAAGCTTTTGCACAAGCAAGTGCAGAGCCACAGGAAGAACAGGACCTGTACTCCCCATTGCCAGTCTACATGAGGTCCCCTGCAAGCACAGAAAATAAGGTTCCAGAAGAACTAAAACTTACCACTCTCTGCGATCCTGATGAGACTCAGATGGATACTTATTTTCAAACATCCAAACAAGATCTGCTGAAGTTCCAGTGCCATTAATTCCTCCCAGTACCTGTTCTCACTTTTTTTTTTTGCCCCCAATCCTTTCACTGCTGTGCAGTTTTAGTCCTGCTCCTCTCTGTGGATGGACAGTGTCCGCAGTGAGGACATTTCCCTTCAACGCACCTCCGAACAGCTTTTGTCTGCTTTTAGTTTTTCCCCAAACGGGCCATACAACAAGAGGGAAGTGAGGATGGTTGACTTCTCAGTGCCCTAGTAAGACATTAAAAGGGATCAGTATCATGATCAAAATTGGCAAGAATAATCGCAGAGCTGTACCAAACAGCCGCAGCCGGGGCACCTTGCTTGCGCAGAGCCCAGCACCATGTGGCCAGCTGCTAACGCTAATTTTGTTAACTTTCCACATCAAAAAAGTGAAATGGAACTTTTCCCTTCAGAGCCTCCTTTGAGGCTTGCGAGCACGGTGCTTTCACACCAGCTTTGCCACTGCAGGAAGGCAGGAGAGCGCCCGGAGTGCAAAGGGGGCTGTGCTAACTCGGGGAATTTTGGAGAAAACCAGCTGTTTAAGTGCTGTTGCTTTCATCGAATCTTTCAGTAGCACACCTAGGAGATTGTTTGCTTGTGTTTAAAACTCAGGGGCAGCTGGCAAAAAGCATTTCCCTTTCTGATGAAAATCCATTGCAGGGCTTAAATGCAAGTTTCCACCTTTTTAACCAAGGTTTTCATTTTGTTACATCTCCTCTAATAAACGCTCCAGGTAGGACGCAGAACAAAGATGGCAGGGAAACCCAAAAAACAACTTTCTGCTGCTCTCCTCCCCAGTGCAGCTACACAAGCTTTCGGTGGCAGCACAGAGATGGAGCACTGATACAGAAAGAGGAGACGGCCTTCGATTTTCCCCGGATAAACCAATTTTAACGCGAAACTCCGGTTTTAAGGGAGAAAGCGAGGGCGGGCGATTTTCCCGCCCTCCCGGCGCCACCGAGCCTTCCCGCCTCTTGCTGCCCAAGCGCGGGAGAGGGCTGGCCCCGCCCCCGCCGCGCCGCGCGCTCCCCGGTGCGCCGCTGCCCCCTGGCGGCCAGCGGCGGCAGCGCCGCGCCCCGCGGTGGAGGGGATTCACCCTGCAAAAAAGCAAAGGAAAAAGAAAAAAAAAAAAATCTAAAACAAAACAGCCAACAACTTTTAAACCGGCCCTCGAGCTTCCCGTTCGTCCTAAGGAGCCGCAGCCCCCTTCCTGCAAAGCCGGGAAACTGGCACTCGGGCCCCACTGCCGGCAGGGCAGGCAGGGCCCAGAGCTCACAGATGCCTCTTTGCAGGTCAACAACATTAAAAAAAAAAAAAACAAACCCACAGAGCAGAGTTTGGTGAAGAAAGGGCTGTTTTCCCCTTCCCTCACCCTCATTGCTGCTCAGGGCACATGGCCTCACATGGAAGGGAAGGCTCTGCAAGGCAGGGAGAGCTGTGACAGCCCCGAGAGGAGAGGCAGGAGCTGAAACAGTGGTTTCAGCAGGGCCCTGCAAGGATGGAAGGAAAAAACAGCAACCACAAAAAGGGTTGTTGATTTAATGGGTAGACCCTTGGAACTTGGGGCACGTTACATCTGTGTCAGTAAAGGTAAAGATCTTCCCAGTTATTAGATGCCTTTCATCTGCCGAGGTACCTGGACACTCATATCACATCCCATCGTCCTTTTGTGAGAAAAATCAATCTCTCAAACATAACAGCATGAGGCTCATTTTCACAGCCACAGCTCGTTTCTCTGGTCTCTAACAGGCTCCTAATGTATGTCCCAATCCCCCCTAAAATATGGGCTCCTAACAGGCAATTTCAGTATTTTTTTTTCTCTGAAAACTGCACCAGTAAGTGTTCTCCCTTCTGCTAATGGAACCCAAAGAAAAATAAGCCACACAAGAACTGTATTTATTTCTTTCACTGCAGCACAGCCCCGAGTCTCCCAGCTGCAGCCCCAAAGCACCACCTCCCATCCGAAACATAGCCTGCCTTCTTCGTACCCAGGTGTGCCACAAGAGCCAGCTCCTGCCATTGCTGTGTTTGCTGGTCCAGTCCACTTAACCAACAGATCCAGGCAGAAACCAAGTCTGTGTTATTTACTACCTTGCTGCTTCGCTGTTTGAAAGTTTCCCCAGGAAAAGGGTTTCTGCCATTTGGAAGTGCTCAGTCTACGGCGCACAGGCTGTGCTTGGCTTGACCAACCGACTCATCCTGCCTCAGCTCAACCCACAGCCTGGCTCCGCATCCAGCCCTTCCACACAGCTGTCAGCAGCAGCAATTTCAGCAAGGTTTAACCCAAGAGCCTACACGCTTACAGCAAAAGATGAAGAGGAGCGAAACCTCACAGCTCCTGCAAGAAATGAGTTATCTCCTGTTGCAATTTCTGTGCAGCTCACTAGAGGCAGCAGACACATTTCCAAAGAGAGTTTCTTCTTCCATTCATTCCATTTGTATTACACATCTTGCTTCAACACATCTAATTAGTTGACATAAATTACACAACCTAGCACTCATCCCTCCAAAAGTCGGAGAGAAGACCCAAGCAGATGTTACTGAACTGTTTCACAGCTGGTTTGCACCACACTGCATGGGAAATTGCTACTCAATAAAGCAAAGCAATACTGCTACTAAATAAAGCAATACAGCAATGCTTCTGTTTCCTTTCCATACCCTAGGAAGCCTCACAAAGCTTTCCAGCTGCAGAAGAAACAGCTCAGGGGTTAGGAGAGGTCTGAGTTAAAGGTGTTTAGTCCACCATAAGGCCTCTCCAACACCCACGTGCAGTACGGCACACTCTCCGATTACAAGATTGCATGTTTAAATAAAGACACACTGCTTCCCTAATTGAGTGACTATCTCTTTGATAAGGAGCAATGCATCATTTTATCTACCATCAGATTTATTTTTTTTTTTACTATAGGGAGTATAACTAAGGGGGTGCCTCCAGTTACCACCCAACATTTAGCACAGACTGCACACAGCCTCCTCTTTCCCCTGATGTTTGTCCCTTCTCACTGAGCTAAAAAAAAAAAAAAAAAGTCTGAAGATTTGGTTTACCCATTGCCAGCATATCAAATTGGGTACTCAAAATAAATAAATCCTTACACAAACAGGACCCAGTTACAGACACTTTTTACATGTTTTGCCTAAGGTTACAGGGAAAAGCTGTGACAGGAAGAGCATCGTGATTTTTGTGATCTCTCAGCTCTGAGGCTTAACACAGCCTTAGAGGATTACAGTCAGTTGCTGACTTTTATCTGCGAGGAGCCTTCCAACTTCTGTAACACCCTCTGCCTCCATTACATAAGGTGGCTTTCATTTTAAAACACCCCAGAGACATTAGGACAAACATCCTGCCCAAATAAGTGAACAATAATCAAAACACAACAGAAGACAACCACAACTAAGCAACACAGCATAATCGTTGTACACATCAGGGATGGGATTGAACTGGAGCACCAGTTCAGCATCTTTTAAGTATTTGATATTGCAGTTTTAGTGTTGTTAATGTAGAACAATACATAAAAGCAGCACTGAGCACAGGTTACATACCTTAAATCAACCAGAACTCAAGAGTTGTCACTTACTGATGCTTGAGTCTAAGATTTACCCAGGAAATCAGGATTTGTAAGTACAGAGGATGCCAGAATTTGGCAGTGAGCATTTCTGAACGATTAGTTCGCACCGAAGGGATATTAAAAAGCTGTGAAGACATCAAAGTAGCTTAAGTTCTGTCAAGCCAAGACTGCACATCATTTCGTTCATAACAGACCTGAGAATGGAAATTTTCTTCCCTCTACACATTGCACTTACATCCCCAACAGCGTTACACCCCATTAAACACTACAAAAGGATGATAAAAAAGCAGCAACAAAGAGGAAAATGCCCAGTAAAATATGTACTTTTACAAGCATCATCAGAAAGTTTACAATACACAAATGAGCAGAAAAGAAAGGACGAGGGCTTTAGGCCCACACAATTTATTCAGCCCACAGACCAAGGAAAACCAAGCACTACATAAATAACTTACTATCACAAGAGGAAGCATCTTCTTGCCTGGTACCCAGGCTCTATCTTTAGCAAAATGCATTAAAACAAAAAAGCAAAATAAAACATGTAAAAGTATTTGTCATGTCCAACCCTAAACATCACAGATAACTATGAAAAAACCAGCCTGAGGAAGAATACAGAAATGCTTAAAAGTACTGTATCTAAAAACATTAAAATAGTTAATCATCATACTTTGATCATCACTCACTCGGACACTAAAGCAAGAGCACTCATCACTCAGCAATTAACAAGCCAAACAATATCTGTATTTTTCCGAGACATCTGTTGCAAAAACCAACATTTACTGCCACCACACCACAGTCAGGTACATAGTCCCCAGCCTCCCTAATCATGCTTTGCATTTGGAGAACACTAGAAATCACCTTCATAAACCAGTAAACTTTTCTTTCTCAGTCCCAGGGCTCATGTGAGCGCCGGGCAGCCCTGCCCACCCCTGGCAGGAGGCTCGCCTGCCCATCACTAGCTCCCAGCTGGTGAAGCAAGAGGATGAAGGAAAACACAGGCAAAGGCACTTTCCTCCCTGGTCTGCAGTGGGCAGAGGGCAAGCCACACTTGTTTTGCCCATGGAAATAAAAGGCAAAGTGGGGGCACTGTTTCCTCCCCCTTGGCTGCAGCTCCCAGGCTCTCTGCAGTGCTTTCATCTGCTCAGGCAGGAGAGTGGCCTCAGATGCCTCTGCCTTCCACAATTTGAGGTCACTTCCCAGGTTCCTGGTGAAGGGCTGGCAGCGAGAGCCATTTCCCCCCACAGCAGCTCAGAGCACCAGGCACAGTGCAGCCAGGGAGCTGGGCAGCCTCCTGCATCCCTTCACCGGCCTCTGCCGCCTCAGGTGCACAGCACTACCAAAAGTACCAAACTAATAAGTGGCCACGGCAATGGTAAGAGTTGTTATATGTCCCAAAACACACGTTTTAAATGAGGAAGTCACTTTTGCTTGCCTTGGTTACTCAAACTTTGCCAGTCCTCTGCAGAATGACTACAGCTCAGCAGCAGCACTTTCATTTACACCAGATACAATATTTAACTCCAAAAGCAGGTCAGAGTAGCACTGGTGTTTGTCTGGAAGATACTTTAAATCCAAGTTTTCTGTCAGAAAAGTAAATCCAGCTAAAGATGTAAGAACAGAAGATGAAAAATACAGTGCCTTTAAACTATATCACTACATGAGCCCCGAGGACATCTAAATCAATGCTAGGACTGGCAATATGAAAAGCATTCAATAATTCAAGCACTCTGGGCCATATGTCAGCCTTAACTACAGATGAAAGTTACCTTTCCTTCTCTTACTTGATCACTGGAGCAGGATTCTGGTTAAAATCTCATCCGCCACATCTTCCTTCTTTGTAAAACACGACGTAGGCCTCAAGTGACCGCTGCACAACTAAGCGGCTCAGAAAATAAACAGCAGATTGATCAAAGGATGTGTTGAGAGTGATTAGGTGCCCACAACACACCTCCTGCAGGCCTCTGACACTGGTCACTCTTCATATTTATTCCCGTCCTCAGGTGTAACACGAAGTTTTGAAGACCAGGAGACAGACAGCTGGTGAAGTTTCAGTCTGCTCCACCCCCATAGTCTCAGCCAGCCAGCTGCTTCATGCAGCCCAATGCTCCATGCACAACTGGTACCTCTGAGGAGAACAGCAAACTACAGAAAATGTAGCAGTGAAACTACATAAACAAGCAGTGAAAGCAGCTAAGCCAGAATTCTATCTCCCCTTTACTGTCCACAGCCAGTGGCCTACCTCTGCGTGGGAGCCCTCCTGCGCCCAGGCCTGACGAGGGGCTCGCGCTTCCGCTCAGGAACAGACAGGTCAACCAGCTCCCCGGCACCATGCCTCAACTACCACGACACTTCTTCCATAGGGGAAGCGGTATCAGCTGTTTTAAAAGGCAACAGGACTTAAATATTTACCTGGTCAAGGTTCAGTTTGCCTTATTTTTCCCTTTACTCACCTGTTTAGTTCAGCATGCTGCACACCATCACCCTGTTCTTGCACGCTCCCCCCGTATGGAGAACATTTGTTAAGGACCATTGGCTTTTTTTTAACCAGTTTAAAATTGAGCATACCTCACCCAAATGTTTCATTCAAGCAGAAACAAGCATTTTTATTTGTAATAACGTTTAACAGCACTTCTGAGAGTCTGCAAATAGCAGGTCACTAAGAGAAGTACCTAAACTACTCTAAGCTGCCTAGAAGTTTCCTCAGGAACGGAAAGAGATCATGCTTCATTTAGCTGACAATGTCCTAGAAGGTTTGAGTTTGGCTTTGTTTTTCAGGTGGATTTTTTAGGTTGTTTGTTTTGGGTTGGTTGGGCTTTTTTGCTGTATTTAAATGAGCGAAGTTTCAAACATTTCCTTTGTGCACAAGCATGCTGAGTTTAGAACTTCTGGGTTTTATTTTTCTCACATCAGTAAGGCTATTAATTTAAATATAGCTCTCTAGGTCCTCTCTCTGTAAACATCCACAGAAATGCCCCCCCTCATACCCAAATGCAGGTGTAAACTGTTGTTGCCTTGGTGAGCTCCCTTAAATTTCCTTTTCACCTGTGAAGACAGAGGCTCAAGCTGACTCCAAAAATGGCAACATTAACACCCCTTTTTCACTTCTACACATCTCATTTCTGTTCTTCACAGAGTACAGGTAGGCATCTCTCTCAATCCCTGCACCTGCCACAGCAGCACCCCAATCGCCCACTCCCTGCCTTTGAAAGAAGGATTTTACACCTTCTTCAGCAAGCAAAGCTCACCTCAAAACCTCAACCTCAAGTGTTAAAGAAAAAAAAACCCTTAAATAATACGAGTTATTACGTTTAATCCCCTTGGGGGAAGTGGGGAATGATTTTGTGATTAAGGACCTACTGTGGGGCTCAAGAGAATTAGTTCAATTCCAGGCTCTGAAACAAGCTTCCAGGTTCCCGTGGGAAAGCCTGTGCAATCTCCTATCTCACATGGACATCCGCAGGGTAATTTATAAGCGCGTGCAGCCCTCAGACATTGTGGTATCAACAGCCAAATGAATGCACAGGTAGGAGTTAGGTGGGCTGCCATCATTTTGAGGATTAGCTAGCTATCCAAACAGGGCACCGCCATTAGACTATCACTTACCACAGAAGTCATACTTACGATTTTAAAAACAGATATTAAAAGGAGTCTTGCAAAATAGTATGTTATATTACTACTTACCCTTGGGCTGACAGATTGTTCCTAATGGTTTTAGCTAATGCATTAAGTGAATGAAGAAAGCTGCGAGAGAAAAATGAGTTGGCAGGTCTTGCAAAAAGACACCACTTAGTTCTCAAGTAGAGGACTGTTTTCCACAGTTTGCACTGCAGGGAAACCTTCCTCAATTAAGATCTATAGTTGGTATTGTTTCTTGTCTAAGTTAAATTTATGAATCTATAATTCATAGAATTAACAAATTCATTAATGAAAATTCACCTGACAAAATGCATTATGATAGAGCAAATCAAGCAAGCACTATCAGAAAAACAATACTGTGTAACCTTCTAGACAGCAAAATGCTCCACTACACAATCCACAGTGAAAGCATTAAAAAGCCTGCCTTGTAAAAAGAACAAGGTTTAATTACCCTGATATACTGATAAGCACACATATTAGTCACTTCTGTACTATTTACTATCAGCAGAACTTTGCCCCTAGATTTATGAAAAGCAGCTATCATACACCCATACCAGAAATATACAAAATAAAGACTACTTCCCAATTTTAAAGATATTGCAATCATTTAAAAATGACTCCTTTCTGAAAAAGTACTGTGCCTGTTACAGCTGCAATTAATACCTATGATGTATTTAATGCATTACAGAAGTTACCTTTCAGTAACGATGTGTGCCTCATACACATCTAAGCTATTTTCTCTGGAAAAGTAATTGCCTCTTTCAGAACGTGAAAATTTTCACATAAAGTTTCAAGATCACTGTTTCTGGCATTGTTTCTTTATGTTCAATCTATGAGTAATAATTTAATGTTGATATTAACTATTTTTGCAGAGTGTATCATTTATTTTGCATATAGTAAATCTAAGTATATTTGATATTTCAGTAGAATGGCTGTTAAAAGTATTTTTAAAATCTAGTATTTGATTGCCTTGTACATAACTACAGATTGTGATGGTTCCTCACATTAATTCACTTGACTGCTTTTCTAACTACAGTTTTCAGTATTGTCCTTAATTTTTTCCACTGTTACAACTTCAAGTTACAATGGAAGGGAAAACAGTTGAAAAGAAAAACAAACAATCCCAAGCAAATTCAATATTCAAGAGATCAATATAAAACTGTTTCAAAGCTGTCAGTTATCAGGTGAGCAAGCAGCACCAACGATTTCTGGTTGAGGCTGACGTTAGTCTTTTCACCTTCTTCCCTCTGTAAGGTAAAAATGCAGAAACAGCTGATGGATTTTCATGGAATTTAGAGAAATTCCAGCCATCCCATCCAATGTACTAAAAGCCAGGTCTGACTGGACCTGCTCATTCTAACTTCAGTAGTCAGATGAAGTTGAACCACAAAGTGAAATTGGTGATAACTGTGTAAAACAGGTAACTTTATTTTGTGACTGTTTAGCAGCTTCTAATTTAAAATTACAAAGGTACAAACTGAAATTTATGAGTATTTGTTTTAATAGAAAAGCCTTCTTAAATTCCTCAGAAGTGCTCAGAGGCTGGAGTGTGACAGAAGGTGGATGCACATGTGGTTCTAGGCCTTCCAGTATTGCCAATGGTGTCAGCAGTGTCGTCTTCGTTAAGCTCCCCGTTGGTGCTGTACCGGTTTAACATGAATGGCTGCGACAAAGCAAAACAAATACTGTAAGATAGCTGTAGTTTCTGTACCTGGTCACCCTCCCCACATCTACTTAGATCTAAAAATCATTTCCGCTCTTCCATCAGTGAAAGGCTAATTGCCACCTCAGTTTTTCATTTTACTCTATTATCAAGCATAATGATTTGGGAGACCTCAGAGCAGCTTCCCAGGGCCTAAAGGGGCCTACATGAAAGATGGGGAGAGACTCTTGAGTAGGGCCTGTTGTGACAGGATGAGGGGTAATGGTTTCAAAATAGAGGGAGGGAGATTCTGATTAGATATTAGGAAAAAGTTTTTACAGTGAGGGTGGTGGAACACTGGCCCAGGTTGCCCAGAGAGGCGGTGGATGCCCCATCCCTGGAAATGTTCCAGACCAGGTTGGCCGGGGCTCTGAGCAACCTGATCTGGTTGGAGATGTCCCTGCTCCTTGCAGGGGCGTTGGACTGGGCTTTGAAGATCCCTTCCCACTCAAACCATTCTGTGATTCTATGATTTGCTATAAACTTTTGATTGTTCCATGTCCTCAAACAGGTAATTTAACACCTAACTTCTCACTTTAATGTGAAATGCAGTCCAACATCTTATTCCTTTGAATTATCCTGCATACATTAATCAGGTTTAGCTTTGCAGGGGGCTTTCACCTGAAAACATACTCCTCCAGCCAATACTGCGCTGCAGAAAGGCGTTCAAATGAAAAGGTGCATCCTGTCCTAATGCTGGGTGCAGAATCATGTATCCCTGTGTCACCCCGATGGGTGCGTGCCTCGCTAACTCCTGTTCCTGTCCAAGCAATGTGTTCTGGTATGAATTGGCCGCACACTTCCTCACATCTAGCCTAAATCATCTTTGTTACATATTAAACCAATTACTTATTGTCCTACCCACAATGAACAGAGAGAGAAGTCTCTGTTCTAAAGTCTCCTCTTTAGAACTTTGAACGAACCAACTCATACTCTTGAAAGAATATTTTATAGTTCTGGTAACACCTTTCAGATTATGTCAGTTCACTGCTACTGTGCACTCTCAGGTAACTCCATAGCAAAGCATGTAAGTAAAAACAGTAAGCAGTAAAAATATCCACTTCCATTTCACAACTAGAGAAGCACCTCAGTATACTTTCATACGATATATTCTATCTGTCTATAAAATACAGGCATGGCCAATTACTTACACATTTAACCATCACGCTTGGTTATTACTGTAACTCCTTAAAAAAGGCTGAAAAATAAAACTCAAAGCAGCAATCAGCTTGCCTTGCAAATCAGTGTGACACATCACTTGTCTGCTCCTCTCTAAGCACTGGCTTTCTACTGAGTACAAGCTAAAGCTAACTCTAAGTCCTTTCCCTCCTCTACCTCCAGTTGTGACCACAGCTGCTCCAAAACCTCTGTTCCAACACAACAGCCAAATTATTGGCCAACCCCAAGAAGTACAGCTCTGACAGCCTCTATTACCAGAAATTACATGCAAGATGTTATCAGTCACCATGGGTCTAATCCTCTTTTAAATTATTGGAGAATTTTTTTTTTTTTTCAGCACGTCATTTCCCCGCCACCATGTCTACAAAAACAAAGGCAAAGCCCTACAGAGAAGCCAGCCAGCCTTCCTACAGGCCAGAAGGTATTTCCCTCTCACGGTCTGCAACACTAGAAACAGGGCATGTGACTTCTTCACTAGAGTCATTAATTACTTCATTTAAGCTGCTTGTGATCTACCTTTTCAAATCTACTCTCCGGGGATTCAGATTTTTTTTTCCCCCACTCTGCAAGAGTTTAAAATGAGAACTTTAAACTCAAATGGTGCTGTAAGAAAAGTAATTATTTCCAATTCAGCTTTCATTTGTTTCTCCATGTGTCTTAGAAATCAGGCCTTCTTTCTCTCTCCCAATTAAAGAAAATAAATCAGAAAGTATGCATTATTATTAGTTTTGTTTTCCATCTACAGCAATATCTAATAATTTTTCTACCTATTTTAAATTATAAATACTCTAATTATAAGTCACATTATTGTATTTCTACTGTCAATAACATTTCATTTTGCTTGGATGACAACAGATGCCTGTGTGGTTGTTACTATGTGGTACGTACCCTGGTTATGATGAAAAAGCCAAAGAAACCCACAGGACTCTTACACTTTAGAAAGCGGTATCTAAT
The DNA here is from genome assembly GCA_009806455.1 of Tetrax tetrax. Lineage (NCBI taxonomy): Eukaryota > Metazoa > Chordata > Aves > Otidiformes > Otididae > Tetrax > Tetrax tetrax. The sequence continues at coordinate 60,415 of WHYT01016881.1, read as the reverse complement.
TATTTCAATATCGAAACACTATTCTTCAGGCAGAAACTGGCTTAAATAATGAAAACAATGGCTAACTTTCTTCAAGTGAAATAAAGTTCTCCTGCTAGAACAGATATATGGTTGTCAGCATCAGGAAGGTTTTAACTAGAATTCATTTGCAGTTATTAAACCAACAGCTCCAGAGCTTTGTCACTCTCACCTGCATCAGTAAAAGGCCGGGTGTCCCTCCAAGCAGCAGCCCTTTTGCAGGTCAATGTCAAGAATATCCCAGCAGTCCAAATCCTTTAGCAGGTGCTAGAAAAAAAAAAAAAAAGTGGAAGATTATCCTTTGCATCTGACAGTGCTGTTTGGAAATGGGCTTTGTTTTTTTGTTGTCAACCGCTTTAAAACAAGGAGTAAAGCCTGCTTTTGTTTGCACAGGACACTTAGCCATGAGGGTCTGCAACCACCAGGCTGAAGAAAGGCCAGTCATCTGTCTAAAGCAGGTACAGGAACGAGCACCGCAGGCAAAGCAGCGACACCACGCACCAACAGCTACAAATGCCTCGGCCGTTACTGTTCACAGCGCCCTTTGAACGTACCACCACCGCGCTGCAAGGACAACCTTCCTGCGCGTACCTCACAGAGCACACCGGCCTGCAGCATCACCGAGCTCAGCAGGAGCACGCTGCAAAGCTCTCCCCGATACTAACGTTAACCTGCACCTGCAAATTAAAATGCAAACTGACAAGTGAAGTACAACTGGTAAGGAAAGTTAAAACCAGATTTTGAGTGATTTTGTCATCACCAACACACTAGATGTCACCTGAGGGCAGTTCCACGCAAGGATTTAACCCAGGACCATAATGCAGGTCACTAGCTTTGACACGGTTTGCACCTAGCAGTCATTCCAAGGAATCAGACATTGCACTAACATCAATAGCTGTCAGGAGCGTACATCTGGTTTCTTTTTACACTACCCATTTAACAAAAAAAAAAATTCCAATTAAGCAGATGTCACAACTGTTTTTGCTGACTTCTCTATTTGTTTCAATCATTAAAGCAGAATTATTTAATTCACAACAAAGCCCCATACTCTAATCTCATGCATACAGGAATATTCACGTTTAAAACCTGAACCGCCCTCACCGTTTCTGCTGCCCTTTTGGTTTTAAATGAGCTTCAGTAACTCAAAAGAATTGTAACCAACTTGGTAACTAAAAAAAGAAAGCTTTGTACAATGGGAAAAGTTCACAATAGGGGAGGAAGAAAAGCCTTTCTAAAATAGCCAGGTGTTCACCTCAACCCATACCAACTTCAAACAGATGCAAGGACAGTAGCTGAATCCGATTTCAGACTAAGGACATGAAAGATGAGCTTTATATTCTTATGCTTTTATAATATTCGAACAAATTCATTTTTAGATAAAGAATCACATACCCCCCTACTCTCCTATTCTTTCACATAAAGTTTGCTCTGAAAATAGCATGGCTGAGTTCCAGTCTTTCAACTACTATTTGATCACTGCCAAATATTTGCAAGTTCAGATTTTTCCACATCCCACCCATCTACTTGATCATAGCTCACACAGTATCCACTATGTTTTGTTCTACTTTTATCAGTAAATGTACTGCGGCAAGCGATCAAGTCAGTCATGAAAACTGAATGAATCCCTTTGAAACACAAAACTGAAATACTGTTGGAAGAAGAGCCCCCATCACCCAAACATGAGGGTTTAACCTGAGGCAGGGGTGACCGGTCTAAGCGCAGTCCTGCTTGGCAGGGAAGAGGCAGAGGTTTACTTACGGCACGGCTGGCAGTGCTGGTACATGGCCTTGCGTCCACGTGGCACACTGTGGCTTCAGCTTCAGACAAGGATCAGTCTGTTCAGCAAGGCTTTAGTGTAAGTGAACAAAAGTGATAAGCAATTCCTGAAAAGACATTAAGAGCACAAGTAGAAGCCTGCAAGAATTTCACTATCCCTTATCACAAGGGGATCCAAGAATTTTCTGTAGAGTAGCTCCTAAGATAAAAATAGCACAGATTCTAATTCTAGAATTTATATATGTGTCTGGTTTTATTTTTTATCATTTATTTACAGGTTATTTATGTGCAATGTATCCAAGCTTATATCAGATTTAAAAGATGCTTGAATTTCTATTTCAGTGGGAAAAATACAAATACCTTCATTCATATCTTTTTCTGGTCTTTGCATAGTCACTTACTGAGTTCAACTCCACCCAGTCCAAGTATTTCCCTGCACTTAACAGAGACATGTCTAATGCCAGAGGCACACTATACATCTCACACAGCTTCCCTGCAAGGCAGTAATCCAGCAGATCAGCTGCCGCGTGTGACATCCCGGTACACTCCTGTTGTCCACACTCAGCAAATGTATTCCCAAAAGCTTTTCACTACGAGAGCCAGTGCATCCTCCACAGGCATGTTACGATACACTACAGAGAAGAGAGAGATGGCTTTATCAAGCTTGTGTTTTCACCTACTTCATACATTTAAAAAAATAACAGAAAAATACAGCTGTTCAGTTGATGTAATACGAAACAACATACTCATTGATCAGATATCCTTCCTACAGTATCAGGAAGTAACCATGATCTCTTTTTTAAGCCACACAGGAAAATTTAAAATTATTTGTCAAAGCATAGTAGGAAGCTATAATGTACATAAAAGGAATTTCAGTTAGCAATTCCTGCTTGATCATGTTTTAGTGGTAGATCTGAGAGCAAAATACATTATTGAAATGATTTATATTTATTATTTGTTTCTATCATCCTAGTATACTGGGAAATACTCAAGTGAAAAGAATATAGTCTATTATGAACTATTACACTGGCACTAGCATAATTTTGTTAGTATCCTGTTTTTTGAAAAAAATACACAAGACCGGGCACAAAAATAAAAAGTAGTGATCCATATGTTCTGAAGATAGATGGTAAACATAAGACTTTTACTGATATTTTGATTTTAGTCTTTTAGATCTGGAATATCATGTTTCTTAGGGATAGCAAAATGAACAGCTGAATGTCACAAGCTCCATTTGCTTCACCAACAGAAAAACTTGATAACACTGATCCTGAAATTACCAATGGGACAGGAGATGGTCAAGCAAGAACTATGGCTTATTTTTCATACACTGTAGTACACCTACTTTTTTTAAACAGTTCTGAAAGTGTTTCATTTACATAGCAAAGCAACATATTTGGGCTTAACATAACTGAAACCAAATTGACTTATCAGTTTCAATTATTTTTAATTGTATGAAAAATATAAGTCAACCTGCTCTGATTATCCCACATGATCTTTGCGTTTCAGGCACATTAACCAAACCAGCTGCAGCAGCTGTAGTTTCTCCTATCTGAATTTCAAGTCTCTAGTGCTGACTAAACATTTCAATAGAGTACTAAACCATGATAGTGGCAGAGAATTTCCAACTCACTCTTGAGGAGATTAGGTACCACTACACTTCTGCACCACTCCATGAACCAAAACAGAAAGTCACTGGTGTACTTCCAATCATATTTGAGTATCAAAAGAGGATATGCCATATTTGAGTATCAAAAGAGGAGGAAGGCAATTAAATATTGCATTTACAGCACCAGCACTCAATACAAAAAGCAAGTGTCTCAGTCTAAAATATTTTTGTTGATTCTGTTATTAGAAGACACGTGAAGGCAGAATATATGGTCTACATTTCCTGTAAGTTTCAAATGGATTATATAGATAGGAAAGTGATAGCAATAACAGATTTGGTATAAAACACTTTGCTATGAGGAGGAAGAGAGAAATTAAAGTTAGAATATCAAAGGAGAAATAAGGAATCAAAGCAGCTACAGTTTAGACTTCCAGTTCTATAGAATCATAGAATCATAGAATCATAGAATCATAGAATCATAGAATCATAGAATCATAGAATCATAGAATCATAGAATGGTTAGAGTTGGAAGGGACCTTCAAAGGTCATCTAGTCCAACCCCCCTGCAAGGAGCAGGGACATCCCTGACCAGATCAGGTTGCTCAGAGCCTCATCCAGCCTGGCCTTGAACGTTTCCAGTGATGGGGCATCCACCATCTCTCTAGGCAACCTGGACCAGTGTTCTACAACTCGCATTGTGAAAATTTTTTTCCTAATATCCAGTCTAAATCTACCTCCCTCTATTTTAAAACCATTACCCCTTGTCCTATCACAACAGGCCCTACTGAACAGCCTCTCCCCATCCTTCCTGTAGGCCCCCTTGAGGTACTGGAAGACTGCTATCAGGTCTCCCCGGAGCCTCCTCTTCTCCAGGCTGAACAGCCCCAACTCTCTCAGCCTGGCCTCCTAGGAGAGGTGCTCCAGCCCTCTGATCATCTTTGTGGCCTCCTCTGGACCCTCTCCAACTGGTCCATGTCCTTCTGATGTTGGGGACTCCAGAGCTGGACGCAGTACTCCAGGTGGGGTCTCACCAGGGCAGAGCAGAGGGGCAGAATCCCCTCCCTCGACCTGCTGGCCACGCTCCTCTTGATGCAGCCCAGGATGCCGTTGGCCTTCTGAGCCGCAAGGGCCCATTGCCGGCTCATGTTGAGCTTCTCGTCCACCAGCACTCCCAAATCCTTCTCCTCAGGGCTGCTCTCGATCTAGATAGTCCTCTTAAGAGGAATCATGTCTGTGGATTTGAGTGGTTAAGATCTCTGTATTCAAGTTGACGCAGCTTACCTCCAGAAGACAAACAGTGACATAAAAGCTAACTCTCTTCCAGATTGGAGACACACTTGTGATAAGTTTTTCTTCCGTTAAACAGAATGTTACCCTAAGAATCTATTTTTTCCAAAGTATTCTTCTAGTTTTGCTTCAAGAACTAGAGACTAGACAAAATAAGTTCCGTGAACTTGAAACTCCTTTTTATATAGCCACCTTCCCTTTCTCCTTCTGTTGGCAACTGTGAAAGGAATCTTTCAAATTAGAAAGGTATACGACATGAATCAATACCTGCCAAGATTACTCAGGCAAAAGTAGTATCTGAAACTACTTTTAGTATGTCTAGATTAAGAAACCAGAAAATCCAACCAAATGCTACAAAGAGGCCTTTAAAACAAAAAGACAAATTATGATTAGATTAATATCAGATTTAATTCTCAAGTCTTTTTTTAAGAACTTAGACAGGTCCCTCACAGCTATCATACTCCAAAGCCTGGGAGATGCATAAGAAATTTTAGGACTAATAGAAGTATTAAGGAGATCCAGAAACATTAAATAGGCATGATCTTCAAACATTATCTACAGATTTGCAGGATCACATTTCTGAACTGGCTTACACTTACCTAAGTAATTACCACCTCTGTAACAAAATTAGCTGGAAAAAAAAAAAAAAATCTTAATAGAAACCTACTTTTGCTCCTTGCTGATGGCAACAGTGAAAGTCAGAAGGTATCTCATTCTTCCTGCATCTGTTGGTAAAACTGCAGCTATAGCTTCTCTCTACAATCATCTCTGGTGCAGTCATCTGCAAACAAGTTAAAAATCAGTTAATCAACAGCACAGACTGCAAAACTATTAGAACATCACCAAGTCTTCGCTACTTTACCATTTAACAATACTGTCAAAAATGATAAAAATAGTTATTTGAAGCAAGAGGGTTTTTTTTCCCCTCCTCTTTTCTTTTTCTCTGAGGAAGTTTGTTACAGACATGCAAGAAAGCCATGGCTCAACTTGGCTGCAGGTTTCACAGAACTGATCTTCTGAGAACAGCCCATTCATCTGTTCCAGCCCACAGAGGATTACTTTTGTCCCTTTCCATTTTGATGCTGGGACTCAAATCTCACTCCAAGGGAAGGCAACGAAAGACTAGGAAAACTCAGATGGCTTTTTTTTTTTTTTTGCTATAGCCAGACACAAGGAGCTAAACTGGAACATTTTTCAGCTGTGTTACATTAAGAGCCATATTGAAAAAATACCCACACCAGACACACGCTGACGTTGGAGTTCACAGAAATAAGCTTGCTTGTTTGTCTCCAACATACCATCCAACTTTTCTGGATCTGCAAAATATACACACAGCTCTTCCTCACAGGATGTTCTGCACTCCCAAGTAACTCAAGAGATTTTTGTATGTAAGCATTCATTCTCCTCTCTTGAGCTGAGTGTAGTATGTTAACACCACTAATTCTCAAACACAAACCACTTCTAGCTCCTCGTTCCCAGTCGCATACCACATCTCAGCCGCACCCAAAATAGGGCTCCAGCTCACGAGCATCCACGTGGTAAGTCAGCCCTGCTGTCACAGCCTGCTCTACAACCTCAGTGCCAGATAGAGCCACTGACTGTCAGAAAAGATGATGCTGTAAGCAATTTTTTCAGAATTTTGCTTTGGTGCAAGGAGATAGTAATAGAGACTATCTCCTGCCTACTGTAATCCACACCTTCCACTTCCGCTCATTGCAACCACTGCCTGAATTTTTCAGATGCTGAACACAGACATACAGCTTTTTATTGGCATGACCTTGTCAAAACAAATTAAGAGGTGAAAACACCAGGAAAAACAATAGTTGTCACATTCTGCTAAACCTTTCTCTGGTATTCTTAGTCTTTGCAATCCTCCTCGTAGCCTTAAAGGAGGAATAAAGCAATGAACGTATCTCCAGGTCTATCACTCACTGACTTGCCTGTGCAAAAAACTAGGTAGTTAATCAAGCAATAGTCCTCTTGTACCTTCTTGGACCAGCTTACAGGCAGAGCACAGGTAAGTTTGTAAGTGATCCTGCAATTCAGTTAGCAGTTATTCCTCACACACATCTTCCCACATGCTACAACATTTAACATAGGAATCTATGGTAAGCAACGTGGATTCTTAAAGTATCTGCCTTCCCTGAAGTTCCAGCATGAAGGACTGGAATATCCACCTGGTCTGCCAGGAACCCAGGAAACCTCTAGTGATATGCAACAACGCTGCAGCAGAAAACCAGACCAGAGAGCTTTTTCACCTAATCCTCATGTAGCCTGTAATGCAAGCTCCTCAGTAAGGGCTCCTGCGTTTTCTGTCTCTCCCAATATCTCCAGTTATCTTGCCACCCGAGTTCTCCAGATATCATGGGTGTATATAGAGCATCCTTTCACTAAATATAGACCAGGCTAATGAAATGAGGTCTTTGAAATCTCTTTTGTGCTCCCCTAGAAAGGTAAAAGGCACATAAGCCTAGCACAATGTTTTAACCTCAGATTTTAAATAATTTCATATTCTTTAGAAGACTACATTCTTCAGCATTGAAAGTTTTTCTTTTAGCTTACAAATTCAAAGATTTAATCAAAATGAGAGTATTTAAAGCAACTGGCAAAATCATTATCTGCACTTCAAGAAAACATTTTGGCAAGAGAGATTGCTCCACTACACCACCTACAGATATCTGTGGACTAGTCAGCTGAATTGCGAAAGAGTATGTATCTTAGCAAGGTCCTTTCGCTCTTGAAAGTGAAGTGTTCTATTTTGAAAACCACTCTCATACTTGCGAGATCTTTGGTAAACAGACAAGACACTACGGGTGAAATAAAGCCTTATATTACATCCCTATTGTTTATATCCATGTATTTTCATTCCTATTCTACAGATTGGAAAGTTATCAGCAGTAATTGGTAGTTATTTGTTGTAACTATCTGTAATAGTAAAATATGGACCGGTAGTTTCATATGGTTATTCTTACATTTAAAGTTACATTTTGAGTAACAATTTAAGCCAAGAAAGCCCATTTAGAGATTTAAAAATCAAAAGAAAAATACTTTCTATCACGGGTAAGAGATCAAGTTGCAAACCGAAGGTCAAATGTAAGTTAGTTTTGTGCTTAATACAATAAGATTCCTGTGGAGCTGTGCATCTCATTTTTTTAAATAACTCCCTAGTAGTTCATTAAAAAGCCTCACTTTTCTTCCTACAAAAGTCACTGTAAAAACAAAGGTTCTTCAAGGACATCACCTGCAGCCACAGGGGGACATTTAAAGCCAAGATTTCTGCTTAGACAAGATCCTTCTAAAGCTCTTGCTTCATCTATTTTCCCTTCAGTGAAGAGGTACTGAACATTTTACAGTAGGAAATGCCTTCGGTACACATCAGCAATCTGCAGGATCTAAAGTGATTTATGTTAATATTTATTTGCTTTCCATAAGATGCGTCATTTTTACATCACTTACACATTCTAAATTAAGTATGTTTTACAATTACAGTATAGACCTTGCTGAAAATCTACATCCTGAACTCACCATATGAACTCACCGTAAGACAAACCTGTACACACCTGGTTTGTACCAAGAGATGTCTTTCACGAGTACAGCTTTGTTAGGAAAGGAGTCACAACTGTTTTATCTTTTTTGTTCCCCTCGCCCTTGCACCTTTTGTATTTCTATTGCAGTGGTTATAAGGAATCTCCAAATCAGAGCTGGGATGCGTTGCGCTCCATTTGTACTAATTGCTGAACTTCCCAAAGATCCTATGTTCTAAGGCAAGAGACATACAGAGGATAGCACAAAGGAAGATTATCTAATGCATGTATGAATGTAAACAAGCAGATGATTGCCCTAGGGGTGTGTTTTGTTTGGTTTTGGCTTTTAAAGGTACTGATAGCCTAACTGAACACAAATAATTACAGATAAAGAATTCATTTAGCTTCTGTCCTTTATCTAGAAACATTGTGGTTTTCCTCAAAAGATGATTAACCAAAAGCCTCAAGAGAAATTCTTTCCCACTTCCCTGGTATAACTGCAACACTACAGCGAGAAGAGCAAGGAAAGTTCACTTAGCAGAGGTAATGTCACATTATCTCAGAATGTGCTCTTTTGGAAGCAAGTATGGGATGGAACAGTGGGAGAGAAACACACATAACCAGACTTGTGTGCTTGTGGTTATTTTGTTTGTTTTTAATAAGCAGCACTTATGCTTGGAAAGAATCCTTGTTTTGTAAAAGTAGTATCAAAGAGCACAGGACAAGCAGGCAGCTGAATGCAAACAACCCTCAAAGCAGCTGCTGTGAACAGGATCCCAGGTAGAACAAAAAATCAAACAAACAAAATAAAAGCACCCAAAACCATGGCTGGAAACAAGCAGAAACACAGCGCATCGTGGCAAGCCAACAGGGTATACGGCTCATCGGTTCAAAGGCCAGCAAACTGCCTACTCCTGTCTCTGCCACAAAGCAGAAGAGTGACAGCAAGCGATGAGATGCCAGCTTGCCAGAAGCTGTCAGCCACACGAAGGCAGCTGCAACAGCACCGCAGCCTGTCCTCTGCACCCTTGGCAGCCGGTGTCAACACCTTTGGGCTGCACTACTCAGCAGCTGCCAGCCAGGGAGGGAGAGGGGGACGTGCCCGTGGGGAGCCACCAGGCAGGTAGGAAGAGCGGCCTCACCACCTCTCAAGATCCATCTGCCCACAGCAAGGATGTGACACTGCTATAGTCAAAAGTGAAAAAGTCGACAAAATGCCCAGCTTTGTCACTCAGTATTATCATATAGCTAAAGACTGAAAAACTGAAGGTATCCCTCAAAACAAGAAAAAAAAGGAGATGAATATCTCTCTTCCCCATGAGCTTTTTACAAAGCCGAATACAAAGTGTAGGAGAGCACGAGGAGTAAGAGGCAAGGCTGAGAAGACACCACTCAGGAATTAACTGAGAAGGATTAGGAGCTTGAAAAGTTGAACACAAATTATTCAAGACTAAACAAGAATCTTAGCATAAAACAAAAAAAAAAAAAATGACAAAAAGTGAACAAGAAGTTGCTGAGGGAGCTTTGTTTAATTTGGTATTTTATACCCAATATCCCAAGATTCACTTTTTTCATAAGCTGCTTCACAGCAACCTTTCAGTTACATGTTATTCACTTCAGAAGACACGGAATCTACCCGGATCTATGCCTGGGCTGAAAGTCAAGAGAGTTTGGAGGTTAAATAATACTGAGGAACAAACGGCAAAGAACAGTGAACAAATAATTAATAAAACTGTGCTAATCAGAGCACAGAACTTCCACAACATTGTTTTAGGCTACTCTAAAATGTGTTAAGAGGAGCAATAAACTAAAAAAAAAAGAAATTAAGTTATCTCGGATATAAGAAGCCTCTCTTCTGAAGGAAAATAAGGAATAAAAGGGTGAGTTTTACTACTCCTGTCTTTACCTACAAGTACATAAAAATCTCACTTCAGTTGCAGAAAAAAGAACAGAGGAAGACCAATTAACTTTACAGACTAGCAAAATGCAAACAATTTTTAGCATCTCAAGCCATAACTTATCATATTCAATGTGGCAGGACAAATTTCAAGCCACAATTCTAAGTGAAAATTAATCTTCTATTACATCAAGACACACATAAATTGTGTATTTTACACTATGCACACATTGTGTAGCAATGATGCTGTGGATTTTTCTCAGGCATCCAACAAAAGGCCTCTCTTTTCTACTGGAGATGCTGCTATTTGATAAAGCTTGCCTTCCAGGATAAGCCGTGAAATGTTTTCTATGGGCCTGCTACAAAAAAAAAAAAAAAAAAAAAAAAAAAAAAAAAAAAAAAAA
>WHYT01016881.1:13681-48681 GCA_009806455.1 Tetrax tetrax | reverse complement strand
AGATATGTGGATCTGTTCAGAAGTAAATCTAATTGCTAGAGCAAGATAAAAGAGATCAGGAGGACATAAGCACATCAACAAACTCACAGAAATATAAGTAGTCTAGTGCAAATTATAACTTTCTGATACTTTCAAGATGCTGGACACCTCCAAGGGCCATGCAGAGCACTCCATTTTTCACAGCTGCATCCAGCTTCTTGGGGTCTGATTAATTTAAGGTTCCGCCAACTGCAAGAGTACAGTTGTAGTAAGGAAAAAAACCCATCTACTTCCCAGACTCCAGGCTTTTGATTCAGTCACATATTCTAGCGGTAATACCTGCTACATTCTTTATCAACAGACAAAAAAAACCCACCACTGAGGGGCTCAGCCTCTCCGCAGGGCTGACAGAACCCCAGCCACCACCAGTGGAAAGCGTTTCTGTTGGTTTTTACGCTGGCAAAACTGGTGCCAACTAGCTAGGTATAATAAGTTAGACTGATAAATGCTCTGAAAAAAAAAAAAAAAAAATTATGTTATTGTCTATGAGCAGGGGTCCAACACCAAAGCAAAAATAACCTAAGACTTTCGCAAAGACACATTTTTTTGTGATTACACTCAAAAGCGATGAGAGCAAAACGACTGCAAACCTCATTTTCACGGCTTTCCAAGCCCCCTCTAAGGGAGCCCTCGCACAGCAGTGCCGCCCTGTCCGTGCCCCACCGCAGAGCGGCGGCACCGCGCCCCCGCCCGGGGAGCGCCGCGGCTTTCAGCGAACGGCGGCAGAAACTTAGCGGGACACAAAACACCGACACCGCTTGGCCGAGAACAGCCGGCAGCGCAGAGCCTGGTCCCGGCAGAGCTCGCTCATCGACCTGCTCGATAAGTTTAAAAAAAGCTTTTATTTAGGAAAAAACAACGGCTCGGTTACCTCCGTATCGCGGCCGGGACGGCAGCGGACAGCAGCAAGGGCCGCAGGATCACGGCGGCTGATCTCTGCGCGGCCAGCGGGACGCTTATAGCCCAGAAAATTAAAAAAAACTCCAGTTTTTAAACGCTGCTTTTGGACACTCGCTGTTTCGGGCGTCACTGTCCCCCTGACAACAGGCACCACCGGAGCGGGGAGCACCGGAGCGCCCCACGCGAAGGCCGCCCCTCGGTGCCACCCCGCTCCCCGAAGGGCCCGGGCGCTGCCGGGTGGGTGACCGGCCCGTCCTAAGGGGAACAAAACCCAGCAAAGCCCCCGGAGCCCACCGACACCCACCCGCCGGCACAGCACGACCGCTCCCCGCCGCCGCCCTCAAATGGCTGGAGCCACGCCCGACACGCTGCCCGTCCCTCCCGATTAACCAATGCGGGCCGCGCTTGCTGGAGGAGGGGGCGTGGCGAGCGGGAGGCTGGCCAGTAGAGAGGGGTGTTGTTGCGAGGGCGGGGCCGGGCGGTGCGCGGGGCGGGCTGGGCGGTGGCGAGGGGCACGGCCGGTACCCGCCGCCTCCGCCCGCCCGCCATGAACTCCCTGGACCAGGCTGAGGGTGAGTGCGGCGGCCCGGGGCTGCCTCTTCGGCGCGTCGGGAGCTTCCCGCTCCGCGCCTGGGCCGCCCGAGCGCGCCGGTGTCTCGTCCCTGCGGAGCGGGGCGAAGCGGCCCCGGGAGGCCTGGGCTGCCTCTCCGCTGCGCTCCCCGGGGCCGGTGCTCCCTCTCGGCCCGGACAGGCGAGCTGGGGCGGGGTGTCCGGGGCCACCTCCGCCGCCTGGGGCGCGGGGGCGGGCGGTCGGCGGCGGTCGGCGGCGGCTCTGCTCTCCGGCCGGCCCGCCGGGAAGGCAGGCCCGCGCCGAGGGCTCCCTGTGCGGGCCCGCCCGCCGCCCGCCTCTGCTCGGGAGGAGGCACGGAGGGCCCAGCGGGCCTTCCCTTTCCCTGCCCCTTCTCGACTGCAGCCTGTTAAAATCCGCCGGTGCTGTGGTAACGGCTTCTCCGCTGGTGGGTGAAGCGCATTTCTGACAGCCGTGAGTCCCGTCTAGCACCCTAGGCATCACACCGCCCCGGGGCTCCTCTTGCCTTTGGTGGACGTGACCTCAAAGAGGTCAGACCACTGACGGTTTGGGTTACAAGTTCTTTGAAGTCACGCTTTCCTGGATGTCAGAACCCCAAAAGGAGTTTTTAGCGTCCAAAAATAAGACTGGTAGAGGTTTTAAAAGTGCATCAGTGTCTCCGAGTTGGCAGGCGGTTTGTAGCAGAGACGAGAGGCAGACACCTCACCAACAAGTGATAGCCTGGTGTTGGCACGGCTTTGTGGCCGCTGCGTCCGTACGAGCCCTAGGGATGTGTGCCCTGCTAGTTGCAGCTGCCGGGTGCCAGAGAACTCGGAGAACATTCTTGGAACACAGATATCCAAAACCAAGTTAAAGCTTTAAGTTCCTGTTTTCTAAAAGGCTTTTTTCCTGTTTTCTATTTTAATGCTGTCTACAACATGCAAGTGTTTTCTTGAGAACTTAGTTATCAATAGCTTGATTTTATGCCTACCAGGGGCTGTTTCTCAAATAGCAGGTTTTCATGTGATGCCTCCTATTTCCCTTCTCGCTTCCGTGACTAGTTGTAGGGGTTTGTGCTAGTCAAGGAATGGTTAATTAGCTTTAATTACTGGCAGTGGCTTAGCTTCCCCAGAAGGGAGGTGGAGGACAGGCTGTACCTACCAGGCTGTTGGCAGTAATTAAGACTAGTTAGCTGTTCGGTGGCTGAAGTCAAGGTGCTGTAATCATCCCCCCGTGAATTCACCCGCAAACCACTTAGGAGTAAATTTACAGTTTGGAAAGCTGCATTAGTAAGGATCATAATAGGTATATTTCTTCTAATCTTATCAGTAATTGCTGTATTACAGTAAATAATTTAGCAGTAGTTGCAAGTTGAAGGAAAAAATTTCCAGAGTGACACTAACTGAAACACCTCAGCTGAAAGCTAAGTTTATGCTAATAAAAATTCACTCCAGGTAGAATTGTAGCTTTGACTGGAATGTTGTCAAATATTGACCTTGTTGAACAGAAGCTTAAATCTAACATGAACTTCAGGTGGAACAGCTCCTTGTAGACAAACATTAGGTGGCTAAGGTTTTTTTTTGGTTTTTTTTTGTTAAGCAATTAAGAGTATGAGCTTGAAATGCTGCTCAGCATTTAACAGCAATTTCAATGTAAAACCATGGGACAATGAGCAATAAAAGGAAACATGTATTTAAAGACAAAAAGAATTAAAATAAGATTTTTGGGCTAGTGTCTGCTGTGGGTTTTTACATATATATATATATATGTGTGTGTGTATATAATTTCTACAAAAACGAAGTCATCAAAGTCAGGCTGCTACAAATAATCCCTTGAACAGCTGACAAATGGCCTTTTTTTTCTTTTTTTTTTTTTTTTTAATTACCATTATATACATCATAGAACCTAATGGTTTCCTGATGTCCTTAATCCTCCAAAATGCGGTACTTTTTTCCATGTGGAGTGGCTATTTAAGCTGTTCTAAATCTAACTCCTATTTTTTTTAAGGATGTCTAAAATATTCTGATTTCTCAACTATACCGATTTTCTTTTCAGTAAGTGGGAATGTTTCTTGCATTTAGTGTAACTCCATCATTGTACTTTTTAGCTAAAGTTGTGTGAAGCTACTTTGACCATGCTTTCATTACCTTTAAATGATCATTGTGTTGGTTTTCTCTGCCTGTTTAAGAATGGGGTGTGCACAGGGGAAAAGTGCATTCCTTTTATCTTTGACATGAAAATTTGATAAAGCAGATGAAGATCTAATTATGCTTGCTATACATCCTCCCCAGATCTCAAAGCTTTTGAAAGAAGACTTACTGAATATATTGCATGTTTGCAACCAGCTACAGGACGTTGGAGAAGTAAGTTTGATGTTCCAGGGGATAAAGAGGATTCTCTCTTTCTTTTAGATTTACCAGTGTGTATCTTTGATTTATGTTTGCCCAAACAAAAATCTGTGCTTAAACTGTCTTTAAAATTTCTGTGGCATACATTCGAACACTCTGCAACAAGATAATACAAGATAACAAACTAATACTTTAGGCAGAGTTAGAAAAATGAGGTCAAGACTGAACTTGATGAAGGCTGAATTGTTCTGGAAATAGCTGAGACAGTAAGTTGTTGTATTTGTTTCTGTTTTGGTTTGGTTTTTTTTGTTGTTGTTGTTTTGTTTTGTTTTGTTTTTTTTTGAAGGCTCAGACTTCCAGACAGTCACTATAGTTACTGGAACTAAATATGGTTGGATGAGATAGCCCCTATAAACCTGAAGGTAAAAAAAGTTACAGCAGTGTGCCATGAGGGCAGAATATGTCCTCACCTCTGTTCTAACAGGAAAGTTTGAAGGAGGGGGGAAGGCAAAAAATACCTCAGTTACGCTGCCAGCGTTGGGATCGGTAGTCCATGGTGGAAGCAGACTGCTTTTTTGTTCTGATTCTGCTGAAGTTTCTGTACTCAAAGAATACAGACATTTTTTAAAACATATAAAATAGCACATTTTTTTTTCTTAGAGGTTAATTTAAAATTAAGGAACTGGAGGAATTACTACTTAAAAAGCAAAAACCACAAAAACACTGCTCCACCCCAAAACACAACCCCCTTATTTCAGAGCAGCTGGGAGGCAAGCAGATATTTGTAAGTAGATCTGCCCGCCCAACCTGTGCCCGCCTACTGTAGGAATGCCTTTGGTTTCCAGAATTGCTATTTACTGTCAGATATAATAAAAAAAAAAAAGGTACTGGAAACTTCCAAGCATATTTAAATGAGGTTTGCATAACTGCTATTGTGTTTGCTAGCTAACTTTTTTTTTTCCTAGTTTTGTAATTCATGTAAAAGGGGGACTTTTTACTTTAGTTATTATTTAATTATCAATGTTAACTTTTCCTCCTGTTATCCTGGAAACAAAGTATTTATATGGAGAAGAAGCTCCATGCTTTTGATAGATATCTTCTACCTTTCTTTTGAAAACATAACTTGTTATGGTTACTGTTTAATTTTGTAATATCAATAAGGAATATGCAACTTAATAGTAAATTATAACCGTCTTACAAACCTTAAAGTAGTATTTCATTAATATCTAGATTTTGCTTTCAGGTTCTTTCCTATGATCCTAAAGAGTGGTAACTCTGGGTCTTTGCTTTTTTTTTTTTTTATGTTGTGTTTTTGTTTTCCTTTCCCCCCACCCCCCAGTAAAAGACTATTTGCATCCAGAACTTCAGGCTCCACAGAACACACGCAGAACTGCCAAATATCCAGTGAAAGCTGCAAGGCTTTGTGGGTGTGCAATAGAATATGAGCTTTCACAGCTTTGTATTTGTTTTGTTTTCCTTTTCCATAAACCCCTGTTCCCTTACCCTTTGTAGTATCTTGTGCTCCTCTACTATGTATCTAGGATGATCCATGTCCAGTGAACTGACTGTTCTTCCTAAGCCACTCTGGATGTGTAGAGGTTTCTGTTAATCTTCATGTGCTCATGCTAACATGCTTTCTGACTCCTGTTTAACTTTTGTGGGTTTTTGAGTGTCAGCTTTCCTTTCTTGTAATTGTGCTGATTGAGGTGGGGAGCATAACACAACTGAGAGGTGCCACTGAAACTGCTGGTGCTCGTGCCTCAGGTTTTTCTCCTGCAGAAGAGCTAGTGGGATAGAGGCCTTAGTCTGCTCTGCAATTTCATGGTGCTGCATTTCTACGGCCCAGACTGCCTGAGCTCAAATAGCATACCGAACACTTGGTATAACCCTTACTGCAGTCTCCCAACTCTTACTTTTGCTAACAGTGTTATTTCAGAAACTGTAATTTCTTCAAAGCATCAGGATGTTTTTACTTGACCGAATTTAGGCTTTGGTACCCCCTTGTCCCGTCCAGAAAACTTACAGAGAATCTTTAAGGTTTCACATAACAGAAGTTTATTTGCCTGTTTTAATTTTTGCCTTACAAGTAGAAGCTTTTCCTCCCTCAGAAGTGGGAGAAGAAATAAATGCTTAGGAGCTGCTGCTGAAAAATAAATGCTTTTTAATCGGAGTGAGGTATACTATTTATGACTCTCGTTCTTTTCTTTACCAGTGATTCTGATAGTGGTATCAGTCTGCACAGCAACTGGTGCTTGGAACTGGTTAATAGACCCCGAGACGCAAAAGGTAAAGATCACGCTAATCCCCAGCATGTTTCGTAGCTTGGTGTTGCAGTCAGGTGGTATAGTGTCTGGAAAACCAAACAGCTAAAGGTGGTTCTCCCATGAAAGTGGGAGATCATTTTTAGTTAGGCTCCCAAGCTGTCTGGAATTGTTGTGGAGTGTGTCCTGGGACAATGCCTACCAAAATGGGACACCTTGAATGCTTACCTGAAGAATCGTTAACAAGTACTTTGAAATGGCTAGGAGCAGTTTTGTTTTGTTTTTAAATTAAGTGATCTAGGCAGCAACTTTCTGTATGTTTTAGAAAGTACATAGTGGGACTAATGTGATTTCTTTCCTAGGTGTCATTTTTCACGTCACTTTGGAACCACCCGTTTTTCACAATTAGCTGTATTACCCTCATAGGCTTGTTCTTTGCTGGAATACATAAAAGAGTGGTGGCACCATCAATGTATCCTTCAGTCCTGTTTGCCAGGTTAAACGTGTTGTAGTTACTGCTGTTATTGAAGCCTACGCTAACGTTGCTTTTTCAGTTTGTACTTACTCTGTGTACAAGTTGTAGCGGCTTTCCTTGACACAGTCCACACAGTATAGCAGCCCGATGTCGAACTGTTTTGGCAGAATATAATATGTCCTGTGATGATGTAAGTGGCTTCTTGCCTAAACCTTGGGGTTTTTTTAAAAAAATGCAAATAATTTGAAAAGGCACACAGTTGTTTTTTGGTTTTGTTTTTTTTTTTTGAACAGCACTTGTGTAGACTTTAACAAATTCTATCTGTAAAACTGGAATCTAGAATACTTAGTATTGTTCTAAATTGTGTTGTTTTAAACTCAGCCTGTAAAATTGAACTTGAAGTGCAATTGTTGGGCTCAACTTTCCGGGTCTAAACTTTATTTTATTTATTTATTTTTTTTCTGTCTTGCAGACTGGAAAATTAATTTTGAAACCTAGGCCTCATGTTCAATAAGGGCTGTCTTCCTTCAGTTTTTCCACTGCCATGGAAACCAAAAATGACCTTGTTTGAGGTAGTATGACAGCAAAAAATTAAACAGGACTGGTTGTCACTGCCTGGGAGTAAAAGTCTTACACAGTTGACAGTGAAAGTGTGCAATATTACTTTTCTTGAATATTTATCCAAATTCTTTGTTATCATATTATCAGTGCTTTTGCTACTTCTGATTACCTCTTTTTCAGTATTAGTGTCACTTTTTTACTTCAGCTAGAACAGAACATACAGGTGAAGTATGTTAATCGGCTATGAAGTTGAACTTGAAAAACAAACCTCATTTGTGTTATGTGTCTTCGTAAGCTATTGTAAATAGCAGATCGATGCCAATGTTCAGGAAAAGAAGTAATATTTGATGTATGGATTTTTTTTTTTTGGTTTTGTTTTCATGAACAGTATTGAAAGGAACACTTACCATTCCCACGATGGTTTATTAGCACACTTACTCATTACAGCTGTCCTTGTCTCCTGGTCACTCTTTTTGGAACTGGTTAAAAGGCTTGCAGAAAGACTGTCTGTGCGGGAGAAAACTGGTCGTACTGTTTAAGAACTCTGCAAATACATCAAGGATCACGTTTGTCAAACTGTATATATAGTGCACCAGCCACTTTCAGTGTGGTCATACGTAGCTCTTTGTTTGATCTGGTTCACAACACTGCTATTTTAAGATTTTAATGTTTTAAAAATTGTCTTAAATATGCTTGTATCTTCCCGATTGTAAGGTGGTACTGTATCTTAAGTCCACGTGACCATTCTGAGTGGATTTCTATGCTGCAATAGCCTGAATATGAAACTAGTATTGCAAATGTATAACTTCAGATTTGGTGAAGATCTAAAGCGTGCCACAATAAAATAACAGAATTGTTATTTGGAGTGTTAAAAAGCAAAGTGTGGATGTTATATACCTAACGTGTAACTTCTGAATAGCTACAGTTGTAAAGAGTTTTAAGAGTTTAAGTTGTCCAAGGTGCCTTTTTAATTGTTTCAAACTCTTTTAACTGACTAAAACTGCAAAGCTGTTGCAACTTCAGTAACTCTTACTGCAAGGTAGACTGGCTTTTAAAGGCAGCCTGTTGGTGTAACTTTGTCAGTTGAGACATTAATTGTCTCCTGTGATTTTTATTTTTTTTTTTTCCAGTAAGTCATCTGCCCATCCATTATTTTTAACTGCTGTATATTTTGTAGGTAAATGTGTATAAAATAAATTCTTTGTATAAACAGGTGCTATCTTCTTTCATACCATGCAAATACAGATCTCAAATGAACGCAGAAGAACTCAGGGGTTTATAGCTGAAGTCTGTAACTTTCATACCAGACCAACGTTTCCTGCGTGTGATGTGGTTCTTACAGTCTAAGACCCTGACCCCGGAGAGGAAAGCCCTTCCCGTTTTCCATCCCACGGGCCACTCGTGCCTCCGTAAGTGCTGCTAGAGGAAAGGGTTTCCTGGCACCTTTACCTCATTTTGAGTTTTTCACCGGGGACCCATCGGGAGCGGACCTCCTGGGGCCATCCGCCCGTCGTGTCGGTGCGCCGGGCTGCCCCTGTGCCGAGGACGGCCTTACCGCTTCCCTCCCGAGAACGCCCCTCACCCGGCCGCGGGCAGCTCTGGGCGGCGGGGGCCGGGCCTGGGCCTGGGCCTTGGCGGCGGGGGCGGCGGCTGCGCCTGCGCGGAGGCGCACACGTGGGTGCGCCGGCGCCGAGCGGCCGCGGAGCCATGGGGAAGAGCCGGGCGCGGAGGTTCCGCCGGGGCCCCTTCTCCCCCCCCGGCTCCGAGCAGCGCCCCGACGGAGAGGGCGGCCCCGAGGAAGAGCCGGCCGCCGAGCTGCTGGAGAAGGTGCGGGAGGGAAGCGGGGGCGGGCTCGGCGCCACCCCGGCGCCGGGGGAGCGGGGCAGCAGCCGCGGCCCGGCCCGGCGGGGGCTGTGCCCGCCGGTGCGGTGAGGGTGGGGGCGAGGGACCGGGCGCGGGAAGGAGCGGCGGAGCCGTGCGGGGCGTCCCCCGCCGCCCGTCCCTGCCGCCGCCGCGTCGCTTCTCGGGCGTCACGGCCGCGCCCGGCGGGGAGGGGCGGCGGTGGCCCTGCCCCGGGCGGGCCGGTAGCTGCTGCTGCTCGCTCCGGGGCCCGGCAGCGGCGGGGCGAGGGGCACCGCACCTGCCCGGCCTCTCGTTCTCTCCTTCACGACCGGTTCAGAGGGGCTGCGGCAGGGCGGGCGGCTGCTGGATGTCCTGCAGTGCTGGGGTTTGGTCTGCCCGACTGGAGAGTTTCCCTCCAGGTAGCCAGAGCAGCGAGTCCAAGATCCACACGTAAGAAATAACTGAGAGAAAACGCTGAAAAAGACTGGGGTTGGCCACATTCCTGTTTTCTTGGTTGAAGTATTACAGATGAAAACCAGTTTAAACCTCCTCCTGCGCATGTGCCTTTAGAATCGGAAGTAAAAATCTGTTTTCCTGTAAGTAAATAAATTGCCTTTGTTCACTTCACCTAACTGAACTCACTCAAGAAATCATTGCTTGATTATTGCTCTGGACTCACCTATTTAGTCTTAAAAAAAAAAAAAAAGGAGAAAGTTAAACCCCAAAACACAAACATAAATGCGCAGGTGAGGATAAACTGAGAGGCCTCTATCAGTTTCAGTGGGGCGGGGTCAGATGTACCTTTCTCTCCCACTCTGCTCTCCGCAGATATTTATCTTTTCTTTTAGGTTTTCAACAAACTCCATGAGCTTCCAGGATAGATGCTTCTGCTGGTTTATTATTTTTATGGTTTGCAATTTATACATCTCACCTAACTCTATTACAGCACAAGTCCGTGCTGTCTTGTGGATGTAGAGAGCGCTTGCTCCTTGTCTTTAAGCAGATGTTTTTAGCCTAATGGCTGTCAAGTTTTTTCATATTTTTTGATTCTTCAGTTTTTCTTTAAGGTGGGATGTGTTATGTCTGTTATACTTCCTTGATGGTATTTTTTTCACCCTGCTTCTGTTCATATTTTTTTTTTTAAACATGGTAATTGAGAGTAGACAGCACCAGTGCCAGCTAGTGTCGCATCTGTCTCTGAACTATGGCTCTCTGGTCAGATTCTCAGAATAGCATTGATCTAGTCATATAGTTGACACACATAACCCAGACAAAGATGGATGTTCAAAGCTCTTGACTCCTTTCAGGACCAGTGAAACAGGAGCTGCAGTGCTGAGCCTGCAAATCAAAAGGCGGGTCAGTCTGTTCACTCAATAAAAACTTCCAGTTACCTTTCCCCTCCCCGCTAATCTGCCCTGTTTGTCTCTGCCCAGCTGCAGCATCCAAGCGCTGAAGTGAGAGAGTATGCCTGTGCCAGTATTTCCAAGCTGCTGCAGCAGAAGCATGTAATCCCAGCCTTTCTGCAGAGAGACGTTGTCCGGTGTTTAGGACCGCTGTTGATGGATCACAGTTTAGCTGTTCGCGAGACAGCTGCAGGTGCTCTCCGGTAAGCAACTGTTGGTATTCAGAATTAGAATGAGGTATCCTGGCATGGCAAAGAAAAGAGTGGGTTTTGGCTGCTCAAAGCCGTGAACTTGAATGCCAGCCTCTCTTACTTCAGCTCTGTTTTGAGTACGTATGCCTACATCAGTCGAAGTCCCTGAGAGAGGAGCTTTTCCTGCTGCAGTAGGCTGCCGTGAGATTTTTATCAGGAGCAGGGTTTAAGTTAGTTACTACCATTTTATCTGCTCCCAGTGGAATGCGCTGCTTTCCATCCTTATGTTAGGGGAAAAAAAAACTCAGTAGTATGATAAAATTTAGAGAACTTGCATGCTGTTAGTATGGCATTTTTGTGTCTTGGTAACACTGGAAGTGGTGGGTTAGTTAGAGAATGCAGATAGCTGGCTTCCTGAAAAACTTGTAAATACTGAGCAGCATCATTTTGAGTGGGTATTTTGTGGTCTGACCTACGGCTTGCTTTATTTGTAGGAAAATGTAATGCTAATGCTTGTTAACATTCATGGTGTATCTTACACTGAGCAATATCTGACAGAAGCCATGTTTTAGTACAGTCGTTTTTTCCTAACACAAAACTTCTTTTATATTATGAAGGTAGAAGACTAAAGTTACTGATTAAGCAGATTGATTTTAAAACAAAAAGTACCATAACTTTTACAGAAGAATACCAAATACATTGGTTTTTTAAAACATTCCTGGAAAGTATTGTATCTGATCCAAAGCATTTATTTTTTTCCCCAGAAATCTGAGTGCTTGTGGAGGATTTGAAGTCTGTGATGACATGGTGACAAAAGACATCATGACGCCTCTTGTTGCACTTCTGAAAGAGGTGTGTTTATTTTTTTTCATTTAAAAACACATCTAGCCATTGAATTATCCCATTTGCAAAAATAGGTCCATTTTTGTAGCTATTATAAAGATAAGATGAGGCCAGGCTGAGAGAGCTGGGGCTGTTCAGCCTGGAGAAGAGGAGGCTCCGGGGAGAGCTGAGAGCGGCTCCCAGTGCCCAAAGGGGGCTGCAGGGAAGGTGGGGAGAGACTCTTCATCAGGGCCTGTTGTGACAGGATGAGGGGAAATGGTTTTAAAATAGAGGGAGGGAGATTCAGACTGGATACAAGGAAAATAATTTTTACAGTGACGGTGGTGGAACGCTGTCCCAGGTTGCCCAGAGAGGTGGTGGATGCCCCATCCCTAGAAACATTCCAGGCCAGGCTGGCCGGGGCTCTGAGCAACCTGATCTGGTTGGAGATGTCCCTGCTCCTGGCAGGGGGGTTGGACTGGGTGGGCTTTGAAGGTCCCTTCCAACCCAAACCATTCTGTGATTCTGTGATAAAATATTTGAAAGATCTTTTAAAAGGATGTTTCAGGAGAGTTAATAGTTCAATAATTATTCCTGCAATTTCAAATCACTTGCTTCTGCCTCCTGACCTGCTATCTTGGGCCTGTGGTGAGGTTTGCTGCCTGGGATGATTTTTGCTTAAATGGTCTGGAGATTTTGGGTCTGGAATGTCAGTCGAGACCATTCTGTGAGTCAAGATCCAGATCCAACTTTTATGTTGCAACATGATTCTAGTGAGGTGTTTTTGGTAAACAGTTTTGTGTAAATGAAAGCTTGGATTTACAGTTGGGTGGTTACTGCTGTTGTAGAATAATCTGTACTGAATGCCTGTTCTTTGTTTGGTCCAGGTGTTGCAGTGCAGTTTGGAAATTGCATTGAATTCTGTCACCTGCTGTCTTTGTATGAGCAGCCTTGAGCAATACCATCATTTTCTATATGTTTCTTCCCCATTTTAAAATATGGATAATAGCATTATTGTAAAGCACAGCCAGATACTAGCTGAATCAATCTTTGTGATTAGAAAGTACTGTTGAAAATTGCATACAGACTGTATTAGCAGGAAACAGCATTTCAGGTTCTAGTATTGCTGAGTATTTCTTTATTAAATAAATGCTTCTGAAGACTATTGAGTGCGAAGGAAGTAGTGTAAGAGTCTTTCTCCAGGAGAAAAAAATTCCAATGAGACAATTCCACGATGGCCCAGTTCTCATGGAGAATAGGAAGCTAAGTCAGGTTTTCCAGTAATATACACTTCGTGAGAGATCTCTCCATTCACTCTGCTGCTAATGTTTTAAGTTTTTGCTTTTCTCTTGGCTTGTTTGTTTCCCAACCCTTGTTCTCTTGTTTGGTTGTAGTGTAGCACTGGCCTAGATGCTAACCAGCTCTCTCCAAAGAAATGCAGAGAGATGAACAAAAATTATATTGAAGACATAGCCAATGAGGCTATTAACTTACTGTGGAACGTATGGTAAGTGCTGTGGAAACCCTGGCCTTTTGGAAGAGCTAAATTAAATTGTTCCTGAAAAAGAGTGTGGTAATTGAGGCAGAAAAGGAATGACTGTCCTTGCAGGGGAAGAGGTGTTCAGTTGCTGCTTCTGATTTTTTATTGTTTTGCTCCTACGTATGCCTTGCTTAATAAATGGCAAGCCCTCATCTGATCCCAGACAGAAGTTTATCTTCTGCCATAAATTGGTTTTGTAAGTAAGTGAAGGATTCTAAAAGTGCACAAAGTTGGTCATTAGCTTTAGGGGAGTGACAAAATTTTCTTTCTAGTGGTTGTTCATCCTCAGTTCTGATACTGTTTTCTGAACGTGTTCTGTCATGGTCTTCTGTGCAGTTTACGTTGTGGAGTCTTTTATGCAGTTCCTGTAGATCCTTGTCACAATATGGAAAAAGTTAAATTCTTATCAGTGGAATCCAGTGCTCTGGGAATAGGAGGAGATTTTTTATTTTACTACTTCCTCCCTCTGCAGATCATCCCAAAAGTTAATATTAGATGTCTGGACAAACTATCCCATAGTGTCTGAGGCACTGACAGAAATCTACTTACTAATGTGAGAAAGACTGTGGATAGTTCCATTAGTAGTTTACATTGGAAACGCCAGGTCAAGGAAGAGCAATCACAATACTGTTAATACAGACATTGCTATAAACACTGCAGAGATACAAACTTGTTCTGAAAGTTCTCCTTGAATTTTGTGTTGTTTCTCTTAATTTTTAACAGCTCCACATCGTTATACACTTTACTTTCTATGGAATTTTGGTTTGTACTGTACAGTGTTTCAGTGGAGCTGCCTCTGTGTCTATCACTGCAGAATGGCTTGTGCCTTATTTATAAATTGGTTTTTTTAGGGATTGGAATCTAGAACAGTACAGAAACAGTTCAGCACCTTACGCAATATACATGACCCCTTGTAGCTCTGACTCAACGATGTTTTGTGTTCATTTTTTTTAATTGCTTTTGCAGACATAAGTGCTTTGGAACAGGAACTATAATCATTAAGTGTGCTATAAATCACTTCTGTATTTTGAATTTTGTGGCAATGACTGTAAATTGCTGACTTCATTGCTGAGTTTGGTACTGCTAAAACCGGGGCTGGCATTGCTGCTGAAATACTATGGTATTTTCAAAAGTAAATTTTTGAAGACCTTTGTAGCTAGTTAGGTCCCAGGTTTTTTAAGTTTGAATTCATCTTGTATGGATATATTAGTTTAAAACTGGGAATAGCTGTGAAGACTTGAAGAAAAAGAAATCCCACTGTTAGATAATTGAAGTAAATGCCACATTAGCATAGATCTGGGATGCATTTCTGAATGTTGAGAGCGGTCATTTTCTGGAGTAAGCGACTATTTTGATATGAGAGGCAACAGCCTGCTCTGTTGTCAGCAGGTTTGTGGATGAAGGCCTCCATGGCTGCAGAAGGCCCTGGGCTGGCTTGTAGCCTGCAGCTCTAAGCTGCCTTTCACGCTCTGCTTGGCTCTGTCTGCGTGAGACTGTACTTAGGTCCCAAATAAACTCCTAAATGCCGTGTGTGAGGAAGCAGCTGGCAGAAGCCAGCTTTCCTCAAAAGCGCTCGGGGTATTGCAGCCTCTCTGCATTTTATGTAGAGTTGATCGTAAACTCAGTAACGAAGGAAAGCTCTCTGACTAATGTGTCATTCTTAGGTAGGTTTTTAAAATGTAATAGTGGGTATCTGCTGCTTAAAATGTTGTTACAGTAATTTGTTTTTCTAAGAAAAGTGTTTTATTAATCTTTTTTATGCATTAGTGAGTGCAACAGTACTGCAGTACACATATTCAATAAAGAAGGATGTCTGGAGCCTGTGTTGCATTACATGAAGAAATTTTCCACCAACGTGGATCTGGCTATTTCAGTAGGTAAGTGGGAAAAGAGAAGATAAGGATTTAAAGATACTTTTTTTTTTTTTTCTTTACTATATGAATGTAATACTGATGTTGCATCCATTCCATAATGCACCTGCATTACTTAAGCTTACTTAAACTTTACACTGAGTATAAGACTTTGAATTCCTTTCTGAACAGCGCATCATTCAGAAGTTGACATCCGTTGTGCTTGTTTTCAGCCCGAAGGAGAATGGCTTATTGGTGGTTACATGGGAGGGAAAATTTTGTGGAAAGCCAGCTGTAGATGGAGGCTGTGTTTTTCATTTTGTTTTCTAGTTTTGGTAATGAAGGGTTTAATTTGTAGAGCAAAGGACGTTGCACATCTAAAAAAACCCTGACAACTCCTGTCGCTTTCAATGTGGGTTTATTAGGAGTATTGTTATTTATAGTCTTGTAATGGTCTTACAGGTGTACGTGCTCACCACATTTTTTGGCGTCGTCCCTAGTCAGTATACAACGGAGAAACTGAATTTTGAGTAGCTGAAATTAATACAGTGAGTCCCACATCTGATGTGGTACTGTCCTCGCCTGTTTTGTGTACAGGTTTGCCATAGAATGTCCTCTGATCTAACGCCCAGCTTGTGAAGGACCGTGTCATACCATTGCAACGTGAGGCTGCTTGAAATGTGTTTTCCTGTGTGTTGTGTTGCACTACTCCAGCTTTATGGAAGATAATGCTTTCTCATTAGAATGAGAGCGAAAGCTACTATTTGGTTTGTTAATTATCTTTGTTGTTGTTGTTTGCTGCAGCAAATTGCTTGCAGGCGGTGACGGAAGATAATCCAGATCTTCTTTCTTCATTTAATGCTTCTGCACAGCAAGTTTTGGAAACGGTGATGTTGTGTGCAGAGAGCACCATGAAGCATATCCTTCTGAGAACACTGATAGCAGGTATGACGCTCAAGGGCGTTCGTTGCTTTGTGACGGAGAGTACGGCAGGTAGAGGAGGTTGGGAAGGACAGAAGGCTTGGTCTTCTCTGCTGTGGTGTGGACATCTGATCATCAAAGCCTGTATAGATGGTTCATGAGGTTATTTCTGCCTTTTGGGATTGTGCTTTGGAGTGACCAGATATTTGCAACTAGTTTTAAAACTGTCTTAAATGCTTTGTTCTGAATTCAGTACCTGCTCAGCATGATAATACATTTTAACTGTTCATTTGGTTTTCAGAAGGGAAATGAGTCAATAATAAGTAGCACAGGAATCATTTTGGCCTTAATAGCTGTAGATTTTTACCTCAGATTATCTACCTTGCGTTCTTTCTACCTCAAATGCTGGTGATTTTTCGTACTGGAATGTAATCAATTAATTTTGAGAATCCTTAGAAAATAGTTACCTCATGTAGATTTCTTATTGCAGGTAAAAAGTATCACCAAGGCTGCTCCACATAAATATTCTTTGTATACTTACACGCTGAAAGTTACTTGAGCTTAAGATGTGGGCATAATGTAGTTATTACAGATGAGTATATGAAATGCTAAACAGAAAAAAACCACAAGTCTGTAGAGAAAAGACTTGAGCATTCATACCGAAATATAAGCACTGAGTATTTTAAGTATCGGAGGCTGTGTCCTTACAAAATATATGGCTATTACAGAGCAGGGAATTGAGTATTTTAATAATTTTTATATTTCAACTATCTCACGTTTAGGCACTATCTGGAATATCAAGGATACCATTCCACCAGGCAGCCTGGGAAGCATGGTTAATGCAATCCTGAAGATTTTTTCAGAATCGTTAGCCATAGATGCTGGTGAAATGATTATTCGTATGAATGAAGCTGAAAAAAACAGGTTAAAACTTGCTGCGGAGCCAGAAACAGAGGAAAACATGAGCGATGTTATAGACAACTGTGTTTTGAGTGAAGATGATGACATGGAAGAAGTACCAAAAGGAAAAGTTAGGAGAGAGAATGACATTTCAGATCTACTTCCAGTAAGTGCAGCCGGCTGGCCCTCAGACATCTCAGCGCATTTGCCTGAGCATCTGGCGTTAGCCAGAGGAAACCACCTCTGGGTGTTACTAACCTAACTCCCAAAGAGCTTGGCTGTTTTAGCTAAACCTAAACGTGGAGAATTGCAGCACAACTTGTTGCAGTGTGATCAAGTTGCACGGCACATCGGGAAAGCGCATTTCCATTTTTTGGAACTCTCGTGGAAGGTACAGGCTTGCCTGGCGCTTCTCCCTGCGCTAGTGCAGGAAGCTCCGACTTCTGCGTAAGGCGGGTGAGATTGTTAACGGTTGTAACCATTCCGTCCTGAGTGGAGGTGGCTCAGGGGTTAACTAATGCATTCACTTTTGCATACATGGAAAGAAGAACAGAAATCCGTGTTTCTGTTAGGACTTCAGCTAACATTAGGTTAGCTAAAGCCCCCACAGCCTTTTCTGTTACAACTTTAGTGCAGGTGACGTTCCTTAAAGATAAATTTTTTTCTGAAACATCCAACAGAAAGATGATAGATAATGCCTCTTGCTTTTGTGGGGTTTTTTAAACTTGTGGTGTAGGATGAGAAGAGGAAATGGCTGGGTTGTATTTGTAACTGAAGACTTGGCTACTATAAATTGCACTGAAGTGTTGTTTTGCAAAATTAAATTTGGTTCATGTTTTTATTTTTTTTTAGTCTGATAAGTGGGAACTGAAAGAAGTGACAGCTTTACTGATGGCTCAGCAGACTGCTCTGGAAATCATTGTTAATATGTGCTGCAGCGAAGGTTTGTAGGAACCCCTTCCATTGCAAGTGTTGTGGTGCGTTTTGTTTCTGGAATAGGTCATGTTTAGTTTGCCGTTTGGTAATCTTTTAAGGGTAAATGCACATAGACTTACTGTCCCTGATACCCTCATCTGGAGAGCAAATTGTAATTTCTATTACTAATTTAAGTCTGTTTTTTCCCATTTAAGTAATTTCTGTTGCTTACATATTTCTTTGCATGATACTACATGTGGCAACGTTTAAGAACAAACAAAAAAGCACTTGTGCCAAAGAGATATTTCCTAAAAAGTATTACAACAAATTCTTTGTTCAGTTAGAACCCAGTCTGGGGGTTCATCTGATACGATATGGGTGCTAATCTTATTGCAGGTCAGGGGCATCAATTTTTTTTTAAGCAGACAAATCCTGTAGTTTTGATTTAGTTCTGATACTACAAGTCTTGGAAAAGAAGGAGAAGAGACAGCTTTTGCATGCATCTCTGGCAACATTGCAGATTTAAGCTGTTCAGAGTTTCAACTTTATGAGCATTTTTGGAGGAGAGAGGAAAGCTGTTATTTTGGGAGCAGTGGGAAATAGATATTCTATATCTTCTATGAACTCTGTTACTCGGTTTTGATTGCTTTTCTCCTAATCTTCAGGAAAACAAATAAGTGGTTCTCAAATTCTGTTTTAAAAAAAAAACAAAGAACAACCAAACAAAACAACTCCCCTCCAAAAAAAAACCCTCTAAAACCTGAAAACTTCAATTTGTAAGCCTGACGCAAA
Organism: Tetrax tetrax; assembly: GCA_009806455.1. Classification (NCBI taxonomy): domain Eukaryota; kingdom Metazoa; phylum Chordata; class Aves; order Otidiformes; family Otididae; genus Tetrax; species Tetrax tetrax. Next base: position 30,353 of record WHYT01016881.1, on the reverse strand, counting down.
AGTAATTGGATAGGAAATAACTTTCTGAGTAAATCTTTCAGGTTCTAATAAAATCCACAGTAATAATCAGTTAGTCCCAATGGTGATTTTTTTTTCTCTTACAGTGCAAGGAAATTCTGCACCTAGTATATGAAGCCCCTTTCATAACTGCATTTCTCATCTAATGAGCTGTAATTCATAAGCTCTCCCCTTTAATTGGAAAATCTCTTGTGGATAAGCTGCACATTCTGCCATTCACTCAGTAATGTAAGGTTGATTGTGTTGTATTTCACTCCAGTACTTTACCCATTCATGGGCAGACAGAAACATAGTCTGTAGAAATTAAGAGGAATCCAGAGGCAGCTGTTCATTTAATTTTCAAGTTATTTGAGGACTAAAATAGCTTTAGCCATTACGCTGAGTTCATAGAAACACTCAGCTTGCCACAGAACTGAGGGAAATAACCAACCAGGCTGGCAAGAGACATGTTTTACTGAACGCTGGCTGGCGTTTGGAAGAAGCAGAGTGCTCTCCCCTTAACGGGGACACGGGGAGGAAGCCAGGAGACTCCAGCAGTGCTGTCCAGCCTGTAGTTCATAGGTTACCAGCACTAGCGGTGATGGCATTGCCGCTGGAAGTGCTTCTGTGTTTCCAAGAACGTTAGAAGAAACCTGACCTTGCTTATGGGCTAATGTTCTAGAGCCCCGTTCTGCTCTGCCCTGGTCGCTCCCTGTGAACGTACAATGGCTCTTGTCTTTGTGGTGGCTGAACTGCGTGGGCAGCTCACATAGTTATCATTTATTTTTCAAAGGAGATTTTTGTTTGCTTTGTAAAGATGCAAAAGGAATTTTTTTAGAAGAGGCTGAAGAAGACTGACTGAAAGGGGGATGTCTGCTTTGTTTTCATGCTGGTTGCTACTGTGGGTTGGTAAAGCAAGAAGACAACCTTTTTCTCATGTCTCAGTCAGCATATCGTGGCTGTAGAATGAGTTGGATATTACCATACGCAAAAGAAGATGCCCGTGTGACCAGGTTGCTGCAGCCTGATGAGTTACTTTGCATTGAATAAACAGTAGTCGTCACCTTCAAACAAATTCTTAAGCCGCTGCATCGTGCAGCTGAAAAGCGTTCATTTAGACCTTTCTGGCTGTATTTTAAGTGAATGAATTTACCCTTTGCCACAGAAAAAGTGCGTGGCGGTTACCGTAGTTACTACAGTATAGATCTCTTGACAGTCGGTGTTGTCAGTCAGAATTACTTGGGGGTGAATGTGGCATTTTCTCGTCACAGTGGTTAAATACCCTGACCTATGTACACAGGCAGAGCTTTCACCTGTCAGCGAGGAGGATCCGTCCAACCTGTAGACTTAGGACTTGCATAAACACCAGTGTCATACCAGTTAAAATGTAACCAGGTTTAAAACAACTGTAGATAAATCAGTGTAAACCCTGTGGACGCAGATCTATCGGCTTAGATATAAATGATGGACTTAGCTTGTGCTTGTCAGGCCAAGTCTGCCTTTAGCCAAGGATTATTCACTTTACTGTAGCTGTGCCCCTCTTGCCATGTCTGCCTGTACAGATCTGCTAGTAGAGTAAATCACGTAAGTGGAAACCTAGTTCATGTTTGTAACTAAATCCAACTTACTTAAAATATGTTGTCTGAAATGGCTAGCAGAGATAATCTTGCTTGTTTTGCTGTCATCATTTCCTTTCGACTGGCCTTGCTGTGGAGGCAGCATCTTCATCCAGCCGAGTTACTGCCAGTCAGAGGAGATCTGTCTGTGGCTTCAGTATTGCCAGAGACAACCATGGCCTTCATCTGGTTGCAGTTAGGAAACAAGTTAAGTTAAACTGGTGCATTTGCATGCTTGAATCTATGTCATCCCTGGAAACGTTCAAGGCCAGGCTGGATGGGGCTCTGAGCAACCTGATCTGGTCAGGGATGTCCCTGCTTCTTGCAGGGGGGTTGGACTAGATGACCTTTGAAGGTCCCTTCCAACTCTAACCATTCTATGATTCTATGATTCTATGTCAAAAAGTAAGATGCTACAGTCCAAGTTAAAATCTTAGTAGATGCTTTATTAAATGTTTCTTCTATACCTTTTTCGATATCTCTAAGTGAAGCATAGTTTGTATCAGAGAATGAAGTACCCATGTATGAAGAACCTCTCTCATAAGAACACTTGTTGCCTGAGTGAATATAAAATAAATATTTTTTTATAATAGAACAATTTAAACAAAAGTAGTATAATATTTAGAACTGTGGTTTAATGGCAATGTGTGGACTTATTAGAGCCCAAGAGTTTAAAGACTCCTAAACCAGGAGGTGGAGCCAGGTATAATTGACAAGCAGGATACCTATTGCATGAGTGCTGTTACATTTACAAGTCTGTCTTCTGTTCTCAGATCCCTCTGATGACGAATGGGAAGAGCTTTCCAGCAGTGATGAAAGCGACCTGTTTATGGAAAACTCATACAACGAGGGGAGTGGACTGCTAATGTCACCCTTGTGCCTCTCTGATGAGGTTAACTCGGCGTTTCTGAACAACCTCATTCCAAAGAAGGTGTTGTCTTTTATTTTATTTCCAACACACGGTACAGTCTTTCCCTTGTGCCTGATTTGTATCCCAGGTTAGGCAAACAAATTATTCCTTTTCTCCAGAGAAAAGGAATATTTTTTTAAAATCAGTTCAGCTTTACTTTTTTTGGCCTAGAGGTGGAGCATCATCACATGAGCTTTCTTGACCTAAATAATTTCTTCATGGAAGTGGGAACGGAAGGTTCATGTGTTTCAGAAATCTGGTGGGTTTGGGTTTGTTTTGTTTCTTTTTTTGTCTTTTCCAAAAGACAAAGGTTATTATTCCTTGATTTGGACATGAAAAAGATTACCTGCAAAAAGAAAGGGAACTTTGAGTAGAAGCATGACTGTCAGATTTCCAACCCTAACCATTCTATGATTCTATGATTTCTGTACTAGCTAACTTAGGTGGAACTAACGTGAATGGCAACAGTCAGCACTGAAAAAGTGCCAGTTCCTCTTTCCCCCTGTTTTATGCATAGTGCCTGAAGTACAATATTTGACGCTGACAAGAATTCAGATGTTCTTATTTTGGAGTCATTTTGCTCATTCTTATTGAGATTGTAAAGATGAAGTTCATAATTTGAATCAGTTACTATGCTAGTTCAGCAGCATTGTAGAATTCTGACCCAAGACCTCAAGGTGTGAGATGAAAACATTCAAGGCACTTAATAGCCAGCAGTCTAAGTTTCATGGCAAGGTCTTTCAAACTTGTGGCTATCTGAAAATTCTGTACTGGAATCTGTAAGAAGAAAGATCTAAATTGAAAAGAATAGCAGCGACCTAGAAAATCACCTTTTGTTCAGTAGAGTTGGATACCTAAAATACAGTGTGCTAAATATCCTTAAAATATGGTATATCCTTAAAATATGGTATATCCTTAAAATATGGTATATCCTTAAAATATGGTATATCCTTAAAATATGGTATATCCTTAAAATATGGTATATCCTTAAAATATGGTATGCTAAAGCCAGTGTATAATTGCACCATTTGAGGAAGATCCTGACATTTTTAGCAGGTGAGACACTTGCTACCTAGAAAGCTTTGAAATATGTAGTTTAAAGTATCTGTTTGACATTAAGCTAAAATTTCAGTCTTCCCTGCAAATACTAAAAAAAAAACCAACCCCCCAAAACCTTTATTGCTAAACCTTTCTTTTTCACCTCCCCAGATTCTTGAAAAAACTGCTTTTCCGAACAGTGTTGCTCTAGACATCTGTATGCACAATCCGTCTTGGAAACCGTTAATTAAAAAGTAGGAATTTCATTGTCTCTCTTACTATTTTTCATGTATATTCAGTTGTTTTAGAACCCTTAGAAGGATTGTCCGTCTTTGGGTTACTTTTAAGATCTGGACAATGGCAGGTCTGATAAATGATTCTGAATAAAGAGGTAACAAATGCTTGTGTAAACCGCACGCCGGCTCACAGCCTTATTTAATTCAAGCTGCTTCTTTATATTTCAACATCTGTTTTCAAAGAGATCTGCCAAGTGCATTTTGTGTCTGTTTGTTTCAGGCTGAATGTGGTGCAGTGTAGAGCTTTAACGTGCCTTCACAGCATTTTGTTAGTGTCAGACGTGGATTGTCTTGGAGGAGCTTCAGCACTTCAGTCCCTTGCACAGCACCTCTCGCAGCTAGTCTTTTCTAAAACGGGTAAGGTGTTTCGTAAAGGGGGCTTGCTGGTCTCCTTTGCTGATCCTACAGATACAAGGAAGCCACGTACATTGTTAAGTTTTATTGCCATTTCATTACCGATTTTATCCCTTTGGCCTTTAAAAATAAGGATAGTGAACGTAGGACATGTGCTGATGAAACAGCGTATCCTGATAAGATGTGTTTATCCAAATTGCGTCTTAAGGAAGTACACTTCTAGTGCAAGACTATGCTGCACATCTGTGTGTGCACGCAGAAAGTCACTGAGTGAGTGGATGAATCCTGCCTTGCTGCGAGACCAGAACTGTTTGCTCAATCGTATTTGTGATAATAGCAGTTTTCCATCAATCAGACAAGCCATGAACGAGATGGGACATTTTCTTTCTAGATGAGCTAACTAGTCTAAATAGACAAGTGGAAAAAAGGGTATCTAGCACAGTCTTTCACATCTTTTTTTTTTCTAGAAATCTCATGAAATTATGGCAAAGGTGGTTGTTGCAGAAATGGCCAGAATGTACATGCTTATTGCAGTAGGAAAGAGAGCCACCGCCTTGGCTCCGGGACATGTTTATGCATATAATTGCATAGCTTTCTTGAAAATGTATTTGTAATAAGAAAATGTGCAAAGTTTTAAAGACTAAATATTCAAGCTGCTCAGCTTCCTGTTATGGTGGTTATTTGATTTCAACGGAGAAGGCAATAAATTTCATTTTTCTAAAAATAGTATTTTAGAATATCAAATATATCCTGGTAAACACTAGAACGTACCCATGTAGTTCCTCCAAGGCACGTTATTTCATACAGGCACTGTGATGGTTTCCCCATACATCTGCTAGGATCAGTATTATTGGATGGTCTAGTATGCAGCAATTAGCATTTCCAGCTGCCTCCTGTAATCTTACACATCAGACCAGCACCATTCCTGTAATGCTGTTGGACCATTTATGCTATCACCTCTCTGTTACTGACTCTAGAGAAGCTGAACCGAGATTTTAAAAAAGGTAAAAAAACCCCCCTGATTCCAAGCTCATGGTCTTGTTTGCTGACGGGCTGCTTCATTCAGACTATTCCGATAATCCGTTTTTGTTTTAAGGTCAGTGAGTATGGCTTTCCAAAAAATAAGAGCTATTCTTACAGGCTGGAAAAGCCTGCCAATTCTTGAAATTGTCAGGAAACATTCTTTCCTAAGACAGATCTGTTGAAGTCTAGCATATGCATGGCTTTGTCATTTCTTGTCTCTTAGGAGCTTGAGAAGCTCAGTTTTCTTCCCTTCCTTCAAGCGTCTTCATTTGTAGCCACAGATGCGGTGTGTGTAGTTCTTACTCACTGTAGTGCGTAGTATGAAGCTGCATTAATGCTTGAAAACGCCTCTGCCTGCAAAACACACTTTTTTCTCGGTGTCATTAAAAGCACGTGATCAGTCTATGGGAACGTTATTACTGGGAGCAAAGTGCTTGGAAAACTAAAATGCAGGAAACGAAAATAAATATGAAGATGTATGCCAGGAAGTTCACATAAAATATTGGTCTCATGCTTGAAGAGCAGGACTTGCAAAATTTCAGAGTCTACAACAGTCAGAAAGTCCTTAGATGAAAGTGGGGAAGTGGCTAACTGAAGACAGAGGGTGCTAATAAATTAGCTTAATGGCCCATGTCTGCTTTTGTTAACATACTATTTTTTTAATAATGAAATGCTATGTACTGGAAACTGCCAGATAGAGTCCATACCCCATCAACATGTGGTTAGAAGGAATTCTGTGGTTTACAGGGTGAAAAGGGGGTGTAAAGATCTAGTTGCTTATATGGCAAAGGAGGAGATAGGTGTGAAATAATGGAGACTTTCTGCATCTAGAGTAGTCCAGAAAATAAGAACACATTAGAGGGAAATAAAAAGCTTCAAGAAATGCAGAACATGTATTGGAGACGATGGCTGGTACTGATGAATTTGTAGTTAAACAAGAATAATGCAGTGTTTGAGTCATACATTTCTGAAAGGTTATTAAACCACCGGAAAACATGCTCTTTATACGAACTGGAAAGCGTCCAGCATTCTTGGTGTCTAAAAAGGCTGCTTGGAAGAGAGAAGAAAGGAGTTAAAGTACGCAGTCGGCGTCTGTAGTTTTCTCAGTTCTGAATTTCAGCCTGGATGTGATACCACTTTTAAGCTTCTGTTCTGGGGGCGGTGGTTTGTACCCTTCGTTAGGTCACACAAGCCTCTTAACTGAGGATGTGCCTGAAAAGGAGGACCAACTGTGGTCTAACCTCCAGATGCAATTAATAGTGAATTCAAACAAATCACTATGGTTACAACCTACAAAGACCAGTCTGAAAATCTAGCTCTTCCTGTTTGTCGTAGTACCTGGAGGAACAATTAAGGGTTTAAGGAATTTGTATTTTTTTGCTTCTCATAACCTTCATTTTCCTGTTTAACCTTTGGCTCTGGGTTCAATTCTTTGACAGAACTCCCTACAGACACAGAATTCCTGGAAGCCATAACCAGCGCTTTGAGGGCTCTCCTACAAACAATGGCATCGAAAAACATCGCCCAGGTAAAAGCTTTCAAACTCAAATGCTATGGTGGGTTCAAATTCACATGAGATTGTGCTGGAAAATTTTTGAAACAAAACCATTTAAATGAAGTGCTGAATTTCAGCAACTATGAACACTGAAAGAACAGATTTAATAGCATTCTCTCCATATTTTTTATGGACCTTAGAGGAATACTTTTTAAAAAATACCTCCTTCGTAACATGTAAACAGATGAAAGGTCAAAATAGGAATAAGCCACAGGTAGTATCTTTAGGAGATGGATGTAATGACAAGCACTTAGTAAATTAGCACTTAGAAACGTGCATTCTTTATTTCCTGATGTCATCTAGTTGAACCTAGTTGTCCTAGAATCTTGGTCGAACAAGAATTAGTGAGCTAAATATAGGAATGGAGCACAATGGTTTGTTTTACAAGACGTAATACTAGATGGTCTGCTGGTCCTTTCTGACTTCAAACTGAAAAGTGAGCTTTTAAACTATAAGTTGTAATGGCTTGGAAATAGCTCTTGAGCTAGGTAAATTTGTGAAAATCCCTTTGGGCTCAGAACTTTTTCCTTCAGCTTCATGACAGCCTTGGTTGTGTTCTGGAAGAAACACCTTTAAGAAGTTGAAAGGGCGAGTTTAACTGTTTTCTTGCTGATTTATTACATTTCCAGAATTCATGTCATTCTCATAATACAGGACACTGTTTCTCTGTTACAAATTTGCCTACATTCTGTAAAAGCAAATTTATCTAAATGTCATATTTGAAAATTTCCATGAAAATGTAAATATGTCTGTCTCTTTTCTCCCTCCCGGCCTTGCTAAACAGTGTATGACTCCTGAGCAGCTGCTGGCTTTATGTGAAGCTGGTATTCACAGCAGCAATGCAAGTGTTAGAGTGAACGTAGTGAGCATCCTCGGCATTTCTGGCAGCGTCCTGGCAAAAGGACAAGACACAGCTGAAACACTAAAGGTGAAAAAGCAAACCTTGCGTTGCAAGCCAAGAACAGTTTTGATACTTTCCATTTTTTTAAGCGTTCCTGGAAAAATCAAATTTTCTGTCTTATTTCAGATGATTGGAAAATTTCTTCTTGAGGTTGCTATGAAGGAATCTTCTCTTGTGGTAGCAGGGGAAGCCTTGGATGCACTTTTTGACGTATTTGCAGATGGTAAAGAAGCAGAAGAGGCGGCGGTACAGATCAAGTTGCTTCCAGCACTGAAAGAATTTCAGCCAGTCTTCAAAATGAGGGTAGGCATCAAATGCAGCCAGCTCAAGGTCTCAACACACAGTGTGGGTTAAAGCTTTGAGATCTGGGCTGCTAGAAGAGAGAATTAAGCGGGGATGTATGGCTTTATAAGATCACAAAAAAAAAAAAAAAAGAAAACAAGTAATTGAAATCTTGATATTCTGCTTTAGAGGAAAGCAAATATACTTATCTGGCAGTTCATGGAACTGTCAAGGTGAAAGTGCAGCATCTGCATTGCAACATCTGCACTACACCAGCAGCATCATTGATGGCCAAATCACTGTACCATTCTGAAAGCCTTGTAAAAAAAATCTTGCAGATGTCTCTGGAGGAGGACAGCTAAATTGGTGGGAGAGAAGTCCCTTCTGAAGTTATGTTGACATCTTTTGCTTTTAACTTGCTGTAGTGGCAAGCGGACAATTTTGTTCTGTTGTTAGTTAATTAAAATAGATCATGTATTCTGTATTTTCAACAATCACAAGGCCGAAATACTAAGCTGTAATTTTAAGTACATCCTTGTCTTCAATAGAGAATGACCTCCAATATGTTGTTTCTTTAGTCAGATGAAGCCTGAGGAGTGACTTTCACATTCTTAAAGCTAAGCACTGTACACACAAAATACATACTTAACAGTGCTACAGTTGTTTGGCTAGTTATCTAAGGTGCAACGTCTTTCATATAAAAAGCTACAGAAAAGAAATGTATCTTTCAGATTTATGAGTGAAATAGCATGCCAATAGTAGTGTAGTTTTAGGCAGAGATGTATTCCAGTAAATTGAGTTGCAGAAATAATTGCTAGCTACGCATGTGCAGGCGTGAACATATTGGAGTTCTCAGGAGGCAGGGGTAGCATGCCTTGATCGAAGACACAGATACAATTACTGTGACATTTAGGTGATGTAATAGGAGAAACTTCTCTATTAGTAAAGTGTATTTTTTGGTTTTACAGATACGAAAAGAAGGCAAAGGACAATATAGTACAGATCAACTGTGTGTTCTTGACAATGTGAAGATGAATTTGAGAAGATTCATTGCATATCAGGAGACACTAGGGAAAACCCCAACTTGAAACATCAAGGAACTTTAAACTAAGGTTTCCCTTACTGAATCATGTTTTCCAAAAAATATAACCGTTTTCAACTTCTAAAATCTGTTGAGCAGAGCAGTTTTGCTTTCATGTTAATACTGCATTTTTTTACATTCAGTATTTTTATACTTCTGGGTTGATGCAATAGGAAAGTCACATCAGTGTAAAGAAACATCGCGTACTTTCAGATTAAGTCTCAGCAGTGGTAATGTGCTCTTGCAGTCCTGGGGTCTGTACGTAGCACCACTGTCACTGTTTAGAAATCCTCATGTATCCTGGCAGAAGACTGGACTTGCATGAAAATGTCATTTAGAGAATATTCTCGGTTGTGTGCCAGATCAAAAAAAAAAAAATATTAAAAGCTCAAGATATTTTTCAGGGAATGAAACAGTGGCAGAATGTTCACGTTTGCTCTTACCTGTTTCTAGAATTGCACAGGCACTTACGGCAAGCTTCTGAAGAGAAGCGTGTGACAAGTGCGTAGATTACTGTCAGCACTTGGATCTGTCACTTCAGGAGGTTTCAGATTCATTTCTGATCAGCTCAGTGTGATAGCTTTTTGCTGTGTAAGGATCCTAGGCGTATACACAGCTCCCTGTTTTCACTTTATTTTGATTGGTATTTCTGAAAATCAAGTCTCCTGATTTACTTTCTTCCTTGTAATTCTACATCAGGATGAATTTGAATTCAGGGAAGTAGTAAACTTAATAAAAAGTATTTTTTTATACGGAGGTATTACCTAAAGTAACTTTGTAATTGCTTAAAATACCTTTTTCAAATATTTGTGATAGAGATTTTTAAGCTGTAAAATACAGAAACTGTTTTCAAAAAATGTCACTCATTCATGAAGATTGTATGCAAACTTCCATGTATCAAAAGCTTTGGTTTTGTTTCTATGAATTAGATCCTCTCATCCACATATTTTTTTAAAAGGAAAGAAACCCCACAACAAAACACAAAAGCAGTTTGTTACGCTGAAATGGGACTTTTTTCTCCTCTCTTCTCTTAACATGCTGCCTTAGCGCAGGCATCGAGTTTTTGGGAAAATTTTGCGCATGGTGTTAGGTATGAAACTACAAAGACAAATTGCTGTGTTTATTAGACGCCAGTCTCTTAGGCTGGAAAGCAGGCTCAGGAACTGACTGGAAAACTTGCAAGTGACTGACTTTATGAAATCTTGACATACGGTATTTTGTCAAATGCAAGAGTGAAAAATGAGTTTAAGCCACTGTATTGCCTGGAAGTCCCGTTACTGCTGTTACTTTACAGGAGCTGGATGAAACACGTGATGTGATGCGATGCCCGCTGTCAAACGCGTGAGTGAGAGCGTGGGATGGGAGGGATCAAGGGCTGTGGAGCCTGGCCTGGAGAGGTCCCAAGGAGTGTGGAGCGGTTGAGAGGTTATCCTGGGATTTGGCAGGGGCAGGCAGCGAAGAGGTCTGGAGTGTAACAGCTGAGGAAAAAGGAGCAGGTGGATTATGGCATAAAACTGCACAGAGCGTGGATTTTAATCCCGGTGTTGGTTAGACTTGCTGTACACTGAGGATAGTACAATATTAGCCTGATGAAAGGCATTAATGTCTGTTTGGAGCACTTAAAAAGATGTTCACACAGAAAGTTCTGCTCTCATTTTCTGGGTGCTCCATTGAATTGCAGGATGATCTAGGTTGGAAGGGATCTCTGGAGGTCTCTTAGTCCAGCTGCCTGCTCAAAGCAGGACTTTGGAGTCAAATAGAGTTGTGCTAGGCCTCGAGCATCTCCAAGGATGGAAGTCCCACAACTCTGAACAGCCTTTTCCAGTGCTTGACTGCCCACACTGTTGTTTTTTTTTTTTTCCCTTTTCCTTTTGTACTTCCACCTGCTGCAAAAGGTGTGCCTTGTCTTTTGACTGCACACCACCACGAAGAGTCTGGCTCCATCTTGTCTTAAAACCTTCATTTGGTCATTGAAATCAACAATTACGTTTCCCTTTTCTCCAGGCTGAATAAACACAGCTCCCTCAGCCCTTCCTTGTTCATCGTGAGCTCTAGCCCTCTAATGCTCTTGGTGGCCTTCTTGACCTGCCCTTCTGTGTCTTTCACTGGGGGGCCCAAAACTGGACACAGTACTTCGGCTGTGGTCTCATGAGTGCTGAACAGAGGGAAGCAATCCGTTTTCTTGACCTGCTGGTCGTGCTCCTGCCAATGCAGCCTGTTATTTGTTAGGTGGCATCACTGCAAGGGTGCACTGCTGACTTCTTCTCAACTTACTGTGGACCCCTATAGGTCCTTCTCTCCACAGCCACCCTTCAGTCATTCAGTCAAGAGCCTGCTCTTTCATGGGATTACTCTGTCCCAAGTGTAGGACTTGGCATTTTACATCAAGAGTAGAGGTCAGAATCTGATTCCTGGAGACTGTTAGAACAATGAAGCATGTTATTTTTTGCTTAGCGGTTTGGTTTTCAGTTTTTAGGTTACTAACAAGAAGAAACATTCCAGCTTCAAATGCAAATCTGAAAGTTGCAGCTGAGTATATAGAAGATGGGGCATCCACTAAGAAAACCTGCTTTTCTTAATCTAATCTATCAGACCATGTTTTTTTTCCTTCAAGTGAAAAGACAGACTGTTGTTTAGATCTTAAACTATTCCAGCAGTAGGAATGAACGGATTATTTTTTTTGTATGCACCAATTGGTTGAATGTCTTAAATAAATATATATTTGTGTCATAATAAGATAGGTGCATAGTAAGAACCATATCACTTGCAGAACTATCTGATTTTTAGTGCTTACAATATTTGCTTCTGCCTTCTGGTACACATGTCATTTCTAGCTAACAGCTGAAAGAGAAAGGAGGACATACCAAAGGCATTCTGGTTTCTTGTGAGTTGGTGCTAAAACCCTAACATACAAAAACTAAAACAATCCCTTCCTTCCCCTTTGTTTCATCTGAGGAGACCAGAGCACTTTCCCTTGTTTGTTAACCTCATTGCCACTATTAATGACACTTTTATATAAGATTTCCTAACATCCCATGTTGTAAGATCTTTGCCAAAGTCTGTTGCCCTTACCAGGGGCCCATAGCACAATGAAGCCCTCATCTTCCTTTGGAGTTTCTATATTATAGTTATTTAATATTAATTAGCCACCTGTATATTTTGATGTCCACACTTTCATTTCTCTGAATGAGAAAATCTCACTCTATCACCTACCTAGCTACCTGTGCAGTGTAACTTCTCTTGGCGTCTCATGGAGGGCTTGTGACTGAATGAGAGGTAATAATTTTGTACGTCAATTTAGAGAGCATGTTCTGCTTGTAAGGGACAAGATAGAAGATAATGGGAAGAGCATGGAAGGCTTTTGAAGACTTTTGTCTATAGAAGACAAGGCAAGTTATCAGTGATGGAAAGAAGTGTCAGATGGGGGCCTAGAGCCAGACGAGATTTGCAAGTACGGAAGAGCCAAGCTGTAAGACTGGGGCTATAAAAGTTGTTCTGACACAGTTAAGGAAGATTAAGGCAGAAGAAGAAGTGATGATGTGGTGCAAATTAAATGTTTTGGGGGCTCTTTTGGCATTGGTTTATTTGAAAAGGTTTAGGATAAGCTTGAGCTGAAGACAAGATCCTTGACAGCCTGCAAAGGCTTTGAGGGGGCAGAAATTGGACTGATCTAGACAGTGTGCAGCGTAAGTAAATAGATGCTAAATAGGTGTAAGTGATCTTCATCAGTTCCTGTAATCGCACAGATAAGCGTGGTGTCAAAACAGGCATCTGAAGCTGAATCTGTTTGCTTATCCTGGTTCCTAAGGCATCCTCTGCGCTCCAGTTAAAAACTGCAGTCCTTTGAAAGTATGGATTTACTTGTCTCCCTGTCTGACACCTAGCACAACAGAATCTGGCTCTGAGTCGAGATTTTTCTGCCAAAATGGGTGCAGAATTTAAGTCACTCTATGGTGTTAGCAAAGAGTGTAAAGAGGGCTGTGTGCTCCCTGCCCTGGTCGGGAGCAGGAGGACCGGCGGCATTCGCTCTGCTTTGGCCTCTCTGCAGCCTGCAGCATGTTGACTCCCCAGCTGCATAGAAAAGGAGTTCTCATTGCTATGTGGTTTTATTTTTGCTCTCTAGGAAAAGAAACAAGTGGCAAGATTTAAATAAGCATTTCTTGTGAAGTGCTTTTTATACACCGTGCCTTGACATTCAGAAGATGGCTGTGTACCACATTATAGTCAGCAGTTTAACTGTTTGGGAGTTGTGGTGCGCGTCGAAGGTATTTTTTTTTGGCTCAGTATGGGTTTTTTAAAAGATTGACATCTTAGAGGAACAAGAATAACTTTAACCAGTACTACTAGGCTTGGTTTTATGTTTGTATGTTGACAGAAAATATAAAAAAAAAAATCAGAGCACAGTAAAATTACAAAAGGAGACCTGTGTCAGAGAACAAATTAATTTAAAATCTGTTTGTAGTTTAAGTATTATAAATGAAATGTGTATCTTGTGGAATATTAGCATAAAACAAGCAACCAACAATGTGCATAAACTCCAGGTCTCTTTCCTTAGCAAGTAATTTCCAGTAAAAGCATTCCCAGAGGACTGGATAGCATGGTCTAGCCTTGCATGTACTGGTGCAAATTCAAATTCAGGCAATGGTAGCAGTGATCGAAAATAACGTAATTGTTCCTTTCTGGCACAGATGAATTGAGAAACAACCTAAATATAGTTTGTGCTGGACATACTGTTAAGATATATACTATTAAGATAATTGTCAAAAACTGAAAACTCTGACAGTCATTGCAGATTAAGGAACTTGAAGATTTTCCACAAGGGCTGAAACATGGTGAGCCTTTCTGTTTGAAGACACTTTTACTTGAGGGGTGGGTTTTTTTTTTGTCTAATTTCCAAATGAAATCAAGCCGTTAACTTTTGTACCTTCTGGGAAAAATAGCATGCGTTTAAATTAATTCACTCTAATTTAATTTTGTTTCTGTATTATTTTCATAAGTTCCTTGTTTCTGTGAGAGGCGTTTTGTCAGACCTAATTCAGTGACCACATAAAAACGTAGTTTGAGACTTGCATGGAAAGGATATGGTAAGACCCTTTTTTTTTTTTTTTTCCTTTCAAATCTGGGTGTCAGGAACTCCTGGCATTACTGTTATATTAAGCGCTTAAATCAAACCGTGTGTGAGCTGAAAGAAGATACCACGGTAATAATCTGGACGCTGTTAGAATGATTGTGGCTGCTACGTGTTCTCAGCACAGCGGAGGGTCCCCATGCAGCCCCGGGGTTGCGAGGCACTCACATGAATACCTGTACCACCTTGGGATTTCAGGATGCCTCCTCCCAGTTTTGTGTTCCTTTTTTTGACAAAAATCCCAGCGAGAAGTCCTGGTTTCCTTTCTCCTAATGTGTGAAATTTTTTTTGAACTTTTAAGGAAAACTGCATTGGCCTCTTCCCTCCTCCCCGCCCCTTGATGGAGAGTGGAAGGCACTTCCAGAATTTAACTGAAGAATGGCTGATTCAGCTAGAAAAAGCGTGATGTTTCTAAATAACCTTTTCAGGGAAGTTCTCTTTTTAGTAAGTAAAAAAGTTAACAGTTGAAAGTCATGGTTAAATAATATCACCTTGACCATACTCAGGGGGGGATTTCTGTGTTGGTTTTAGGGGAGGTTTTTGTTTTGTTGTTTTAATACCCCGTAGGTATTAAGTATTCCCTAGCCTAAAGCCTTGGTGGTGTCACACAACCTGAGTTGCATCCTGGCTTTATTTGCTTGGGATTAGGATTGCTACTGAGGAATCTTGTAAATTAATAAACCTCAATCCTACCACAAAACTTGTTTGCATTTTATGTGCCATGAGTGTAGAACAAATCATCGGGATTTTTTCAGAATGAGAGGGGTTTTTTTGTTTTTTTTTTTTTTTAAAGTAATATTTATGTTACTGTTATTTCCTTAAGGATAACATGAAAACCTTTATCAGACTTACGCTCACTTTTCTGTGTTGTGTTTAAAAAGAAAAAGTTTATTAATTGAAACTTTCTGACTTGCATCTTTATGGAAGAGGAACATCAAGCTAGTCCTTTTCTAGTTACATTTTTCTGGTATGCTTGTAATTCTCAGAATAACTAAAGAATGTGGGTTTGGGAAAACAGGGTTATTTAGGGTGATTTTTCTCCAGTTCCAAGCTGTGCTTCAGTCCCACCACTTTCCACTTGGCTTTTGACGGCAGTTTTAGGTACAGATCCTAATTCTCAAAGCAATTAAGCCTATCAACTCAAAAACCAAATTTCACCCTACAGCTTCTTGCTGTAGTTGGGTTTCTCTGGACACTGCACATCAGACACCCCGTGACAGACCAGAGGAGCGCTGAGGACATCATGTCCTGCTCTGGGAGGGCACAGAGAAGCCAGAACTTTAGTCTTTGGTCATCATCAGGAAGCTGTGCTAAGACTTCTTCTTTCAAACTGTCCACCTCATGGAATGCTTGGAATCGAAATGGAGCTTCTTAATTCCAAAACCTCCACCTTCCTAGGGAGAAACGTCTCCCATGCGGTTCTGAAGCTATGGGAAGCACCAGGCCTTCATGCAGTATGTTGGAAACTTTCTAGCTGATATTATATTAAAGATGCATACATATATATGTTTTAAGGCTGTCATATTAAAAAAATTAAAACTTAATCTGACCAGAACTTGTACTCCTAGGTGTTGCTGCTTGCCGTGTTGTGTATGTGGTGTGTTTTTCCGCCTGCAGCAGCGTTGGCTACACAAGCGTGGCACCTAGGCTCTCCTGTCCTCTCCTTTGGCGCCCGACGAAGGGCAGGGAGACCCAGAAGGATCTGTAACCGTCCCCAAAACAGTTTTAGGGGCAGTGCCGTGGCGGCCGACGGTTGTGGAAGGGCAACGCAGCCGTTATCTAACGCACCCAGGCACGCTTTGACAGAGGCAGCACCCCCGCGCCCCCCAAAGCGGGGCCGGCCCCTGCACCTGCCGCCGGCGGGGCTGGGGGGAGCGGGGGCGAGGGCTCGTCCTCCCGGCGCCGCCCCCGGACCGCCGGCTCTCCCGGCAGCCTGCTCCCCGCCGAGGGCCGCGCCGCCGCTCTCGCCCGAGAGCCGCCCGGCCCGGCGGCAGAGGGGCGAGGGGAGGCCGGGACCGGGCCGGGGAGAGAGGCCGGGGCCCGGCCGCCGCCGCCGCCGCCGCCTCCCCCTCGGTTGCGCGCGGCCCGTGTGCCGGCGGCCCAGCCGGGCCCCGCCTCGCCGCGCTCGCCAGGAGGGGCGGGGGCTGTGGAGCGACGGCAGCGAGCAGGCAGGCGCGGAGCTGCCCTTCCATAGGAGCCGCCATTAGCGCTGGGACCCGGTGACAGGGTCTCGGCGTCGGCGGCCGGCGCGGCGCGGGGAGCGGAGGCAGCCGGGGTGGGGTCCCCGTTTGATGGATCCCCGGATCGCCTGGTTCCAGCCAGAGCAGCTCGGCCCCTCGAACCGCCTGTGGATGCAGATCTGGGAGACCACGCAGGGGGTCCGCAACCTCTACTTCCAGCAGCAGCAGCAGCAGCAGGAGCAGCAGCAGCAGCAGCAGCAGCAGCAGCAGCAGCAGAGCGCCCCCGCCGGGGCCGGCCCGGCCTCCCCGCC
>WHYT01016880.1:490325-517428 GCA_009806455.1 Tetrax tetrax | reverse complement strand
GCGCGAGGTGGGGGGGTGGGGGGGGCGGTGTCGGTTGGCTCCGGTTTTGCGGACGGGGCCGGCGGCTCCGCTGGAGCACGAGTCCCTGCTGGGCTTCCGCCTGCCGGCACGGTGCCCGGGCTGAGCAGCGTTTCCAGGAAAAGTCGCCCGTGGGCCGCTCTTTGCCTCCGCTCCCGATCACTGCGCGCATCTCCCCGCGGCCGCCTCCTGGCGCTCCTGTCGAGCCCTCGACCGGCGCTCAGTAAAAATTGCACTTCACGCCTCCTCAGTTTCACATCATAAATGCCAGTAGCACACGTTTATTCTCTTGACCGAGCCCTTTGGCCTGGTTACGCAGTAAACAGGAGGCCAGAGAGGGAGGGTGAACGGGTGTTGCCCGCTGAAAGCCAGCATGGCCCGAGCTCTTACTAAGCACCGCGTCGACGTGGTGCTTACTGAGAAAAATGCCCCGAAGGAAGGGAAAAACCAGTGTGAGGTCTCAAGCATTTCGGCTGCCGTTTTAGCACGGAGACTTCCTGTCGGCCGAGTGTTTACGTAAGAAAACTGGTCTCTGAGTGGTTTAATGAGTGAGGGCTTTCATAGGCAGTGTGGTGTTATTCTCCGAGGTGCTGTGTGGCTGTCTTCACTACTGCTTCCAGCTCTCTACGGTATGAATCAAAGCTTTTTTTTTCTTGGACAGTGTGGTTTGCCCTGCTCTTAAATATCTTCAGGCAAGGAAGAATAATTTTTAGAATCATACTGCTTCTGTGGTTTTGCTTTTGGGTTTTCACTCATGTTTCTGTGTATGATAGGTGATCAGCTCTGTTTTGTCTTAATTTACATCCATAATTCATTAATCAAAAACTACCTCTGGATGGTGGTTGTACACTGTGAGGTAAGCAGGGCACCCGGGTATTAATCGCCTTTGGGGGCGGTAAGTTTTGCACTGAAAAAACTTCAAATGGAGAGGCATCCTCTCCCGTGGAAGTGAGGTTAATGTAATCTTTAGCACTGCAGACTAGGTTTGAGTTTATAGATGAAGAAAAGCTTCAACCATTGTCTCACTCATTTATTTAGTTCTTTAGTTTTTTTTTTTTTTTTTTTTTAACTTTCTGGAACACTTTTCTAGAATTACAGAAGTTGTCTTGTCTTTTGTTAATATGCTATGACATGCTTAAGGCTCACCCAGGTGAGTATTACCCATCGCAGTGCCCTGCCTCTCCTAGTACCTAAAGAGCTTTTAATAATAAAATAGTAGATCTTTTCTTTTACTTAAATTGCTTATTTATTGAAGCAAATAGTCAATTGAATTTAATGAAAACATTGACATGCTTCCAGTTGCATGTGTTTTGATTAGTGTTATATCAGAACATATTTTAAAGGGTGTTGTGTGTATTTAAATAAAAAATCCTGTATAATTGAGTATGACCATGTAATGCAGTCTTTCTCAACATATTAGCTGAATAGCTTGATTATTTTTCTTCTGGGTTCCCTTTTCTTCTGGGTTCTCTTATCTTACTTCTTTCAGTTCCTGACTTAGTTTCCAAATTTAGTTATTTGTTACTAAATTGTCTTAGAAGATTTTTCATGTCTTTGTAGTGTTTGTTAAATACTTGTTGATTGATATGTTCAAGACACAACTGGAAAAAGATCTCAAGACAGTTTGAGATTGTTTCAGTTACATAGCTTAATTTGCTTTAGGCTGTAAAGTTAAGTTTTAAAGGGCAGCTTATAAAGCCTCAATAAATGCTTGAGTTTTGAATGCTGTTGAAGGTAATTTTAAATTTGCATCGCTTATTTTCTTGCTCACAAAAGAACAAAGAGATCTCCAAACGTAACAGATCTAACATGTATGAGTGCTGAAGTAGCTAGAAATAAAGCTGCATGGGGCAAGTTAAATGTGCAAAAATATGATAAGGCATGAAAACATAGAAACTATTTACACTGTAAAATACTACTTCAGTACAGAGCCTGATTAGTATTTCTTTTCTCACGCTGAATAATGTCTTACGCTCTAGTAGAACTTACGCGTAAGGTAATAGAGTATAGATTTTGAGAAAGGATATAATGATCTGGCTGCGAGCTAGATTTTCAGTGACTTCAAACACATTGACTTTGATAGGTATGTTTCAAGTCTACTGTGCATGTTAAAGTTACGTATTTTAAAATACCAAAATATATTAAAGAGTAAACTATGAAAAAGGAATGATCATCAAGGATATTATCCCCTCTTTCACCCCCCCCCTTTTTTTTTTATTCCACTCCTATTACTGTTTCTCTGTCTTTGACTGAAATTTCTGTTTATGTCCCAGCTGACTGAATCATCAAAGTGCTTTGCTTTACACACTGTATTTTTAAGCTTTGTGATAGATAACCCGGCAGGTTTTGCTATGAGAAAATGAGGATGTTCCTTAGGCTGCAAACAGTTATAGTCATTGTTATTTAAAGGAGAGGGCCAATAATGAATGAGAACTGTACCCTCTTCAGGAAATGTAGCCCAGGCAAATCTCTGTGGCCCATCCTGCATGGCAGGGTGCTTACTGGTGCTTTATTTGACTGAGCTACATGATTAGGTTGATTCAGTGAACAGATGATGGAAAGGCTTTTGCATTGTAGGCAAGATCTGTAGGCTTTTTTATTTTGAAGTTGGTTACAGCTATGAATGCACAGTCAGGACTTAATATGCTACTTGAAGAGGCAGTGTGGTGTTCTAGTAACTGTTCTTTAGAAATAAGAAACAATGTCATTATACTCTAAAAGCATTCAATGCTAGTAGTATTGTCCTTGGTAGGAATGGAAGCTTCACGTATTCTTTTTCACCCCGGTGCTGCGTTGCACCAGGCTGCAAAAGGAATCGGGAACTTGATCTGCTTTTTAGAAGAAACACAAATAAAAAAAAATCTGTGAGAGAAGTATTTGAGTTGTATCAGTTCCATAACCATGCTGTAGGACTACTTCACAAAAGTGGAATATTTCAGATGACACTGGTAAACAGGATATGTGTGGTGTGCCGCTGAAGGTGGTTAGAGACCTGTGAGCAAGACAAGGATCTCTAATTCAGCAGTAGTTTTCTTTTTGCTGCTTCTCCAGAAATTAACATATTGGAGAGCAACGTGTCTCGAGTTCTGGACTTGCTGGAATCCCCTATGCTGTGCAGGATTTTCAGGGGAGCTGGATATACCTGAGGGCAGGATTCAGCCGCTGATCATGGCTAGCAGTGTAAAGCTTTTGTCAGATTTCAGTTTCTCATGAGTTTCTGTAATGCAGAGATGACTGTCCAAGTTACCCTGTTCTGGACCTCTGCAAAAGTTTGATGAAGCCTTTAACTGGCTGGAGCAAGATTCTTCTTATCGGCTACTATGATGTATCTTCTATGCATGGAACTCTTGATAATTTTAGAAATGTACTTCTGCTGTTTCTTTCATTTCCCACTAGACCACTGCAGGAATTGCATATTTGCTGTCAGGTTTACTGTGCTTAAAGTAAAGTAACTGTTTCTGCCTGCCAGTGTTGCAGGCAGTACATGGGCACTTAATCCTGCTACATAGCAAAGATTCGTCAGGTAAAACTACATGCTCAGTTACCTCCACAGAAAACATGCCTTTGTACAGGAGGCGTAATTTGGCTTACAGTGGTGTTTTTTTTTTTCTTATTAGTGTCAGTTTGTGATAAGAAAAGGACGCAGCCTTGACTTTAGGTTTTGAAGTTTACAGGGCTGCCTTTTAAACTAAGCAATTCTGATCTGCAGTCTTTCACTCATTTAAAAGAAAAAAAAATAAAATTAGCAAAACCAAACACCCTTCCCCAGTTTATGTCTCAGATCCAGTAACTTGGATGAACAATAATCTTATCTTAAAAAACCCCATATATTCTAATTTAATTTTTGCCAAGTTTGTTAGTAGATGATGTAGTATAGTGCTTTTGCAAGATATCTCGGTGGGAAAACCTTGTGCAATTATTAATCTTTAAAAAGAGAAATGAGCAACAACAGTAAAAAAACTAGTGAGTAGTCAAGATATATGATTATTTGTGAAGAGAATTTCCTGTAGCTTTTGTAAACAGGCAAATTTCCCTGAAGTTAACATAGCAGACAATACCACTTCAGATGGAAAACGGTGAATTGCAGAATCATTGAGCTTGGAAGGGACTTTTGAGACCATATAGTCCAGCCCTCCTGCTCAAGCATGATGCATGGTATTCCTTTAGCCATGAAGTACAACTCCTGGGTATTTTTTTGGCCCTTGAAATTATTTTTTGGTCTACTGAAGTTCACACTGTATGGATAATGTCTTTACATATCTATTGAATCAAATTAAGTTCAGATGGAAATAATAAGTTTTTATGGAGTTATCTGTGCCTTAATATACCTGTTACAATTACATTTGTTGAAGACAGTTGAATTACTATAACTTATTTTCTTGTTGCATTACAATGGTTAGAAGGAAAGTATGATTTAATTTGGTTCCGTGTTTTCTGGGTTAACAAGTTAATGTTCTTTCTGAAAGTACCAAATTCCTGAGGTCAAAGATGACCACCAGAGTCAGACCCTGATAGGTTAAAAATATGACAAAGCTCCAATTTGTCCTGTTTGAAGGGTAAGCTTTTTGTTATTCAGAAGAATAGTGGACTCTTCAAAGATGGTGATGGAGGGGGGAATAGTTATGAATAGATAACTTTTGAGCTGCCAGAGTGAAAAGAAACTGGTCCTAACTTTTTTTTTTTTTTTTTGCTAACTTGGTATCCAGTAGCATAGCAAGAGGTTTTGGTTTTTGGTTTTTTTTTTTATTTTTTTCAAAGATAACACAACTTTGATGTGTTAGATAACACAATACACTGTTCAGTGTTTTATTAAATATTCTCAGATTTGACAACTCATGCAGTAGCTCTTTTGAACAAATTTGTTTAAATTAGCAAAATTGGTTTGCTAGTTGATGATAACATTTTGAAAGACTTTTTTATTAAGAGGATTACATTAATTGAGAAAGTGTTGTGTTAGTGTAATGTTGAGAAATATTACTGTGGTGTAAATTACCTTATCTGCTATCTCTGTTGGAAAATGAGATTTATTAACAGTGGGTTTGAATAGTTTACTTTAGGCCATACAATTGAGGTAGTCTGTGCTGGATAACATTAGAATGTAAGGAAAAGCTGCTTATTAGCATCATGATTTTATAGTTTTATGTGTCATATTTGTTTATTTATTTAGAGTTAATCTTTGAAATTGTGTGGAAAACCTCAATTTGTTGTACATAGTAACATGAATATTACATTTTGTGTGCATATATAAAGACTTGATTTTTTTTTTTTTTTTAATGTCTTTACCCTAGATATTGAAGCACAAATTCGAGAAATTCAAGGAAAAAAACCTGCTCTTGATGAAGCACAAGGAGTAGGCCTTGATTCCACCGGATATTATGACCAAGAAATTTATGGTGGCAGTGACAGCAGGTTTGCTGGATACGTCACTTCTATTGCAGCAACTGAGTTGGAAGATGTAAGTGATTTTATGTATCCGTTCAGGGCATGCCTTCTAGGTATTTTTGAATTACTTTAGAGTAATGTTTAATCGCAGTTGCTAAAGTAAAGCGGTTATTGTCATTAAAGCCATACTGGACCAAATAAGTCTTATCTGGGAAGCTTGTAAGTCCTAAGTCTGGTGTATACTTAGTGAATTGTGCTTTGAAAGTCACGTAGACCGAAGCAGAAGGCAAGAATTTGTGGCCTGATACAAGGCCAGTGTTAGCCTTGACTGGAATAATTAACTTTGTTCTGTTGTTGCTACCAACGTGAAAAATGATGATGGGAGAAAAAAATCTAATAAAACCTGGGCCAACAAAATTAAGTGACTATTTTAAGATTTCTATTTCTACTTCATTTCAAATTTCAGAACAATTTTTGATAATTGTCTTTTTAACTGTCTTATGGTCTCCTTATGTGTCCCGCTTGTAAGATTATTTTATGTTGATTTCTAGTGTTAAATATTTGACCACATTTTCAGTTGCAGGAGTGGTCAGAAACTACAGTTCTGACCATAAATACATAGGCAACTAAATATTACAATGAGTGAATTATATTTTTAAAAGGAAGGAAGATTGTTTTGTTCAATTTAGTACCAGTACTATATGTTTTTAGTGATGTACTGTGTGTCACTTGTAGACTTCTAAGAATTCCTTAATTAAAAATTTCCATTACAGGGTTTCACTAGAATCAGTTCATGGTTTTAAGAGCAATTTTTCTTCTGGGTTGCTGTAAGTTATTGCACAGAAGCTGACTAATATGAGGAAGTAGATAGCAAAAGCATCTTACACCTTCTGAGTACTTGTTACTGCCATTGTGATTAAGAAGGTCAACGTTAATATATATCTGAAATTTTCATCGTTTCTGAAGTTTTTTTTACAGGGTTACTTACTGAACCTAGTTCTAGATCTGCTAGCTTTTAAGAAAAAAATAGTTTTCATATGCCAACTAGGGAACAATATCAGTAGTGCTAATATGAAATACAGACTTTTTGTATAGCTAGTGTAGATAGCATACTTGATTAAATGTAGCATATTGCAGGTTAATTTGATTCAGCAGTTTGGGGATAATAAAATAAGCTATATGAAAAAGCACACTAAGATTTGGAATTAATTGTTCTAGTTGTCCATTTTCATCTTTTTTTTTATGACCACAGTATGTTAATTTGATATTATTTTATCTAAATACAGTATCAGCATGACAAATTTGCCATGTCTTTTTACTGACAGGATGATGATGACTACCCTTCTACAAGTTTGCTTGGCCAGAAGAAGCCAGGGTACCATGCTCCAGTGGCATTGCTTAATGACATACCACAGTCTACTGAACAGGTACATCTTAATTTAAGGCACAATAAAATATTGTTGTAGGTATTAGGGTAAAGAAGTGTTAAAGTTTTTTTGAGACAAGATTTTATCTTCTGGAAATAAAAGATGTATGTTAAGGGCTGTGGTATTTTAATTTTGCTGTAAGCTTGTTACTGCTTTTGTTTAGAATTCTACAAGATGATAAAAATTGATGCTTCTCATATAAAGGCAATGTGGGCATGCACTCTAAACTATTACAATTTTTTTTTTGATTGGTCAGATACTTCAAAAATTAAAATAACTGGGAAACTTAATGTCCTTTATACTTCTGTTTTTGTAAAGAAAATGTAACACTTGAGTTTTATGTTTCTGGAGTATTTTTCTGTGAAATTTAAAAGCATATGAAGTAGAATTAAGTCCCCCTGCAAAAAGAAGGGGAAGATTGACAGCATGAAATGCTTTAGTAACAAGTGAATAAGCTTCTTAACTTCTGACAAAAATTTGCTGTTTTATTTAAAAAGAAATTCCGTGGTTAAAATAATTCAGTTACAGAAGTAAAATTTGTATTAGTGTTTTGACTTTGTGAGATTAAAAATAAAGTAGGCCTTTTTAGTAATACTGGAAGTGAATACAGGCTTGTGGTCACCAGACAGTTTTCATGTTGTTTTTACAATTGTGACTAACAAGCTTTTTTTGTTTTTTAGTATGATCCTTTTGCAGAACACCGTCCTCAAAAGATTGCAGATCGGGAAGATGAGTACAAAAAGCACAGGCGTATGATGATAATTTCCCCTGAGCGTCTTGATCCTTTTGCAGATGGTAATTTATTTTGACTTTTCTATACCCTTAATGAAGTTTGTCTTTAATTGTCTTTAGCCCTTTGATTTTGGTTGGCATGCTTATAAACTTAGTTTTGTTTTAAACATCCCCTTTTTATAGAGATTTGGTTGAAAACCTAGATGCCGTATTTTTCATTTTTATAATACAAGTTTTCTTTCCAGGTAGAAGGACAAGAAAATAATGAGCCATTGCCATAGAAACACAAAGGGTTAAAGGTTTCTCTTTTCATTTTGTTTTGGGTTGTGCATTATACTTTGAACAACTTGTGTATTGAATGCTCAAATTCTTTCAGTACCTTGAAAGTTGTCATTCCAAGTCATAGAATTACAGGGTTATTGCTTTTGAAATGCTAGTTCTCAAAATAGAGCACCTGATTCTTACCATCCTATGTAAACCTAGGTGGTATAGCTAAAAGGAACAAAAGCATATATAAGACTTTGATACTATTAATAGTTCAAGTCTGTTCTGATAATTTTAGAATGCAAGTCAGGAAAAGGGGTGTTAGTGGGTCTGACAGAAACTTTCTTCAGGTGAGTGAGTTTCACATGTGGCAATAAGGTGCCTGTTGGCTTAAAATTAGTAGCTATTTTGCAGGTTTTACAAATGAGAATTTCAGCCTGCATGAATTAATAGGGATATTAATTATTTTACTTGCTTAATTGTAATTGATATAAACATGTATTGTCAGAATTCACAGGCCCATACTAACTGTCCTTAATTTCTTTCCTACAGCAGTACTGCTATATGCCAGTCCTGTCTGCATTCTTAAGGGTGCAGTTCAACACATCCTGTGTAGATTATGGTGAAAAAGTATTCCAAAGGAAAGTCCTATCAAAGCTAGTGTCAGAATGACACAGCCAATTGGGCAATGATCTTCAGCATAGAAATGTTTAAGAAGTTTATTTTTTTCCCAATTATAATGCTATACTACTTGTATAGCAAATCTGCACATTTTTCTTAAAGAAAAGTGCTTTTCTTGACAAGTCTAATTTTTATAATGTTGGGCTTCTTGTAAAGTATTTAAAAGTTTAATTAACTCAAGCTGCACAGCATAAAACAACATATGGTATACAAAACCCATTACCTGTGAGTATCATTGTGGTGGTATATGTACTGTATTGCATTCAGCTCCCAATGACAATTGTACCTTGAGAAGAGGGGGAAAGTGTCATCAAACAGTTTTTTGGGGTTTTTTGTTTTATTTGTTTGTTTTAATGAAGCCCTTTTACAATATGACACTAGAAAATCTGGGAGAAGTGTCCAGATTTATCAAACTTATAAATGGGTCTTTATGATAAAACATTTTAAACATTACTTAGGTATGCAATACTTATTTGTAGTCAGATAACAACTAGGATTTAACAGCTTACACAAGGTAATGTTTTGAATATAAATATCTTTCCAAAGTGTTACTAATGGTAAAGAGATAATTTTCTAGGCTTCTATTCTGCTGCTTGAAGTCAGAACTGCTGATGGAGACAAAGGCACGAAAGTGTACGTATTCCGGATTAGCAACCCAGGAACCCATCACTTCTGAAGGCTCTTAACTGTGTTGTCATTTTATCATTTATATCGGCTTTAAAATATTTGTTTGAAACTGCAGTAGTTATGTTTGTGTTCAAACAGGTTAAATTGATCAGCAAACTGAATAAACGTAAGATACATGTAATTTTTAAAAATTTCAATCAAAAAGTAAAATTAAATGATCATGGAATAATATAATATTAGAGCAGGACAATAGAAAAAGTCAGTAGTTTCTTCTTATCTTGTACTCATTGTGCTCCATTCCTGTTGCTGTTCTCTTCCACAGGAGGGAAGACACCAGATCCTAAAATGAATGCCAGAACTTACATGGATGTTATGCGTGAACAGCATTTAACGAAAGAAGAGGTGTGTATGGGCAGAGTTTTCCACTTGAACTTAGTTTCATTTTACAGCCTTTGAAAGTATGTTAAGAAAGTGAGAATGGAAATTCTGTTGACTTTTTGTCTTGACTTGGGAGTCTTTTTCTTTGGAAAATCGTGTTCTTTGCATATTGAAAGTCAGTAGAATTTAAAGGTGAAAGTTTTGAAAATAATATGTTCTATATAATACCTAAACAATGGAGGGAGAAACAGTCTCAATATATTTTAATCTGGATTTTTTTTATAGCTCTTGGACGTTTGTTGTTTGTTTTCTTTCAGAGCATGAGAAACAAAAATTAACAGTCACTGAGGGGTATTCAGTGTCAGAGGTGTTTGTTTTTGCAAGTTCTGTGTAAAGGGAATTCAGGGAAGTTTTGAAAGGCTTTTGTTGAAGCACTTGCAACAGATGTTGCAGTACTAAGAACTGGTGTAAGGTTGACATTTCATTTTAAATATTAAAAGTAAAAGTACATGCTTTATTCATGGATATTAAAATTCATTTTAATAGGTAAGAAGATAATGGTAATATAATCAAATTTCTTGTGTAATACCTACAGTGCCATCTTGTTAATTGGAGCAAGATCCTGTAGTTCCAGTGACCTCTGTAGACTTACATTGATTTACCCTACTTGACTTACCTTAATTGAGGAACTAGTTCATAATTTTGACAATCTGTACTGTTCATGGCCACACTGATAAGTTAAAAACAGTCTGGGTTAGTGTACTGTTCTGATAATGTCATATCAGAATTTTAAATAAGAATTTCAGGGCTTTTCTGTGTCGTGAGATGTGACTCTCATAAACACATTTTCTAACTCATCCACCTTTAAGTTACGGAAGTGGAACTTGTTTCAAACAGATGTGTAATGATTTTAAGGCATACATATATGTGACAGAAACTGATGGCGCTCCAAAATTCTCCATGCATTTGTTATAGTAACGGCTTTTATAAGAAATAAATTAAAAAAAAAACCTCCTCCAAGCACATAGCTGCTCTATCAGTATAGAAGACTTTAAAAAGATAATGAACTTGAAATTGAAATAGTAGCTAATTGTGTTATTTGTGCAAAATCTCAAAAATAGCATAAAAAAGATAAGACACAGCTGAAAAATCTCTTTTAAAGATATAGTCTGAAGAGGCCTTCTTAAGAAATCTGTTTCTTCTGTTTGTCTTTTTGTGCCCCTGAATAGAGGGAAATTAGGCAACAACTAGCTGAAAAGGCTAAAGCTGGAGAGCTTAAAGTCGTCAATGGAGCCGCATCTCAGCCACCTTCAAAACGCAAACGGCGTTGGGATCAGACAGCTGATCAGACTCCTGGTGCTACACCTAAAAAATTATCCAGCTGGGACCAAGCAGAGGTAATAATCCTAATGTCCATCAGCATATCTGCAGAAGACATTGTTAATGCTAGTACTCTTGAATTTCAGAAGTTTTTAGTCTACTAAAAAAGAGTAACTAGCACTCTTTTACTACATAGTATGAGAGACATTAATACTTTTGACGTTGTCTTCTATAGACTCCTGGACATACACCATCTCTACGGTGGGATGAAACTCCAGGCCGTGCAAAGGGTAGTGAAACTCCTGGTGCCACACCAGGCTCCAAAATATGGGATCCGACTCCCAGTCACACACCAGCAGGAGCTGCAACACCCGGACGGGACACGCCTGGTCATGCCACACCAGGCCATGGAGGTGCCACTTCCAGCGCACGTAAAAATAGATGGGATGAAACACCTAAAACAGAAAGAGGTATTTATTATGCGCTTTACAGTTCACCATAAGTTTTGAATGGTTAATTGTGTAGGATTTTTTTCATCTTAAGTAGAAGTCAGGCAAGAAGTAATTATATTCTGACATCTAGTGGTTGATGTGAAGTGATGTTTTTGTCTGAGTTTGTAGCATTCAATTCTGCTTGTTAGCTTAACTCACATCTATGAAAGCACCTTGACTCAAAACTAGAATAGAAGTTCTGTGGTATATCTAGTGACTGCTGCTGGTTGGGATTTTAATGTGTAAAGGGCTAACATCTGGTTAGCTTATCATAGAATCATAGAATGGTTAAGGTTGGAAGGGACCTTCAAAGGTTATCCAGTCCAACCCCCCAATGTGTATACATGGATACATTTGCACATTGAACTCCCTCAAACATTCATATTCCATGAAATAATCCATCAAGTGGTACTGACCATAACTGTTAAACCTTCCCAAACAGCAAACATAATTACCATAAATAAACCTTATTGATGCCGCAGTTCTTTATGCCAAAACCAGTCTCAAAATCCACGTTGATGGTGTAACAGCTCATTGCAATAAGATAAGTCATCGAAGAGTTAGTGACCATCTTTGACAGCTCATGGAACACAGATGAGGTCCCGGAGGATCCACCTGGCAGCCTGCTCATTTTTGGCAGCTTTATTTCATGTAGGCCTGTTTCACACCCAGAAGTCTCCAACTTTTGCACAGGGCTAAGCAGCACCGCATGTTTCTCCTTCATGATATATTTATGCATGTTATTTTGAGCTGTTTAATTTTTTTGAGGAAGTTAGCATTAAAACAAGTTTTGGAAGCATTTTCTTGCCTGCCTAATTTGAATCAAGCTCGTGTGTCGGAGAACAGTGAAACACCGTTGTTACGTAATGCTTCTATCAAGGGAGGGCATGGAGTACTTTGTCCAATTTATAGAATATCTGAGTTATTTTGTATTTTTTAGACTTTTATCTATTTATGCTAAGATTCAGCAAGAAGATGACATGCTTTTTTCATGTAGTGAAGTTCTCTGTTGGATGTTTTTAGTGTAATGCCTGTGTTTTTTCAATATTCACCAAAGTAGTCTTTACTTTTTGTCTAGTGTGTTTGTTTATTTGATACTTGATTTGTGTAGACATGAGGATGAGATACTGAAAATGGGTTTGGATATGGATACTATAGTTGGAGTATAGTGTTCAGCTTTCTGCAAAACTTGTTTTGTTTTTCCTTAGATACTCCGGGACATGGTAGTGGATGGGCTGAGACGCCTCGTACGGACAGAGGTGGTGACTCCATTGGTGAGACACCAACTCCAGGAGCAAGTAAAAGAAAGTCACGATGGGATGAAACGCCTGCTAGCCAGATGGGTGGCAGCACTCCTGTTCTGACACCTGGCAAAACACCCATTGGTACACCAGCTATGAACATGGCAACTCCTACACCAGGTAAGCTCAATCCATTCTATAAGGCTTCGTTTCCACTATTTGTGGATAAATGAAGTATTTACCTTTATACTGTATTTTGAAAGATATTTCTGCTGAACGTTTTTCTCCTGCCTGTATGAAATGCTCAGTTTACCATTTTTAATGCTTATAGCAACTCATTTCTGGAGGGCAATGGAGACGTAAGATTATCTGAAGTCCTAGAATAGTTTGGGTGGGAAGGGACCTTTAAAGGCCATCCAGTCCAGCCCCCCTGCAAGGAGCAGGGACATCTCCAACCAGATCAGGTTGCTCAGAGAGCCCCGTCCAACCTGGCCTTGAATGTTTCCAGGGATGGGGCATCCACCTCCTCTCTGGGCAACCTGTGCCAGTGTTCTACCACCCTCAGTGTAAAAAAAAAAATTGTTCTATTCAAAAATATGTCTATTCCTATTCAATTTAGTTGGTAAAAAATTTATAAGATGCCCTCTAGAAGTTTGGTATCCTGCTGGCTACAGATTTCAAGTGCTGTGGAAACTTTGGCTCGAGAGAGTACTTAAGTAAACCAGTAATCTTCTGCATACAGAAGACTTTTTTAAAATCCTTTTTAACTTTTTTTTTTTTTTTTAATTTGAATATAGGCCATATAATGAGCATGACTCCTGAACAGCTGCAGGCTTGGCGTTGGGAGAGGGAAATTGATGAGAGAAACAGACCACTTTCTGATGAAGAATTGGATGCTATGTTTCCAGAAGGATATAAGGTAATTCATCTGGATTAAAATACAGCAGACCATGATGGCTTTTTTTTCTGCCAGGGGATATTGGGTTTGGGTTCAGGGCGGGTTAGGGGGAAGGGTGTTTTGGTTTTTTGTTTTGTTTCTTTTTTTTTTTCTTTTTTTTTTAAAACTAAGTTGTCGCAGCAGTAGAATGTTTCACATTAAGTATTGATTATTGGTCGGAGAAGTTTGATCAATTTGGGTACTGATTTGTTGTAAATCCATTAGAAAGGGAGAACTAAAGATAATCTCAAGGGCTAGTTTTCATTCTGCTTCTCAATGTTTTGAATGCCGGTTAAAGCGAGGAATAAACTCTGAATGGACTGAAAAAAATATTAAGTCCAGAAATAGAAAAATATAGGAGAGAGTAACAAATTCAAAGTCAGCAAGTACACTGTGTTGATACAGATATTGAAGTGCTGCTTTAATTCTTTGTAAGGAGACTTCAGAGTTTATTGTAAGAGACTTCTAAGCTCTCAGTAGTGAAGTGAGCTTTCTGTTGAAATAGCATCACTACAGGATAAGCACAAATACAAGCTGTTGTGGTGAATTTGCTGTGAACATGGGATCTAATACGTGTAATAACACTCACACAAATCCCCAGACAAATACAATGGAAGATACAAGTTCAGGCATGTTTTTTATTTGATGTCTTCCTCTTTTTATATCTGTTGTGTAAGATAAATTTTTTTCTTTATTCTGTAGGTTCTTCCCCCACCAGCAGGTTATGTACCTATTCGCACTCCAGCTCGTAAGCTGACAGCAACTCCAACACCTTTGGGTGGTATGACTGGATTCCACATGCAGACGGAAGACCGGACTATGAAGAGTGTTAATGACCAGCCATCTGGCAATCTTCCATTCCTAAAACCAGATGATATCCAATACTTTGATAAACTGCTGGTAAATGAGATTTCACACATGCTGATTGAAGTTTCCCGATTTCTTTTGAATATGTAGCAATGCCTGTTTATTTGTCTGGAATTATTTGTAGGTTGATGTTGATGAATCGACTTTGAGCCCTGAAGAACAGAAGGAGAGAAAAATAATGAAATTACTTCTGAAAATAAAGAATGGTACACCTCCCATGAGAAAGGTAAGATGAACTGTCAGATACATTTATGTTATTTCATTTTCCAAAATTCTACATTTATTTTCAGGTTTAGTTTCAGTTGTCCCTGGCATTCTCTAGATAGTCTTCTAAACTTTGGTATCTGTTTAGTGCTTTCTTCCTCTTCTGTGTGGCTTTTTGTTATTCAATGTAATTTAGTATTGCTGCTTTTTTTTTTTTTTTCAATTAAGAGAAACTAGATTTATCATGCTTTTTGCTTACGGGGCTTCATAATTTTCTGCGTTTTGCTTCTTACACTTAAATTAGCAGTGTAGCTCTTTCTTAGTCAAGTTTCAGCCTTGCACATTATGCAATATGTTAGCAGTCTTTTCTGCACAGTTTTGCTTTAAATTGACCGTAGCACCAAGCTGCCTAGATGCAAGTAAGTGCTGTATAAGCTGCTCTTCAGAAGGAGCCATTCTTAATATTAGACCAGGGGCATGCTTTTCTTGAAAATGGAACATCTGGGAGCTAACATCAGGGTGTTTCTCTTCACTCATACGTTTTTACAGATCAGCATAAAATTGTTTGAAGTAGATTTTTGCAGTGGTAGGAGCAACTATTTTGAAGCCCGTGGTTACAGTGAATTACATTTTAACTTAATATCTACCTGGTTTGGAATTATTCATTGTTGTTTCCGTAGTTTAACTGATAGGCTGTTTGTTTTTCTTTAGGCTGCTTTGCGTCAAATTACTGATAAAGCTCGGGAATTTGGAGCAGGGCCATTGTTTAATCAGATTCTGCCTCTGCTGATGTCTCCAACACTTGAAGATCAGGAGCGTCACTTGCTTGTCAAAGTCATCGACAGAATTCTTTACAAACTGGATGACTTGGTCCGACCATATGTACACAAGGTCTGTTGCAGTTTAGTATTTCATCTTTGATTTGCTTTTTCTGATCATTGCTGGGAGAAGTGTATATTTTATTTCCATATCAGAAGATGATGGTACCATGTTTTTTTTTAACGTAATTGACTTTCATATTTTTTTTTAAGCCAAACTTTTAAGGTCTCGTAGTATGATCAAAGTATGGGCTTTATAGTATTAAGGCACAATGTAAAAATGATCTATGTGTGCTTGGGGGTGGGAAGGAGATCTTATCTGATCTAGGTTGTATCTCTAGGCTGGGTCCTTTAGAGACAATGAACTGTAAAAAGAGCGCAATAGATTGAATTTCCCACCCCCCTCCCCCCGGGTCATCATAAAGCTTTAAGCTTGGATCCATGAAATCACCTCTGTTTCATGGAATGTATTAAGGCCAGAAATACTACTAAAAGTACTAATTAATTAAAATCTTAATTTGTTTGTGTTTTTCAGATCCTTGTTGTCATTGAACCACTGCTGATTGATGAAGACTACTATGCTAGAGTGGAAGGCAGAGAAATTATTTCAAACTTGGCTAAGGTAAAGTTCCATCCTTCATTATGGCACCAAGTTAGCTTATAGCTGCATGTTTATAAGCATGGCAGAGGAATTAACTGTGTTGTTCATAAATTCAATTGGTATGTTCTGTATGTTTTTCCTTCAGGCTGCTGGTTTGGCAACAATGATCTCCACAATGCGACCTGATATTGATAATATGGATGAATATGTCCGAAATACAACAGCTCGAGCCTTTGCTGTTGTCGCCTCTGCTTTGGGCATTCCTTCTCTGTTACCCTTCTTGAAAGCTGTCTGTAAAAGCAAAAAATCTTGGCAGGCTAGGCATACTGGCATCAAGATCGTACAGCAGATTGCTATTCTTATGGGTTGTGCTATCTTGCCTCATCTCAGGAGCTTGGTTGAAATTATTGAACATGGTAAGTTTTGCTTTCCTAGGCAAAGATTTTTTTAACTCACTTTATATTTGGAAAACTTTTCATACGCTAGTGAGGCACAGTGATAGTAAGGTCCTTGTTTTTTGTGTTTTTGACACTGAGAAACAGTTCAGCTGACCCTGAAAGAGGAATAGTGGTTCAGTTTTACTGAAAAGAAGTTAATCCCTTTTATGCTGCCCCTGTATTTTTGCTATTTTGAAGTTAAGTCACAAGAAGTGGTATTAAACGCTCTTCTCTTGCAGGTCTGGTGGATGAGCAGCAGAAAGTTCGCACCATCAGTGCTTTGGCTATTGCCGCTTTGGCTGAGGCAGCTACTCCCTATGGTATTGAGTCATTTGATTCTGTTCTGAAGCCTCTGTGGAAGGGTATCCGTCAACACAGAGGAAAGGTATATCTACAATACTTTATTCAGTTTGAACTGGAATGGATGTGTGTGTTCTGTAACTCACTAGAGGTATTTCTATATTTAAATAGGGTTTGGCTGCCTTTCTGAAGGCTATTGGTTACCTAATTCCACTTATGGATGCTGAGTATGCAAACTATTATACCAGAGAAGTCATGCTAATCCTTATCAGAGAGTTCCAGTCTCCTGACGAAGAGATGAAAAAAATTGTGTTGAAGGTATGTCAGAATGATTGTTTAGCATTAATATAGAATATGTATGTTTTTCCTTTTCTTAAAAAAACTAAACCCAAACCAAAATAACAACAAAAACCCCACCCCAAACCCCAAACACTACACAATTAAAGTTGTTGGATTTTTATTTCCTGACAGGTGGTAAAGCAGTGTTGTGGTACGGATGGTGTTGAAGCAAACTACATTAAAACTGAAATCTTGCCACCTTTTTTTAAACACTTCTGGCAGCACAGAATGGCATTGGACAGAAGAAATTACAGACAGGTATTTTGGGTTTTTTAGCTGGCAAATTCGTTTCAGTAGCAGAAAATACACATTAGAATGTTAATTCAGGCTAGATGCTTAATTGTCTTGTCTGTCCTGAAACTGAATTTTGTTTGGACTAGCGATTTAGACGATATACATGTTCTTAGGAGGCTATCAAGACACTTCACATTTGTGAATATAAGTCTACATCGATGGTAAGGTGGGGTAGTTCACCCCATTTGTGTTGTTTAAAACATTGTATGATTTCTAAGGGTCAAAACAGTTGTTCATAGTGGGCTAAACATGCATGATGCTGTTTCTCCTCTTTGGAGTAGGGAAATTTATTTTTCAGATGTAGAAAGTGGATTTTTAACAATGCTTGCTTACTTAACATTTCTGTGTTTCAGTTGGTTGATACAACTGTGGAGCTGGCAAATAAAGTTGGAGCAGCAGAAATTATTTCTAGAATTGTGGATGATCTGAAGGATGAGGCTGAGCAGTACAGAAAAATGGTCATGGAAACAATTGAGAAGATAATGGGAAATCTAGGGGCAGCAGACATTGATCATAAACTGGAAGAACAGCTTATTGATGGTATCTTGTACGCCTTTCAGGAACAGACCACAGAGGTATGGCCAAGAGTATTTAGTGTTTGGTGCACTTTAATTGTAAGCTAGCTCACTGTTGGTTATGCACAAATATATGCTTCTAAGTTAGATTTTTAGAGTCGTTTTTTAGATGTCAGTGCTCTAATCAGCAAAATCCAGAAACAACCTCTGGAATGTTAGCATGTTAATAGCCATTTTGGATGATGTCAAATTTTATTAAAATGTAGTGTTGCTGTTGGTCTGATTTTTCCTTTGTTGTTTTTGCACTCAGGATTCTGTGATGCTGAATGGTTTTGGCACAGTGGTTAATGCTCTAGGCAAAAGAGTTAAACCCTACTTGCCACAAATCTGTGGTACAGTTTTGTGGCGTTTGAACAACAAATCAGCTAAAGTTAGGCAGCAGGCTGCTGACCTGATCTCTCGTACTGCAGTTGTCATGAAGACTTGTCAAGAGGTATTGTATTGACTTCTCCTATTAAATTTGCTGTAGTATGTCATAATAATGCAAGAGAAAAGAAAATAACTTCTAAATCTTTTTCCTTGGTTGTAGGAAAAACTGATGGGACACTTGGGTGTTGTGTTGTATGAGTACCTGGGTGAAGAATATCCTGAAGTACTGGGCAGCATACTCGGAGCGCTTAAGGCTATTGTGAATGTTATAGGTATGTTTGTGTATTGATTACATGCCTGCTCAAGAGCAACATGAAAAGGCGTTATAAAACTAAATACAACTCTTTGAATTTAATAGGTATGCACAAGATGACACCACCAATCAAAGATCTGCTGCCACGGCTTACACCTATTTTGAAGAACAGACATGAGAAAGTACAAGAAAATTGTATTGATCTTGTTGGACGTATTGCAGACAGGTAAACTGACTAATGATAAAATATTTGACCCTCTGTGTGGACAATTATTGTAGCAAAAGCTAAAGTTGAGTATCAGGTTTGGCTTCGAGCTATTGTCATATCTCTTGATATTTTTTAAGTTGTGCATAAAGCTTAAGATGATCTATTTAGCTGACTGTCTGTTGAACATATTGTAATTACATTGTTTTGCAAACACTTTAAGAAATATGTTGTCCATTTATGCAAACTTAGAATGCACACAATGCAGCCAATTGAGTACACTCTTAAGCAGTGAAGGTCTAATGCTAACAGGAATTAAGGAATTTGCTTAAGCAAATTGTTGATAGTAGATGAATAGGTGCTGCAATTTATGTGATTTTATTTAAAAACTTGTAACATCACTGAAGAGGTAACTCACTTTATTCTGTTTCAGAGGTGCAGAATACGTTTCTGCAAGAGAATGGATGAGGATCTGCTTTGAACTGCTTGAATTATTAAAAGCTCACAAGAAAGCTATCCGAAGAGCCACAGTGAACACTTTTGGTTATATTGCAAAAGCTATTGGGTATGTTGGTTTAATGTTTATCCACTTGTATACACAGTTACCTAACATAGCGGTAACTATGAGTTTTCTGGTGAGGAATATTCAGGCTTCTCTATATTTAACTTGTGAAATGTGGAGACTTGATTTTACTCATTTCGTAGAAGGAGAATACATTCACCTATTCTTCATTAACATAGGGTGTTGCACTTTTGAACTGAATTTGTGAACTAGCAAGATTAGAGTTTTATTTTTCCACATATCAATATTTTTACTTATTTGCAAGGGAGTCTTTGCCACTAAGGTGATACTGCAAGTCAGCAAATTGTAAAATGAAACACAATTTACATCTTTATGCATATTCTTAAATAAGTGACTGATGACTGACTTAATACAGGTACAGCAAGCAACCGATGAATATTGTAACTGTGGTTATCTGTACAGGACGTTTCTCTGTCAATGTGTATGGTTTTATACAAGTTTGTAACTACTTGTGGGATCAGAGTAATAGTGGGGAGGGAGGCTGTTGTTACCCTCCAGTGCTTACAAGAGGGAGAACAGAAGGCAGGAAAAAAGGTAAGTCTAGAGAAGTAAAAAATGTTGGTTATGAAAAGAGGATCATGCAGTTGCTTAAGCCGTTTTGCAGTTTTGTGGTTTATGTTGTTTCCTAGTGATCTAAACTTTTTTTAAGGGCTAAGGCATGCTTTCCTGCCACTTGCTATTTGAAACTCAACTAATTTTATCCAAATCCTGTCTGAATCTATTGACACGGATGCGCATGTTATCTCTTCCAGACCTCACGATGTGTTGGCTACACTGCTAAATAACTTGAAAGTACAGGAAAGGCAGAACAGAGTATGTACTACAGTAGCAATTGCTATTGTAGCTGAAACATGCTCACCTTTCACAGTGCTGCCTGCACTCATGAATGAATACAGAGTTCCAGAACTGAATGTCCAGAATGGTGTGTTAAAATCGCTTTCTTTCCTGTTTGAATACATTGGAGAGATGGGAAAAGATTACATTTACGCTGTTACACCATTGCTTGAAGATGCTTTAATGGACAGGTGAGAACACTTCTTTCTATCTATGGTACAGTTAGCCGTAGTCATGTATTTGAAGTATATAGCTTGGACTTAATGATAGCAAATATACATATTTTCTTTGTTTGCTGAAGGTGTTAAGTGACTGACAATTTGGAAGCCATTACCTGCAAATAATTCACATTATATACTCCTATTTTACTAATATTTTTGAAGATTAAAATGATACAAGCATCTTAAGCAAGTCAAGACTTCTTACATTCAAACTGCTTTTGATAATTTCTATTGTTAGTACTTCTGCTGAGAAATTAGCATGCAGTAATTTGTCAGAAAACTTTGTCTTTAATTTACTGATTTTTTTGTTACTCTGCCTCTTGCTATCAGTAAATATGCATTAAAAGTGTATGTTAGTGCTTTCAAAGAAAGTGTTATAGGAAAGAAACACTATGCTTGTTCGATTGTGTATATTCAAGTATAATTTACTAACACACTATTGTTCTCTTTGCAGGGATCTTGTACACAGACAAACAGCCAGTGCTGTGGTGCAGCATATGTCTCTTGGTGTTTATGGGTTTGGCTGTGAAGATTCTCTTAATCATTTGTTAAATTACGTTTGGCCCAATGTGTTTGAAACCTCTCCTCACGTCATTCAGGCAGTTATGGGGGCTCTGGAGGGCCTCAGGGTTGCTATTGGTCCCTGCAGAATGTTACAGTATTGTTTACAGGTAAGTCCTTATGTGTACTGGGATAGCAGAGACAGCAATTATCAGGCAGGGCTTCTTTCCAGGAGACAAAAGAAAGTCAACTGAAGATGATTTCCAGCAAAGGAAAACGGTGTGGCTTTTACAGTATTCTTTAAACGTGGCATCCCATACCAAGGACTTCAATAATTGAAATATGCAATAAACAGAGATTTTAGTATAGTGAGATGGCTTATTACGTTGGGGAAATTGCATAGAAGTAGTAGGTAACTTAGAATATAAATTGGCTAACATAGCCTGGCACTCTGATATGTGACATGGAAGCATCTCACAAATTTTGAGGACACTAATGACTGGGGAATAACTTAATAGTGCAAGGGGTTATGAGAAAAAGTAACAAGTGAGATAAATAAATGAGAGGATAGGCTTAATATTAAATCAACATTATTTGTCATGAGCCAAGAAAAACAGTAAGACTTTTAAAACTTTAAGAGTGAAACACTAGAAAACAGTGCTTTGATCAGAATTTGTGCCATTACATCAACACTAGTTACTTCAGCTTATGTAAATATGTATGTGGCAGTAACGTGCGGAGGCTCCATTTCTGTGTAATTGCACATAACAGTTCTTGCTGCGTTGGCTATAAAATCTAAACTCACGTAACAGGTGGGAAGCAAGGATGAGTGTAATGCAGATCAATGTAGAGATTATGTGGCAGCATTTTATTAATTATTTGCAGATACAGAATTTCACTGTGGTTTTTTTTATGGTGGAGGTCTCAGCATAAAGATGCTGACATCAGTAGGATGGTCAAGGAAGTCTCTTGCACAGTGTAATTTTTTTCAAATACTACTTGTATATTCTTGTTACATAGAACTGTTTTTTTTCTAGAGCTTTCACATTCTGCTCATTTTTTTAGGTTTAATAATAGTTTATCTCATATATTCTTATCTAGCACTTTGCACAAATCATAATTAGCAGAGCCGAAGATAAAACTCAGTTCTAACCAAATATAATGCAGCAGGATTATTTTTTATTTTAAAAGAAGAATACAAAACTAGAAATACATTCAGTGGAATTTCTCCCTGCAGAAAAAAAAAGATAAGAAAATCTGTCTCTAAATAAAACTTGCTGGCTTAGTCACAGAAATTGGGAGTGACACATGCCATGTACCTTCTCTGTTATAAGTGGTGTTAGTTACTTCAGTTGCTTTTTAAAATGCTTATTGTGCAAAACTTGATTAAATTCAATAAAAGACATTTAGACCTTAAACTTTAAATAAATTTTGTTCTGTTCTGTTTTCTAGGGTTTGTTTCACCCTGCCAGGAAAGTCAGAGATGTTTATTGGAAGATTTATAATTCGATCTACATCGGATCACAGGATGCTCTGATAGCACATTATCCAAGAATCTATAACGATGAAAAGAACACCTATATTCGTTACGAACTTGATTACATCTTATAATCTTCTTGTTCAGTTGTTTGTGTTTAATGCACAGCTGTTCTTCAATTAAACGCTTCAGATTTGATTATGTAAAATTTTAAAATATTTGAGATCAGTATAGAGCTGGTCAGAGGCAGAGCTAGGAATCCAGTAGCATGATTTTTTAAAATATGTCCTTGTTTTTTGATGTTAAACAGTTAAAGCCAGTAGTGACCAAGAAAACAGTGATTACAATGTACTGGAGGGATTTCATTTTGGATTCATCTTTATGAAGATTTAGATTTCATTCCTTGTGTTTAAAGGGGAAGTTTATTTGAGAAATAAACGTTTGTGTATAAAAACTAACTTGTGTGTGGTTTTTGGACAGAGGGGCTTGTAAAAAGAGTCCCTTTGGATTAAGTATTTGTTCATGTAATAAGTAGGTGGCATAAAGCATTTTAACCCTTTTTGTCATCCCCTAGCTTTTGAAT
Source organism: Tetrax tetrax (assembly GCA_009806455.1). Classification (NCBI taxonomy): domain Eukaryota; kingdom Metazoa; phylum Chordata; class Aves; order Otidiformes; family Otididae; genus Tetrax; species Tetrax tetrax. Next base: position 494,469 of record WHYT01016880.1, on the reverse strand, counting down.
AAATAACAAAAACATACAAACTGTAGTTAATGTGTGTATCTTTGTCATGCAATAATGTAGCTGTAGTCTGGCTGATAGTTGTAGTACTGGCAGTTTATTTTCATGGAAATTGCTTCTTGTTACTGCTTCATCCACAGCGTCCTGGTTCTGGGAATGGATTAGCTTGTTAAATTTTCAGAAGTTAAGCAGTTTATTGTAAATGGTATATTTAAAATCAGTTGCACAAATTATGTATACTGATCACGTTTAACCATGTCTTAGCGCGTATGGCTGTATAAAAAGCCAAATAGTATTTATAGGCTATGCTATAATTCCTATAAAGAGCTAGGAAGGTAATGTCTCCAGTACCTGAGATGAAACAGTTTATGTGTGTGTGACATAGGAAATGCTTCAGCTTGAGATAAGAAAAGCATTTTATTTCTTAATTTGCTTTTTCCTGCCTGTATGTGTACTAAAAAGGTCTTGATATCTGACAGTAAACCACATAAAACACAAGGTTAAACCATTCTGGTGGTATTGTACGTTATCTTACAACAAAACGTAGTTGGCTATCAGGCGTGTTGTTCTGGGAGACTTTATTTCAAGTTGAGTGATTAAGTTCCATCTTACGAAGTTCAATGCAATGTTGTTAGCTGACTTCTTGCTGCTGTTTTACGTAAATGTGAGATTCTTTAGCTGTTCAGGATACAGGAAAATTCCAGTCTACCTTTCAAGGCCTAAGTTTTTTGTTAGGGGCTTCAGGTGGTGCAACAAGGACCCTTTTGTTTATGATGGTACTAATTTCTTAGGAAAAAAGTTACTTTTTAAAGCAGCATGCTTTATTCTAAAATTTGTTGGGTGAAAACAGCTGGAACTTCTTGGAAGTCTATTGCTGAGCTGTTCCCTTGGATGGTAGCGTGCATTCTAGTGTATTTCTAGTGCTTTTTCATTTAATAATACTGTTTATATTACAGATGGTGTGCTGTCTTCATTTCTTCAGTAGTTCTGCAAGATAGGACCAAGCAAGTGCCAATAGAGAGGGTGGAGGGCTGAGAAACCACTGAGTTTTGAGAGACTAGCCAAAAGAGAGCTCTGAAACAGGTAGGAATGGATGATGGCTCATGACTTCTAAGTGCATCTTAGCAAAATAGTTATTTTATACAGAATTTACGTTGTCAAAATTTTCTGGTAAGATGGAAAGGAGCAACTTCAACTTACTCTCATTTTTGTGTCTTTCAGGCTCATCACTTTAATTATCAAAAGTCTGATCAAACAGAATTGTACATAAAACAGTGATGTTTATCTTTCAGTTTTTTTTCTGACCTGAGTATCTAGTATGAAATCTGGTTTGAAACAGCAGTATTGAAGTACAGTTCTTTGCGGTGTCATCAGTAAGCTGTTTTTTCCTTCTGGAGACTTTGTGGATCTGTGGAACTCTTACCTAAAAAGTCCATCTCTGGGTCATATGCTGTTTGATATGAGTTTCTAGGAGCCTACAGCAGCTCTTAAATAATTTTACCTGTGTTGCTTAGCAATCATAACAAGTTTTATTTAGCATGGACAGATTAAGGGGACAATATCTATGAATACTGACTTCCATTTTTGTTCTGCCCAAGAGCAAAAAGTTTTGGGGAAGAAACTAAAGTAACTCTCTAGATACACTAGTGTGACATCCATCCATCTGTAGACAAACATGTTTCTTTCCCAGCACAAATGAAAATCACTAATGAATGGGAAAGTTTTACTCTGAGATTGTGGCTGGTGCTTACCTGCAGATTTCTGATTCTGGACAACAAAGGGCAAAGTGTTTAAATGAATGGAAAGACTGGGTCACTGCTATTAAAATTCCATTAATGAACAATTAATTGTGCCATAAATACAGAAAAATGGACTAGACTACATGAACAAAATATCTATTTCTGCTGTTTTGCTGCTTGTTTATAAAATGGGTGACATGCCATGGTTTGGCAGCTGAGAGGTTTACTGTGCTGCACAATTACAGTGTGCTGTTTGGTAAATACAGGTACAAGCATAAAATGTGAATGTCCAGGGAGTCTCTCAAATTCCTTATTTAAGTTTCTTTAAAGGGAACCAAGTGTTCCTTCGCAGCTCCCTCCTCCCCCTTCTGGATTTACATACAGCTCCTAACTTCTTCAGTGAATTGCAAAAGAAACCATGGAGAAAAGCCTCACTGGCAGCCCTCAGTATGCGGAATAAGGTGGAGTGACCTACCTATAGGAAAAAAGGTATCTGATTTTCATATATATTTAAAAAAATCAATTACAATGATGCTTTTGGAAAGGGACAGCGAATTAAGAGAGCCTAAGCCATACTTCTATAAGCTTTATTGCCTTGTACTTTTCCTACTTTAGAATATTTGATTTTGCAACTTAATGTGGTTCTTGACTGAAACTGATTTTTTTTGTTTGCCCTTTTTAAAGGAAAAAGGGATGCAACAGTTGTACATACCTCCATTTCCTTACAGTGCAAATTTCTCCGTCAAAGCGTGCCCCTTTACAGCCTGAGCTGATGGGGCTAAAATTAGCCAAGACTAGCAGTTATGCTTAAGGTATGCTAATCTTAAAAGACTTGGCGAAATTTTATGTGCATTTTGTCTGAGCTACTTTCTGAAAGCAGCAAAAGTTGATGATCTAGTGTTTCCTTGATTTTGTAGTTGGATTCTCTTGCCTCAGAGTACCTCTGTCTCTTCTGATACAATTTCACCGGCGTAAGCCCCCTTCACTCCTACAGTTCTGATTCTATTGTACTCACTTTACTTATACATCATTTTTCCATGGCATCTGTCTAATCTACATTTCCTCCCTCTCAATCTCTGCACTGAAGTCTGAATATTTTCTCTTGTGTATCAGACTTTTTTACACCCCTCTATGTCTTAGCACTGTAGCTGTAGTGGCGAGGAGAGCGCTGAAGAGCGATTCTCCCTGTCACTGTTTGTTGCACTTTGACACTGCAGCAGTTCCTGGATGGATGAATAAGTCACTGCTGGAAAATTCTCACTCTGCTTCTGCTGCTCAGCCTGAAGCATGCTGGGTACAAGGAGGTCTTGAAGAATATAGCTGCCAAACTATTAATTGTTTGGGGAAATACTAGGGAGTACAGTGTGCATGTGCATCTGTACTGGCAAGGTTGATACCATATGATCATCCTTGCCCAGCTGGAGCTATATGGGCTGCTACTCTGACAAGTAAAGAGGAGATGGAGCCTATTCAGTGGCTTTTTACATTCCATTTATTGATCTTATAATAGAGTCATTGCAGGAGTCAGAGCTTGTCAAGTTGTTCTTGTCAAGGAAACAGGATGCCAGAATGTTACCAAAGTGCTAGATTTTCCGTGGTGCTGTTTTGTGTTTACCTCCAGAGGGAATATTGGAAAGCTTATTCCAAAACACAGCAGAACTCCAAGCCCGAGTTCCTGCTTGAGGCAGAGTTGAACAGTCTGAGTCATAGCATAGTTAGGGGTGGAAGGGACCTTTAAAGCCCATCCAGTCCAACCCCCCTGCCAGGAGCAGGGACATCTCCAACCAGATCAGGTTGCTCAGAGAGCCCCATCCAACCTGGTCTTGAACGTTTCCAGGCATGGGGCATCCACCACCTCTCTGGGCAACCTGTTGTTAGTTAACAAAGTTAGTAAATAAAGGTTTGCAAATAACCCTGAAATGCATTGGCAATTCTCATTACAGACATAAGGTAAGTTTTAGTTTACCTTTTTTTTTTTTTCTTTTTTTCTCCAGAGACATTGAGGTTGCTTAAGGAGTGGCTTTTTTTTTCCCCTCCATGAAAACAGAAGTTTGATGCCTAGCATTTTTTTTTGACACATTTTCAAAGAATTCTGTAGCAAAGTATGTATGTGGTGATTTTTATGTAAAATTGCATGGAAGAGTTCTTAAAAGTTAGCAAAACAGCCTTCCAACACTTTGTTCTTGTCGCTGAAAGAATTCTGCTCTCTGAAAAATAGTTAATTATGAAATAGCTTCTAACATATTTAGAAAGATTGGAGCTTGATATGGCTGTAATAAACAGAATGGTCTTACCAAAAATGCCAGGGAACCTTAAGAATGTTACCACTGTGACATACATTGTGTTCAATAGCTTTACAGACAAACCAAAGTGTTTTCCATATCAATATACATTACATCCATGTGACT